>CM042322.1:37316346-37466346 GCA_023566125.1 Zingel zingel | reverse complement strand
GGCTACCGAGACAGCGACAGACCTCGCCGCTCTCCGTCACCTCGTTACAGACGCAGTCGCTCACCCAGACGGTTTGTGTCTCAGTCATCCAAAATGAGACATCTTCACCTTTTTTTAAAGTCTTTTAGAAACAGTGAACTACAATCTCTTATTTTGTTCGCAGGAGGAGCAGATCTCCAAAGAGGAGAAGGTATGTTTAGCTTTCATCTGAAATCCTTTGCCGCCTTTTTTTTTTAAATATAATGCTCGTAGCTCATTGGTGTGTCTTTGTTGCGTGTTCTCACGTAGCCCGTCGCCCCGGAGAGACCGCCATCGCAGCAAGAGCCCTCGCCGCCATCGCAGCCGCTCCAGAGACAGACGCCACCGCTCCAAATCCCCAGGTATGCTCCAGTGCAGGGGTCCTCAAACGCACCGCTCAAAGGTCCGCATGGGATTTCTTTTATTCATACCTGCAAACTAGTCGCTTTGAATGGGAAAATGAAAAAAAAGTTATTTAAAAATGGAATCGAGATCGCGGTTTTCTAATGATTAATCGCCTACTTTGAACTTCTAAGCGACATACGTTCAAGATGAGTTCTCGGTTTGCCTGCTCAACTTCTGTACCGATTTAGGTAACGTTACATGGAATTCTGTCACGTCACTCTTTCCGCGGGGGTGTCACTTTAGACGTTTTTAGTTGCTTTTTGTTGTTATTCTCAACGTTTTTTTTTTTTTTCTAGGGGTTTGTCACATTTTTCAAAAGTTGTGTCACTTTGTTGATGTTTGTGATGTCAAAAGATATTTTTGGCTCATTTTAAAGATTTTTTTGGGGGCCTTTATTTTTTTTAGGCCTTTATTGACAGGACAGCTGGGGAAAATGAAAGGGAAGGGGGGGGGGGATGACATGCAGCAAAGGGCCGCAGGTCGGAGTCGAACCTGCTGCCCACTGCGTTGAGGAGTAAACCTCTATATATGGGCGCACGCTCTACCAACTGAGCTAACCGGGCGCCCGTTTTTGGTGCTTTTTGAAGGTTTTTGCCCTTTTTTTTTATCATTTGTTATAACGTTTTTGCTCTTTTTTCAAGTTATTTGTAACCTTTTCGACGTCTTTGTTGCTTTTTCCGATGAATTTTCCGATGAACAATTTATTGATCAGTAGAAAATGATTTAAAACTAGAAAACGTTACACTTCATAATGAATTGGACTCATAACAAGAAGCCCTGCGTTGGTGTGATGCATTGATGCTACGCTGGAGCTGCTGAAGAACAGGAGTAATGTGATTTATAAAAGGGGTTCTGGTTCTGGTCGTGATGCGAGCAGCAGAGTTGTGGACCAGTTGAAGTTGGTGTATGGATTTGCAGAGAAGACCAAAGAAACATAGAGAAGACCATAGAGAAGACCATAGAGACATTGAGAAGACATAGAGAAGACCATAGAGACATAGAGAAGACATAGAGACCTAGAGAAGACCAGAGAGTCATAGAGAAGACCAGAGAGACATAGAGAAGACCAGAGAGACATAGAGAAGACCAGAGAGACATAGAGAAGACCAGAGAGACATAGAGAAGACCATAGAGAAGACATAGAGACATAGAGAAGACCCTAGAGACATAGAGAAGACATAGAGAAGACCGTAGAGACATAGAGAAGACCGTAGAGACATAGAGAAGACATAGAGAAGACCGTAGAGACATAGAGAAGACCGTAGAGACATAGAGAAGACCGTAGAGACATAGAGAAGACATAGAGAAGGGAATGACAGTAATCAATGCGTGATGTAACCAGGTTATGACCAAGAATGGCCGTGCTGTCAGATATGAGAAATGGACGGAGGCGGTTCACCCTCCTGATGTCCTCGGGTCAAATTTGACCCATTTTCAAAAAGTTTGTATATCAGAAATTTGGGTTTCTTTCAACCAAACTGTCCAAAAACATAACGTGGATGGTTCCATACAACCATTACTCTTCACAAGTCAAATAAATGATCAGTTCACCACTTTCATTGACTTTGGGTGTGTTATTCAATTTTATAGCATTTGGAGAAAAAAAATGATCAAAGAACGTTAAAAAAAGTGCAGAAAATTCGACAATAACATCGTAAATTTGTGACAAAAAATGGGAGGAAAAAGTGTTAAAAAGTGACGAAATATGTTTGAAAAAAGTGACAAAAACGTCACAAAAAAAAGTTTTAATTTGAAATTTTGACTCAGAAAAAAAATAAATGGCACGGTCGATGAAGAGAACACGAGGGCGAATGTTGCGTAAATGGAAACGCGCAGAGCGAGTGACGTTGGTTACGTGTGCTGTGGAGGATGAAATCTATTTTTAATGAAGACGTAGCAAAGAGAAAATGGATCCTGACTGTAAATGATGACGCGTAATTATCCTGTGGTTATCTCACACCATGCAGGTCACCACCGGAGCCACCGACATCGCAGCCACTCAAAGTCCCCAGAGAGGTGAGTGAGTCACTCAATCATTCACACTTTCTTTTAGAAAAGATTCCCAAATAATCTGTCATGTTTATATCTGCACATCATGTGGAGTCTTTAGATCATAGAGCAGATACCCAAACTGTCCTCCTCTCAGTACCGTGTTATAAACTCTGCAAAAGGCTCTTTTTAATTGAATGAAAAGAAGCCAAAGTTACTGAATGTTGTCTGAACTTAAGCAGCTGAACAATAAGTTTGTTTCTCGTCAAAGTGTCTAAAGAAAACGTCGGTAAGTTTACGAATCGGACTAATTCAGTGACGACTTCCAGTACAAAAGCCAGGAGTTTTTTTCAACGTTTTAGATGCTTTTTTGTGAGACATTTTTGTATTTTTCTTCTACATTTTTGTCGCTTTCCGGACTCTTTTGTCCCTTTTTTTATTTCTACGTGTTTTTGTTGATTTTCGGACCCTTTTTTCCCTAATTTTAGTAGTTTTATTTCATTTTTTTGATGTTTTTCTTACACTTTTGTCCCTTTTTTTTCCTACGATTTTGTCCCTATTATTTTTACGTTTTTTGTCACTTTTCAGACTTTTTTTCCGCTACTTTTTGTAGCTTTTTTGACACTTTTATCCCTTTTTTTTCCTACGATTTTGTCGCTTTTCTTTGTGTTTTGACACTTTTCTGACTCCTTTTTTTGCTACATTTTTGTCCCTTTTTTCCTACGATTTTTTTGTCGCTGTTACTGACACATTTGTCCTTTTTTGTGTGAAGTTTATCTTGCTTTTTTTCTTGCTTTTCTCACTTCTGATGTCTTTTCATTTGTATGGTTTGTCGTGCCGTCACGGATACGTTTTAGTCTGAACCGTAACCATCTCCCCACATAGTCTGCTGCCGTTTTCTGGAGCTTTTTATCGTATCAAACGATCAGCAGATGGAACTTGTCTCAGAGTTTTATGTAGAAAAGTCGTTCTCAACAACCATTTATTGAATTATTTCCTTTCTTTCCCATCACAGGAGTTCAAAAAAGAGTCACAAGAAGAGTCGAAGAGGAAACGAGTGATCTCACGTCTACTTTTATATCTGTTCCTCCTTTTTTTTTTTGTACTTTCAATCTGTCAGATCTTTGTTTCTTTTACAAGTAATTTCAGTTGTAGATGTCGGCCCACTGAACTGTCTGTAAGTTATTACAACGTAAAGGTTCCAGCAGCGTTTCATGTCCAGTGTCCAGATCGGCCATCATTGATAACTTTTGGATCCGTGTAAATGTAGAAAATGTTTCTGTATGTTAAGAGTTTGTCAAAGAAATAAAGACGCTGATCCATGAAGTTGTGTGTTTTGAAGACGAGGAACCGCAACTCGGGATTGATGATAGATCTGGGATTTTATTTACAATAATACTTTAATCATGTAAAAGTAACACATGCTAAAAATACTACAGCTGTGTTTTCATGTTTCACTATGAAAACGTGATTTTAAATCAACATCATTTAAGATGTGTTATAATTTAACATGACTCCAATAAAGTTTTCCAGTAATAAATAGATCATGAAATCATCTTAAATTTGGTTAAAATTGAGGTTTTATTTTCCAAGGAAAAAATGACATCATCCCCTCTGTAATCATCACCAAATTAAACCCTTATTTCCCTAACTTGTATTGAGTAAACTACAGTGAACAACATTATAAACATACTTGTTTTTTCCCCCATTTTTCATTTGCTGAACTCAAAGAATATAAGCAGCTTTCCGACCAAGTAGTTACAGGAACGTACTTCTAGGAAAAGTCCACTTCTAAACAGATCTACTAACTACTCTCCCCCCAAATCTTTTTTTCCGTTTGCATTCCCACTGGCCAAGTGGCCGTAGGGACTGTAGGAGGGGTAAGGGAGTGATGCAAGCACGGCAACGGTCTTTATAGCGTTAAAATCAGAAAACAAATACACCAAAGAAAGTATGAACTAGACCAGGTTATACATCACATCAATCAAGAGTTTTATACATTTTTTTTTTTTTTACAGAAATCAAAGCACATTTCAGAGAGTATTATCTTCTAAAGACAAAAATATAGGAATATAGTTGTAATCAAGTTCACATGTTATGGCCACCAAACACTGAACGACTTTACAAAGACACAAAGTGTGACACGATCTCACATCTAAAGACAATCTGTCATAAAGTCACTGAGAAGATTTTAGTACCAAGATCCTACATGTCCTGAATAAGGTGTTGCTGCTTCTGGACCAACAGACCAACAGAAGGATCAGGTTTTCCTGATCTATGTAATCAATATAATGTAATATATGTACCTACATTTAATCTGGATTTAGAGCCAGTGCTGTTAAAAACACTATGGCTCTTGCAGGTTTGCCAGAAACTCCTCTATTTCTCTACACATTGGGCTCCTGTATTTGTGCTTCTTCAGGGTTGTGATGCTGGTCTCCTGATAGATCGATTTTAGCGGTATCTTTGCCACCTTAATGTGATATCGTAGTGACCCTTCGTTGTCTTGTTGATTAAAGTATATATGTTTTGCATAGATGTTGTAGAGCATCTGTTTGTCTGCAGGTTCCAGATCTCTTTCTAGCAGTTCCTGGTATATCTGCTCAGCTTTATCCTGACTGTTTAACTTTGCGTATACCTTTGCGAGGTTTATTTTCTTCACAAATGAAGAATGAGGGTAAAGAGAAATCACCTCCTCATGGAGACTGATTCCTCTGTCTACCATGCTTTGCTCTGGGCTTTCCCTGAAGATCTTCCATTTGTAGCAGTGTGCAAGACATTTCTTCAGATAACGCTCATCTGGATATTTTTCCAGAGCCTCCTCTGCCAAATCAATGGCTTCATCAATAGATAAATGGTTTATGTAAACCGATAGTAATGGTCTAAGACCACTGTAGCTGCTGACAGGATTTCTCAAAACCTTTCTTGCCAACTCACGTGCTTCTTCTTCGATTCTCTCTCCTTTCTTTGCACATTGCTTAAGGTAGAGAACAGCGAGGTACAAGTTCTCTGGATCCTGTTCCTTGGCAATTCTCATTTTCTCCAGAAGGTCAGCATCCAGCCCTGTGTCGCTGTACTTAAAAGCATCCGCTAACCCTAAGACGTAGCTGGTGTTCCACTCCACCATGTCCGGCTGCATCCTGATGGCTCTCTGGAAGTAATCTGTAGCCAGCTTCTTTTGATCTCGTGTTAATGTCTCTGTTGGAACACCATACCGTTCAAGGTCTCGAGATAGTACATCCATTGTGTATTCATGCTGCTCAAAGGGTCCACGAAGATCTCTGCATGCACTGGTTCTCTGTATAATTCAGTGTTTTTCAACCTTTTTTGAACCACGGCTAATTTTTTACATTAAAAAAATCCTGTGGCACACCACCAACCAAAAATGTTACAAAATGACACGTTGTAGCCTAATAAGATCAGAATCTGCATTTTTCCTTTTAAAAAATGTATCCATGGCTGTTGCAGGCTTACATCCTGTCACTGCCACCAGGGAGCAGTAATTCTATTGTTTTAAATCAACAAGGTCATTATTGCGCTATACTGCCACCTAATTACGCAGAATAGTATTTAATTTCTTTGCCAGTCATCACATTGCAGTCACAGATGCGAAAAATTGGCAAATTATTTACAGTAACTCAATAAAAAATATTTGTTGGACCAATTAAGTAAACTCGGATAATTTCCCACGGCACACAGGACGATCTCTCACGGCACACACAGTGGTTAAAAATCACTGGTATAATTGCACAGAGTTTGTGTGTAGCTTTTGTACAAAGCACTGTGTTACATTAATTTGTATGAAATGTGCAATAGAAATAAAGTTTGATTGATTGACTAACAGTAAGCAAACTGAAACAGTAGCCTACTGGCAACCCTGCTGGCATCTTGGGTTTGAATATTTCACTGTGGCGTCATAATATACCTTCAAGAAGAAGAACATTTACAATCAACTTCAGAGAAAATATATTATGACAAAGTGTGGCATGCTTTTTTCCAAGTGTGTTTCTAGGTTTCCATTCCTGGAAAACAAAAGTCAAGGTGAGATAGTAAAAAAAAGAGTTAACAATGCAAATGCTCCCACCTCGGCCATCCACTCTGACTTCAGCGTGACTATTTAAATCTGCGTGCTTCAACAACATCTCATCATTTACAGCGAAGCAGAAGTTGGACATCACTGACTTTATACCAGCCAACCCAAAGCAGCATCAAGAGCAGAAAGCAGCCCAATATTTAGAGAACTACTGAGTCGAGGAAAAAGCTGAATGATGAGGTGAGGAGCTGCTGCTGCATTTAATACATAAAGAGAATCATTAGGATTTATTATGGAGCCTCAGAGCCCAAAATATTAACATTATCGATCATACAAGTTAATGTTGATGTTTTCATTCCATCCCTATTTTCTTAATTCTATCTTTTTTATCTTGCACAACGAAATGCAAGTTGTAGTCCCTTTATGCTACACAAGAAACTAAACAACACTATTTGTTATGGTGGACTACAGAGGATGAGTTGAGGAGTCTCGCAGCCGGAGGAAAGATGCTGCTCTGTAATTTGGTGATACGATGGCAGATGTTTTTCTATCTCTTGTCAGACGGCAGCAGGGGAACAGGCTGCTGCTGGTCGGCTGTTGTCTTTTAATATCCTTTGGGTTCTGCACAGGCACCTCACCGATATCACTGATGCCTGGTGAATGGTTACCAATGGGGCTGTTTTAAATCCCGATGCAGAGGCCTGCTGCCCTTGGCTGGTCACTCACAGACCATGCCAGTTTGTAATGTTTCCAGTCAGGGTGATTTTGATCACTTGTTTGTAAAAGTTGACAAAAACTTGGCTGGCAGGGGAATTTTGCATTCTTAACTGATGATTTGTTTCAATACTTGTTTTATTTGTCCTTTGTTGTTTTGTTTAGCCATAGAGCCCTTGGCAGCAGCCTTAAGGGGGGGGGGGGGGGGGGGGGCACTAACTTCCCAGGTGTCATGGTAGGAGGGGTAATGCACAAACTTATGCTTTATGCTGATGATATATTACTTTTTGTGTCTGAACCTAGCAGATCAATACCCTGTCTTCTCGGGATCATTGACACTATTTTTTAAACGTATCAGGTTATTGGGTAACTTGGTCCAAGTCAGAAGCGTTACCTTTAACTGCTCCGTGCTCCGTAACAGCCTTCCAATCGGGTGCACTTTAGTGGCCCAAGCAAGGTATCGTGTACCTGGGTATCTTATACCCTCCCCAGTAAAAAGACCTAGTTGAAGTTAATTTGGATCCATTATTGAATAAAGTCTATTGTGATGTTAATAGATGGGTGACTCTCAATCTCAATCAAAAGGTTATTATAAAAATGGTTTGTGTACCCAAGCTGAACTACCTTATCCAATCTCTTCCTCTGAAGGTTCCCCTGTCATATCTGAAATGGTTTGACAGGATAACAAAGATGTTTATATGGAATGGTAAGAAACCACGGCTACATTTTAATAAATAACAAGGAGCAATTGATAGAGGTTTGGGTCTACGGAAGATGTTGTATTACTACTATGCCTTTAACTTAAGGAATCTAGCCCAATAGACCTTTTTCATGGCAGACATGTTGACATATCATAGTAGGAGTAATGATGTCTGCATTCCTCTTAGGAGAGGCCCTGGTATGGTGCATGCTGACTCACTGAAATAGCTCACTGGGACACTTGATGGAATTGAGCCATCGTTAAGGTTATCAATCTCAGCTGTGCTTTTCCTACTATGACAAGTCAAAATGTCTGCTGTGAAAAAGGTCCATTGTCATTTCCTCTTGACAGGGCCCCACCCTGGTATTGTATTGAGCAATCTGTTCTTGCCCCGATTGAAGCCTATCTGTCAAACTATGACGAGGCAAAAACACACCATATAATCGCTGACTTAAAATAGTTTGGACCAAAGTGGCCCAGCTGTTTGAACTGGATCCATGTCTATATACTTCATCAAGTATTTGGTGAAACCCAAAGTTATATATTGGTAGAGTGTTGATGAATGAAGGGACGTGTTCACATTACCACACAGTCTGTTTTGTGAAGCCATGTGGCTTGTTGACATGTTAACAGAGTGAGATACAGAGTATTCTAGTTTTACTGGTATGTAGCCCATCTTTTGAAATTGTGCCACACCAAGTTTTTATTTATAAAAACGCCACTGGTTGTCACATATGTTTATTTAGTTTACAGTTAACTGTCTATTTGTTGTTATTCTGTTGTGTTAGGGTTACTATGTCATCTTTTCTTGATTTTTGTCTGGGTAGGTGGTGATTGTTTTTTTGTACTGTTAAAATGAATGAAAATTGTTAATTAATTAAAAAAAAATACTTATATGTATTCTCATTCAGTGCTGCTCAGAGTCAAACAACACTGGAGTCCAAACTGGAGGCCCTGCAGTGCCACTTCACCTGGGATCTGGAGACCAGCAAGTCCATACTTTTACGTCTCAGGGACAACCTGGAGGACATCGGCACCGAGGAGGGAAACAGCTGGCTGGGTCACATTTACAACCTGCGGGGGTTCATTCAGTACAAGCTGGGGGTCACCGAAGACGCCCAGAGTTTCTTCAACAAGGCTGCAGAGGCCTTCAGCAAGATAAGAAACGCAGATGAGGGTCCCTGGTTGGTGGTGAACTACGGGAACCTGGCCTGGCTGCACCACCACCTGGGAGACCAAGCAGAGAGTCAGGCTTACCTGTCAAAGGTCGACGCCCTGATGGATAAATACCCATCTCCATCCCAGGAGGAGCTCCATCCAGAGATCTACGCTGAGAAAGCCTGGACCCTGATGAAGTTCAGCAGAGATCAAAAGAAGCTGGCTGCAGATTACTTCCAGAGAGCCATCAGGATGCAGCCGGACATGGTGGAGTGGAATACCAGCTACGTCTTAGGGTTAGCGGATGCTTTTAAGTACAGCGACACAGGGCTGGATACTGACCTTCTGGAGAAAATGAGAATTGCCAAGGAACAGGATCCAGAGAACTTGTACCTCGCTGTTCTCTACCTTAAGCAATGTGCAAAGAAAGGAGAGAGAATCGAAGATGAAGCACGTGAGTTGGCAAGAAAGGTTTTGAGAAATCCTGTCAGCAGCTACAGTGGTCTTAGACCATTACTATCGGTTTACATAAACCATTTATCTATTGATGAAGCCATTGATTTGGCAGAGGAGGCTCTGGAAAAATGTCCAGATGAGCGTTATCTGAAGAAATGTCTTGCATACTGCTACAAATGGAAGATCTTCAGGGAAAGCCCAGAGCAAAGCATGGTAGACAGAGGAATCAGTCTCCATGAGGAGGTAATTTCTCTTTACCCTCATTCTTCATTTGTGAAGAAAATAAACCTCGCAAGGGTATACGCAAAGTTAAATTACAGCCAGGATGAAGCTGAGCAGATATACCAGGAACTGCTAGAAAGAGATCTGGAACCTGCAGACAAACAGATGCTCTACAGCATCTATGCAAAATATGTATACTTTAATCAACAAGACAGCGAAGGGTCACTACGATATCACATGAAGGTGGCAAAGATACCGCTAAAATCCATCTATCGGGAGACCAGCATCACAACCCTGAAGAAGCACAAATACAGGAGCCCAATGTGTAGAGAAATAGAGGAGTTTCTGGCAAACCTGCAAGAGCCATAGTGTTTTTAACATTCGCCCAAAGCAACGCTTGATAAACAGAGCAATCAGTCTCTATAAAGAGATGATTGCGCTTTACCCTCTTTCTTTCCTTATGAAGAAAATAGAACTCGCAAATATCTATATGCAAAGTTAAATTACAGCCAGGAAAAAGCATAGAAGTGATACTAAGAACTGATCTGGACCATGCAGATAAACAGATGGTTTATAAGACTTCTATGCAACATATTTAAACTGTAATCGTCAGGAGTACCAAAGGTCAATACATGAAGGCGGCAGCAGTACCGCATCGATCCTGCTGTCGTTGGAACAGCATCGCAACTCTGAAAAAAGATTAAAAGACAGAGACAAAAGCCCAATGCGTAGAGAAATAAAAGGAGTTTCTGGCAAATTTGCAAGAGCCATAGGGCCCTATTTTAACGATCTGAAACGCAAGTATCAAACGCCAAACGCAAGTAGCTTTGTGTGCGGATCTCGGCCGTTGTTGCTATTATACCGGCGGGATAAATGACCCTTGCGCCCAACGCAAATCTAAAATGGGTTGGTCTGAGGTAGCTAAGTGTGGTTTGGGCGTAACGTGCAATAAACCAATCAGAGCGTCATCTCACATTCCGTTTAAGAGCAGGCGCGCTTGTTCCATGGTGGATTGCTATATGACGGCAGATTTGCCTGGCGCACGCTAGCGGGAGCTGTCCGGGATGCAGCAAAGTAGCCTAATAAATGCTCGTCTTGACCGGGTGGCGATGTTGCTGCGGCCTCTCGGGCGCATCTCCACATTCTGGAGAGGATTGCTGCAGCCATGGAGCGTGGGCCTCCAAACGCACCACCTGCTCCTGTTGTGCCCCTTCCTCCTCCCCCCACTCCATCTCCGTCCACCCGCTCCACCACGAGCACATTGATACTCCCGGACCAGATCTCGCTGGAGTGTCCAATCCTGCCGTAGTTCAACATCACGTCTCCTTAAGTCCTAGCACCACTGACTTTAGACTAGCACCACTGACTTTAGACTAGCGCCGCTGACTTTAGACTAGCGCCACTGACTTTAGACTAGCACCACTGACTTTAGACTAGCGCCACTGACTTTAGACTAGCGCCGCTGACTTCAGACTAGCGCCACTGACTTTAGACTAGCACCACTGACTTTAGACTAGCGCCACTGACTTTAGACTAGCGCCACTGACTTTAGACTAGCGCCGCTGACTTCAGACTAGCGCCACTGACTTTAGACTAGCACCACTGACTTTAGACTAGGTTTTTCCTGGTCTGTGGCGGAATTGTTTTCTGAAACTGCAAAATAGCACCAGGGAACGTTTGCGCCTGAACACGCCTCCTCTTTTTGCTGAACCTCCCCCGACGTGCGTCTGTGGAGGGAAAAGTCCGCTGTGCATCGGGTGCAAAATAGGAATAATACATGCGTCTCTGTACAAAGGCAAATGCGCTGAGTGCAAGATAGGGCCCATAGTGTTTTTTAAACCACTGGTTCTTAATCCAGATTAAATGTAGGTACATATATTACATTATATTGATTACATAGATCAGGAAAACCTGTTTCCTTCTGTTGGTCTGTTGGTCCAGAAGCAGCAACACCTTATTCAGAACATGTAGGATCAACTCGTTGTTGGTTTTGGTCTTTTAATGGTTATTACAAAGATATGTATCATATAAAGACAACTGTCTGCACTTTAGTACAGGTAATAGAAGACAAAGGCTGTTATGTTATGTTTGCACCATAGAGTAGCACTTTTAATTTTGTTGTATGTACTTACAATGACAATAAAGTCAATTCTGATTCAAAATAAAAAAAATAACATTTACTCTGAACACCTGTCAGCAGTAGTACACTAGATCTGTATCAAACAAGCTGAATCATTTAATTACACTGTGGACATTAAATAACATCCACTGTGGACATGTTCAGATGTCATTACATGATTAATTCAATCATTTAATTTTGATCACATGGTGTCTTTCCAAACTTAACTGTTTATAATATTCCTGTTGTGTTGAATGTTTTCATGTTTAAGTTTAAATAAGTACATACTACTCTGTGTATGAAGTTTGCTTTGCTGTAAGAAAAATAAAATGTTGTTAATGTAATAAGAGAATAAAAAAAGCAGGCTGCAAATTACTTCCAGAGAGCCATCAGGATGCAGCCGGACATGGTGGAGTGGAACAGCAGCTACGTCTTAGGGTTAGTGAATGATTTTAGGGAAAACATCAAAGGGCAGGAGGCTGACATTTTGGAGAAAATGAGACTTGCCAAGGAACAGAATCCAGAGAACTAGTACCTCGCTGTTCTCTACCTCGAGCAATGTGCAAAGAAAGGAGAGAGAATCAAAGATGAAGCACGTGAGTTGGCAAGAAAGGTTTTGAGAAATCCTGTCAGCAGCTACAGTGGTCTTAGACCATTACTAGGGGTTTACATAAACCATGTATCTATTGATGAAGCCATTGATTTGGCAGATTTCAAACCTGACAGGTGTCTTGCTACGGGCACGAGTAAGTGCAGTGTCAAGTTTGACGTTGTTTGGATTAGAAATGCAAAAGATATCATTAAATCTTTATCTGTAAAAGAAGCACACATTGGATTTTGTCGCTCTAGCCGCTGGCCACTCACACTTGAGGACCAGAGACAGAGAGAGAGCAGCGGAGCTTTGGCAGCTAAAATGTGACACACACCTCAGACTCACAAACATGTGCAAAGTAGCACTGTCTTGGACTGTCTTTGACTTTGAATAAACAAACGACAATTCCCAAATTTAAGGACGTTTCAGAATCCCACACATGCAAAGCACAACCAGCTACAGACAACAAGTGGCAGACAGGGCGTGATGCCAGTTATAGGCAGGCTACCAGACACTGTTTTTGAGTGACATCGTGTTTGGAGGCGTGTTTGGTGGGAAGGTAACCTGCACGCCACACAGGGGGGGGGTGTTACCGCCTTTGACTCTTTTCTTGCTTCCAATGTTAGCTACACGATTGCTGGATATACCAAACTAACTTTTCTTCACTTTCCTGGAGCACGAGCGGATAGCTGACAGGAACACCGTGACTGTTGTGTGGACTAAGGTTGGCGAAAAAAAGGCGCTACGCTTTTCCATGTTTATTTTTTCGCTAAGAGGAAACTCAGTAAAAATCCATTTACCAACACTAAATATCAAACAAAAGCCAGACACTATATAGTATTAAGTTGCTGTGAGCTGTACACAACACAACTTCTAACCAGAGGCAGAACATAAAGTAATCTCGGAGATTATTCCTTCACAGCGCTGTGCAATGTGAGAAAATCTCAGAGCTGAACTGGGCAGACACAGCACTTTTCATCAAACTCACCCCGGATTAATTAAGTATACTGTTAACTAATAACATTACCGTCGCCAAAATCAAATCCCCTACTTCACCGTTAACCGTCAAGCCATTAGACCTGTATGGAAATGAACACCTCTGCTGAAATGTTAAATTCGTTAACGATCTGACACGAGACAACACCGTGTCTCTCTCTCTCTCTCTCTCTCTCTCTCTCTCTCTCTCTCTCTCTCTCTAGCTCTCTGTGCGTGCACACACACACACACACACACACACACACGGTCTGGTGGTGATTAACGCAGATATGTGCTGATTAGCTCTCATAATGGGCCAGGTGGGGAGTGCACTGCCATGAGTCCATGAGGCTAATGTCTGATTACTCCACATTTTCATTGTGATGTTTTGTGATTACATTTTCTGCAACGTTCTCTGTCAGGTGATTCAGTAAGTTAGTAGTAGGGTATACAGGGGAGTTGCGTATGAAGTGGTTTGGGGTCCTTCTGTAAGTAATTTTGGGGTACAATTTGGTTTTGATGAATTCTACAAGCAGCAATACCACAGGCCAAGCAATCGGCACATTTTCAATGGGCACTGCACTAGTACTTATTAATTTGATAACATACACAAGATTTGCGGTAACGATTTGAGGAAATTGTGGAAAGTTCTTTAAAAAAGTTAAAATGGAAGTGAGGAAACTTACGGTGAAGACCTCCTGATTGCTGTGTTAGCATGGTTAGCATCGCTAAGCCTCCGTCCTGATTGACAGGTCAGTGCTTAGCCACGCTCCTAAAGCATCTCCTGCTTTATCATCTGTTTTAAAATAAAATGGGACCATCATTTACTAAATGAACATCATGCTGTATTAAAGAAGACTTGAAAATCATTCAACAATCAATTGTTTTTCCTTTGCACTGTATTCTAAGTTTATATAAGAACATAATACTGTATGAAATTTGCTTTACTGTAAGAACAATGTATTAGTTAGCCTATTTGATGTATAACCTGAATATGATCACCATTTGTAGCCTACACAATACTATTAAATAAACATTATGTGAAATAAATCCTCTCTAAGTTTGTATTTTTGGTGGTAACTATGCAAGAAATTCCTGTATTCTTACAGAACTTCACACAGGACGATGATGGACGTTAACCAAACTATAACTTTTGAAAGCTGCTGCCAAATTGTTTTTTTTTAACTTTTAACATGGATGAGCATCAACCACATTATATAATAATAATATCTGGTATATTAATATCTCCGAGGCGACAGGTTAAAGATGATTAAATAGAGATTTTGTGTCTAATAGAAGTGTTTTTCAGTGAAACTGAACCCTGTCAGTGTGAAGCGGTAACAAACAGTAATCTGATTACACCGGTAGGTGGGAGCAGAACGTCATAAAATGTTTAACCCTCCTGATGTCCTCGGGTCAAATTTGACCCATTTTCAAAAAGTGTAAAAATTGTGGGGTTTCTTTCAAACAAATTGTCAAAAAAATAACATGGATAGTTCCATAAAGCGCTCTTCACAAAGTAAATAAATGATAATTTCACCACTTTTATTGAATTTGGGTGTTTAATTCAATTTTATAGCATTTGAAAAAACAAAAACAATAAAAGATCGTTGGGGAAAAAAAAAAAAAACTTAGAAAAAGTGACAAAAAACGTGGAAAAAAGTGACAATTAAAAAAAAATTTGACAAAAACATCAGGAAAAGCAACAAAAGTGTAAAAAAAAAGGGTTTGACTAATACCCAGAACAACCATTCCTATCCCATATGGTTCTTATGCAATGTAAATGTTGTTCACTTCTCCAGTAAATAGGACGGATCTTAGATACGACCACATGGCAACGGGAGATATTTGTAGCTACAAGACGTTAGCCAGCTAAGGTTATGCTAGCAAGATTTAAAGTATGAACGTGCATTGTGGAAGTAGCCTACGTGCTAACGCTGCTGCAGTGATGGCTCAACCAGCTCCTTCTTGTCCGTTATCGGCTGGAAGACTGTTTGTTATGTTTGGTGGTGCAGGTTGGCGCAGTTTGTTTTTGTTGCCATTGGTGGAGCCTGGGCTGTCTACAGAGACCGCGTTTTTTACAGTGTGTTCAGGAGACAGGCAGCTAGAGGATAGTGAGGAGATGTTTGCTGTATGTGACGAAAAATGTTTTAGCCTAAAAAATGCATGACATCACTTAGAGCATCGTTAAAAACACTATGGCTCTTGCAGGTTTTCCAGAAACTCTTCTATTTCTCTACGCGTGTGGCCTTTGTCTTTCATCTTCTCCAGACCTTTGGTATTCCTGTCGATTAAAGTTTAAATATATCTTGCATAGTAGATATAAACCAACTCCTTGTCTGCAGGTTCCAGGTCACTTTCTAGCAGTTCCTAGTATATCTGCTCAGCTTTTTCCTGTTGGTAAATTGACATTGCGTATATTTCGGCAAGAACTATTTTCCTGTCAAATGAAGAGTGAGGGTAAAGAGAAATCACCTCCTCGATGAGACTGATCCCTCTGTCTATCAAGCCTTGATCTGGACGACTCTCCCTGAAGATTTTCCATTGGTAGAGGAGTGCAACGCATCTTTTTAGATAACGCTCATCTGGATGTTTTCCCAGAGCCTCCTCTGCCAAATCACTGGCTTCATCCATAGATACATAGGTACTGTAAACCCGTAGTAATGCTCTAACACCATCTCAAAATCTTTCTGGCTAACTCACGTGCTTCATCTTCGATTTCTTCTCGGTAGTCAGCACGTAGATTTAAGTAGTGAGCAGCGAGGTACAAGTTCTCTGGATCCTGTTATCTGGCGATTCTCATAATCTCCAAGATGTCAGCAGGAGGGGCATACTCTAGTGCTCGGGCATGGCTGCTGTTCCACTCCACCATGTCCGGCTGCATCCTGATGGCTCTCTGGAATTAATCTGCAGCTAGCGTTTTGTCGGTGCTGAAAGTCAACAGGGTCCAGCCTTTCTCAGCGTAGATCTCTGCATGGAGCTGGTCCTGCGATGGAGATGGGTATTTATCCATCAGGGCGTCGACCTTTGACAGGTAAGCCTGACTCTCTGCTTGGTCTCCCAGGTGGTGGTGCAGCCACGCCAGGTTCCCGTAGTTCACCACCAACCAGGGACCCTCATCTGCGTTTCTTATCTTGCTGAAGGCCTCTGCAGCCTTGTTGAAGAAACTCTGGGCGTCTTCGGTGACCCCCAGCTTGTACTGAACGAACCCCCGCAGGTTGTAAATGTGACCCAGCCAGCTGTTTCCCTCCTCGGTGCCGATGTCCTCAAACTTTTCCTTTCGACGTAACAGCATGGACTTGCTGGGGTCCAGATCCCCTGAGCAGCACTGATGGAGAATAAAACAACACTATAACAGTTAATTCCAATTATAATTATATTATAAAAAGTTAATGTAATATGCTCTAGTCTAAGCTTTAAGTGTTTGGATAATCACACTGTTCATTTCATGTGGAGGAAGAAGGGGGGAAGGAAGGAAGATATTTATTTATTTGTTTATTTAAAAGGGACAATGCACATCAATTGACATTTTTTGTTTAAACTCAAAATGTAAATGTGCCAGAGTTAGTAGAAAAGCTCATTTTCATTTGTAGTGATTCAGTTGGTTTAGTTGCAGCCTGCTGTTTGTTTTTGGTGTGCAAATAAAGAACATAATACAAATGGGCCCTTCCCTACTTCTGGCGCCCATACTCGGACCACACCTGTGGACTTTGGTCACTGCAACTTGCACGGTTGTGATGCTATCTGTTAGTGACCAAACCTGGTCACAGACAGATAGAAAGACAAAGGCAAAGTACTCAAACTGCCTCTGCCCTTTTTAATAGCCAACCACGAGTTTACATGCACGTCACTGCTGAACCAAACGGCAGAAAAATAATCAAAGTTTGTTTCACACCGAGGAAACATTTTGTTACACCTGGAAACCGTAGCAAAATGTTGCACACCGTTTTGAGATTGAACATGCCGCAGGACGCGAATCCTAGGTTGGCCAAGGCATGTCCCGCCCTACTGTCTCTGATTGGCTTACCCTGATATTCTTACCCTAGCTCTAACCAATCTCACGCCTACTGCCTAAACTTAACCGATCCAACTAACGAAGGCAACCAATCAGACAATTATTAGCCAATCAGAGGCAGAGTAGGGCGGAACATTCCTTTGTCATCCTAGGATACGCAAATTCGCCTCCAGGAACACATAAAAAAAAAAGATTTAGGAAAAGAAAGAGGGGAGGACAGATGGAGAAATGAGGAAAGTGGGATGTAAGAGACAACTTTTGACGTGGAATACTCACCTCATCATTCAGCTGTTTCCTCCACTCAGTAGTTCTCTAAATATGAGTTAGTTTGGTTCTTGACGTTACTTTGAAGAGAAAGTCTGATGTGTGGCATTCGTTTCCCAGGAATGAAGTCACACCCAGAAATACAACTAAAACATGACTCATCACCTTTTTCTGTATAATTGCACAGAGTTTGTGTGTAGCTTTTGTACAAAGCACTGTGTTACATTAATTTGTATGAAATGTGCAATAGAAATAAAGTTTGATTGATTGACTAACAGTAAGCAAACTGAAACAGTAGCCTACTGGCAACCCTGCTGGCATCTTGGGTTTGAATATTTCACTGTGGCGTCATAATATACCTTCAAGAAGAAGAACATTTACAATCAACTTCAGAGAAAATATATTATGACAAAGTGTGGCATGCTTTTTTCCAAGTGTGTTTCTAGGTTTCCATTCCTGGGAAACGAAAGTCAAGGTGAGATAGTAAAAAAAAGAATTAACAATGCAAATGCCTCCACCTCGGCCATCCACTCTGACTTCATTGTGACTATTTAAATCTGCGTGCTTCAACAACATCTCATCATTTACAGCGAGGCAGAAGTTGGACATCACTGACTTTATACCAGCCAACCCAAAGCAGCATCAAGAGCAGAAAGCAGCCCAATATTTAGAGAACTACTTAGTCGAGGAAAAAGCTGAATGATGAGGTGAGGAGCTGCTGCTGCATTTAATACATAAAGAGAATCATTAGGATTTATTATGGAGCCCCAGAGCCCAAAATATTAACATTATCGATCATACAAGTTAATGTTGATGTTTTCATTCCATCCCTATTTTCTTAATTCTATCTTTTTTATCTTGCACAACGAAATGCAAGTTGTAGTCCCTTTATGCTACACAAGAAACTAAACAACACTATTTGTTATGGTGGACTACAGAGGATGAGTTGAGGAGTCTCGCAGCCGGAGGAAAGATGCTGCTCTGTAATTTGGTGATACGATGGCAGATGTTTTTCTATCTCTTGTCAGACGGCAGCAGGGGAACAGGCTGCTGCTGGGCGGGTGTTGTCTTTTAATATCCTTTGGGTTCTGCACAGGCACCTCACCGATATCACTGATGCCTGGTGAATGGTTACCAATGGGGCTGTTTTAAATCCCGATGCAGAGGCCTGCTGCCCTTGGCTGGTCACTCACAGACCATGCCAGTTTGTAATGTTTCCAGTCAGGGTGATTTTGATCACTTGTTTGTAAAAGTTGACAAAAACTTGGCTGGCAGGGGAATTTTGCATTCTTAACTGATGATTTGTTTCAATACTTGTTTTATTTCTCCTTTGTTGTTTTGTTTAGCCATAGAGCCCTTGGCAGCAGCCTTAAGGGGGGGCACTAACTTCCCAGGTGTCATGGTAGGAGGGGTAATGCACAAACTTATGCTTTATGCTGATGATATATTACTTTTTGTGTCTGAACCTAGCAGATCAATACCCTGTCTTCTCGGGATCATTGACACTATTTTTTAAACGTATCAGGTTATTGGGTAACTTGGTCCAAGTCAGAAGCGTTACCTTTAACTGCTCCGTGCTCCGTAACAGCCTTCCAATCATGTGCACTTTAGTGGCCCAAGCAAGGTATCGTGTACCTGGGTATCTTATACCCTCCCCAGTAAAAAGACCTAGTTGAAGTTAATTTGGATCCATTATTGAATAAAGTCTCTTGTGATGTTAATAGATGGGTGACTCTCAATCTCAATCAAAAGGTTATTATAAAAATGGTTTGTGTCTTCAGTGCTGTCTTAACGCGGCTTGATGCTCGTTCCCAGCAACGGAGTGGATTGCCGAGGTGGGAGCATTTGCATTGTTATCTCTCTTTTTTACTATCTCACCTTGACTTTCGTTTTCCAGGAATGGAAACCTAGAAACACACTTGGAAAAAAGCATGCCACACTTTGTCATAATATATTTTCTCTGAAGTTGATTGTAAATGTTCTTCTTCTTGAAGGTATATTATGACGCCACAGTGAAATATTCAAACCCAAGATGCCAGCAGGGTTGCCAGTAGGCTACTGTTTCAGTTTGCTTACTGTTAGTCAATCAATCAAACTTTATTTCTATTGCACATTTCATACAAATTAATGTAACAGAGTGATTTGAACAAAAGCTACACACAAACTCTGTGCAATTATACCAGTGATTTTCAACCACTGTGTGTGCCGTGAGAGATCGTCCTGTGTGCCGTGGGAAATTATCCGAGTTTACTTAATTGGTCCAACAAATATTTTTTATTGAGTTACTGCAAATAATTTGCCAATTTTTCGCATCCGTGACTGCAATGTGATGACTGGCAGAGAAATTAAATACTATTCTGCGTCAGTAGGTGGCAGTATAGCGCAATAATGACCTTGTTGATTTAAAACAATAGAATTACTGCTCCCTGGTGGCAGTGACAGGATGTAAGCCTGCAACAGCCATGGATACATTTTTAAAAAGGAAAAATGCAGATTCTGATCTTATTAGGCTACAACGTGTCATTTTGTAACATTTTTGGTTGGTGGTGTGCCACAGGATTTTTTTAATGTAAAAAATGTGCCGTGGTTCAAAAAAGGTTGAAAAACACTGAATTATACAGAGAACCAGTGCATGCAGAGATCTTCGTGGACCCTTTGAGCAGCATGAATACACAATGGATGTACTATCTCGAGACCTTGAACGGTATGGTGTTCCAACAGAGACATTAACACGTCTTGGAAACAGTGCATTTGAGCAGAGCCCAATGCACGAGGCCTTGCATGCAAATTGTCCTTTAACTACGCACCATCGAAGGCTGCACTATAACAAGTCACACTTTAACTATGTTCAGCCTGTTAAAATCTCACTTGGGTACAATGATAGAGGGCAGAAGAGCCACTATCATTATATCCCAATACTGCAAAGCCTCAAAGCAACGCCAAAAGATGAAAGTGCAGCTCAGCAAAGTTTGAACCCACCTCTGGTTGAAGATGGCACACTCCGTGATTTCAGACAGGCGTGTCATTCAATCTAGGCCGAATGCTATGTTTTCCTCAGACCCAGATTCTTTAAAAGTATATTTTTCATTTGTTTTTATTTAAATCGACATACATCCATGTCCTGTACCGGGGTTAGCTTCTGTTTCGGGCAATGGGGGCTTTGCCTTCTCCTTTACCTTGTTAAGGTGAGCTAGGTTAGCCTCCTTGTGCACACTTCTCAAATGTACCTTCAAATTTGTGGGATTTTTCCCTTTAATAAATTGTCCACATATTTTACCACCTTCCACTGCAAGGCACTTGTTTTTATCCAACACTAGTCATGTTTCCATCAATGTATTTCTATGCGCTTTTTGAAGTATCGCTGCCCAGCCCTGCCCATCCGATTAGCATTACCACGCTCGATGGGTTGAAATTAGAAAATGTGGCGGTGTACAAATACTTAGGTGTCTGGTTAGACAGTTCCCTCTCCTTCCAGCAACACATAGACCACCTTCACCTAAAGTTAAGTCTCGGCTTAGTTTCCTATTCCGCAACAGGGCCTCCTTCACTCATGCTGCCAAACTCGCCTTGGTGAAAATGACAATTTTACCAATTCTCGATTTCAGTGATGTCATTTACAGAACTGCCTCAAACTCTCTCCTGAACTCACTAGATGTTCTTTATCACAGTGCCATACGTTTTGTGACCAGAGCCCCCTATAACACCCACCACTGCAACCTCTGTACATTAGTTGGCTGGCCCTCGTTACACACTCGTCGCTTAACTCACTGGTACCAACTCATTTACAAGTCCTTGCTAGGTAAAGCCCTGCTGTACCTACGCTCACTGGTCACAATAGCTTTACCCACCCCAAAAGCCCACACCTCCTTTGGCCGCCACTCCTTCCAGTTCTCAGCTGCAAATGACTGGAATGCACTACAAAAACCCCTGAAACTCAAAACCCTTATCCCACTAACTGCCTTCAGAGTACGTCTGTCTGAGCTCCTGTCTGATCACTGTACGTGCTAACTGTTCTCCATCATTCATGCTGTTTTGCACACCCTTTTATATTTGTTTACGCTCTTTTGCACTATTCATCTTCCCTGGCATGTTCATACAATTTTTGTACATCTACTGAACTACATCACTATCTAGACCACAACCTGCACTAACTGTATATTGAGTCTTTACTACATTTCAGCATTTATATAGTCTGTCTATTTATATATATTGTGTTATAACTAGGGCTGGGCAACGATTAAAAGTTTTGCGAGTTTGGCAGCATGAGTGAAGGAGGCCCTGTTGCGGAATAGGAAACTAATCCTAGACTTAACTTTAGATGAAGGTGGTCTATGTGTTGCTGGAAGGAGAGGGAACTGTCTAACCAGACACCTAAGTATTTGTACACCGCCACATTTTCTAATTTCAACCCATCGAGCGTGGTAATGCTAATCGGATGGGCAGGGCTGGGCAGCGATACTTCAAAAAGCGCATAGAAATACATTGATGGAAACATGACTAGTGTTGGATAAAAACAAGTGCCTTGCAGTGGAAGGTGGTAAAATATGTGGACAATTTATTAAAGGGAAAAATCCCACAAATTTGAAGGTACATTTGAGAAGTGTGCACAAGGAGGCTAACCTAGCTCACCTTAACAAGGTAAAGGAGAAGGCAAAGCCCCCATTGCACGAAACAGAAGCTAACCCCGGTACAGGACATGGATGTATGTCGATTTAAATAAAAACAAATGAAAAATATACTTTTAAAGAATCTGGGTCTGAGGAAAACATAGCATTCGGCCTAGATTGAATGACACGCCTGTCTGAAATCACGGAGTGTGCCATCTTCAACCAGAGGTGGGTTCAAACTTTGCTGAGCTGCACTTTCATCTTTTGGCGTTGCTTTGAGGCTTTGCAGTATTGGGATATAATGATAGTGCCTCTTCTGCGCTCTATCATTGTACCCAAGTGAGATTTTAACAGGCTGAACATAGTTAAAGTGTGTCTTGTTATATTGCAGCCTTCGATGGTGCGTAGTTAAAGGACGATTTGCATGCAAGGCCTTGTGCTTTGGGCTCTGCTCAAATGCACTGTTTCCAAGACGTGTTAATGTCTCTGTTGGAACACCATACCGTTCAAGGTCTCGAGATAGTACATCCATTGTGTATTCATGCTGCTCAAAGGGTCCACGAAGATCTCTGCATGCACTGGTTCTCTGTATAATTCAGTGTTTTTCAACCTTTTTTGAACCACGGCACATTTTTTACATTAAAAAAATCCTGTGGCACACCACCAACCAAAAATGTTACAAAATGACACGTTGTAGCCTAATAAGATCAGAATCTGCATTTTTCCTTTTTAAAAATGTATCCATGGCTGTTGCAGGCTTACATCCTGTCACTGCCACCAGGGGGCAGTAATTCTATTGTTTTAAATCAACAAGGTCATTATTGCGCTATACTGCCACCTAATTACGCAGAATAGTATTTAATTTCTTTGCCAGTCATCACATTGCAGTCACAGATGCGAAACATTGGCAAATTATTTGCAGTAACTTAATAAAAAATATTTCTTGGACCAATTAAGTAAACTCGGATAATTTCCCACGGCACACAGGACGATCTCTCACGGCACACACAGTGGTTGAAAATCACTGGTATAATTGCACAGAGTTTGTGTGTCACTTTTGTACGAAGCACTGTGTTACATTAATTTACATGACATGTGCAATAGAAATAAAGTTTGATTGATTGACTAACAGTAAGCAAACTGAAACAGTAGCCTATTGGCAACCCTGCTGGCATCTTGGGTTTGAATATTTCACTGTGGCGTTATAATATAGCTTCAAGAAGAAGAACATTTACAATCAACTTCAGAGAAAATATATTATGACAAAGTGTGGCATGCTTTTTTTCAAGTGTGTTTCTAGGTTTCCATTCCTGGAAAACGAAAGTCAAGGTGAGATAGTAAAAAAGAAAGTTAACAATGCAAATGCTCCCACCTCAGACATCCGCTCCAACTTCATTGTGACTATTTAAATCTGCGTGCTTCAACAACATCTCATCATTTACAGCGAAGCAGAAGTTGGACATCACTGACTTTATACCAGCCAACCCAAAGCAGCATCAAGAGCAGAAAGCAGCCCAATATTTAGAGAACTACTTAGTCGAGGAAACAGCTGAATGATGAGGTGAGGAGCTGCTGCTGCATTTAATACATAAAGAGAATCATTAGGATTTATTATGGAGCCTCAGAGCCCAAAATATTAACATTATCGATCATACAAGTTAATGTTGATGTTTTCATTCCATCCCTATTTTCTTAATTCTATCTTTTTTATCTTGCACAACGAAATGCAAGTTGTAGTCCCTTTATGCTACACAAGAAACTAAACAACACTATTTGTTATGGTGGACTACAGAGGATGAGTTGAGGAGTCTCGCAGCCGGAGGAAAGATGCTGCTCTGTAATTTGGTGATACGATGGCAGATGTTTTTCTATCTCTTGTCAGACGGCAGCAGGGGGAACAGGCTGCTGCTGGGCGGGTGTTGTCTTTTAATATCCTTTGGGTTCTGCACAGGCACCTCACCGATATCACTGATGCCTGGTGAATGGTTACCAATGGGGCTGTTTTAAATCCCGATGCAGAGGCCTGCTGCCCTTGGCTGGTCACTCACAGACCATGCCAGTTTGTAATGTTTCCAGTCAGGATGATTTTGATCACTTGTTTGTAAAAGTTGACAAAAACTTGGCTGGCAGGGGAATTTTGCATTCTTAACTGATGATTTGTTTCAATACTTGTTTTATTTCTCCTTTGTTGTTTTGTTTAGCCATAGAGCCCTTGTCAGCAGCCTTAAGGGGGGGCACTAACTTCCCAGGTGTCATGGTAGGAGGGGTAATGCACAAACTTATGCTTTATGCTGATGATATATTACTTTTTGTGTCTGAACCTAGCAGATCAATACCCTGTCTTCTCGGGATCATTGACACTATTTTTTAAACGTATCAGGTTATTGGGTAACTTGGTCCAAGTCAGAAGCGTTACCTTTAACTGCTCCGTGCTCCGTAACAGCCTTCCAATCATGTGCACTTTAGTGGCCCAAGCAAGGTATCGTGTACCTGGGTATCTTATACCCTCCCCAGTAAAAAGACCTAGTTGAAGTTAATTTGGATCCATTATTGAATAAAGTCTCTTGTGATGTTAATAGATGGGTGACTCTCAATCTCAATCAAAAGGTTATTATAAAAATGGTTTGTGTCTTCAGTGCTGTCTTAACGCGGCTTGATGCTCGTTCCCAGCAACGGAGTGGATGGCCGAGGTGGGAGCATTTGCATTGTTATCTCTCTTTTTTACTATCTCACCTTGACTTTCGTTTTCCAGGAATGGAAACCTAGAAACACACTTGGAAAAAAGCATGCCACACTTTGTCATAATATATTTTCTCTGAAGTTGATTGTAAATGTTCTTCTTCTTGAAGCTATATTATGACGCCACAGTGAAATATTCAAACCCAAGATGCCAGCAGGGTTGCCAGTAGGCTACTGTTTCAGTTTGCTTACTGTTAGTCAATCAATCAAACTTTATTTCTATTGCACATTTCATACAAATTAATGTAACAGAGTGATTTGAACAAAAGCTACACACAAACTCTGTGCAATTATACCAGTGATTTTCAACCACTGTGTGTGCCGTGAGAGATCGTCCTGTGTGCCGTGGGAAATTATCCGAGTTTACTTAATTGGTCCAACAAATATTTTTTATTGAGTTACTGCAAATAATTTGCCAATTTTTCGCATCCGTGACTGCAATGTGATGACTGGCAGAGAAATTAAATACTATTCTGCGTCAGTAGGTGGCAGTATAGCGCAATAATGACCTTGTTGATTTAAAACAATAGAATTACTGCTCCCTGGTGGCAGTGACAGGATGTAAGCCTGCAACAGCCATGGATACATTTTTAAAAAGGAAAAATGCAGATTCTGATCTTATTAGGCTACAACGTGTCATTTTGTAACATTTTTGGTTGGTGGTGTGCCACAGGATTTTTTTAATGTAAAAAATGTGCTGTGGTTCAAAAAAGGTTGAAAAACACTGAATTATACAGAGAACCAGTGCATGCAGAGATCTTCGTGGACCCTTTGAGCAGCATGAATACACAATGGATGTACTATCTCGAGACCTTGAACGGTATGGTGTTCCAACAGAGACATTAACACGTCTTGGAAACAGTGCATTTGAGCAGAGCCCAATGCACGAGGCCTTGCATGCAAATTGTCCTTTAACTACGCACCATCGAAGGCTGCACTATAACAAGTCACACTTTAACTATGTTCAGCCTGTTAAAATCTCACTTGGGTACAATGATAGAGGGCAGAAGAGCCACTATCATTATATCCCAATACTGCAAAGCCTCAAAGCAACGCCAAAAGATGAAAGTGCAGCTCAGCAAAGTTTGAACCCACCTCTGGTTGAAGATGGCACACTCCGTGATTTCAGACAGGCGTGTCATTCAATCTAGGCCGAATGCTATGTTTTCCTCAGACCCAGATTCTTTAAAAGTATATTTTTCATTTGTTTTTATTTAAATCGACATACATCCATGTCCTGTACCGGGGTTAGCTTCTGTTTCGGGCAATGGGGGCTTTGCCTTCTCCTTTACCTTGTTAAGGTGAGCTAGGTTAGCCTCCTTGTGCACACTTCTCAAATGTACCTTCAAATTTGTGGGATTTTTCCCTTTAATAAATTGTCCACATATTTTACCACCTTCCACTGCAAGGCACTTGTTTTTATCCAACACTAGTCATGTTTCCATCAATGTATTTCTATGCGCTTTTTGAAGTATCGCTGCCCAGCCCTGCCCATCCGATTAGCATTACCACGCTCGATGGGTTGAAATTAGAAAATGTGGCGGTGTACAAATACTTAGGTGTCTGGTTAGACAGTTCCCTCTCCTTCCAGCAACACATAGACCACCTTCACCTAAAGTTAAGTCTCGGCTTAGTTTCCTATTCCGCAACAGGGCCTCCTTCACTCATGCTGCCAAACTCGCCTTGGTGAAAATGACAATTTTACCAATTCTCGATTTCAGTGATGTCATTTACAGAACTGCCTCAAACTCTCTCCTGAACTCACTAGATGTTCTTTATCACAGTGCCATACGTTTTGTGACCAGAGCCCCCTATAACACCCACCACTGCAACCTCTGTACATTAGTTGGCTGGCCCTCGTTACACACTCGTCGCTTAACTCACTGGTACCAACTCATTTACAAGTCCTTGCTAGGTAAAGAAACTCAAAACCCTTATCCCACTAACTGCCTTCAGAGTACGTCTGTCTGAGCTCCTGTCTGATCACTGTACGTGCTAACTGTTCTCCATCATTCATGCTGTTTTGCACACCCTTTTATATTTGTTTACGCTCTTTTGCACTATTCATCTTCCCTGGCATGTTCATACAATTTTTGTACATCTACTGAACTACATCACTATCTAGACCACAACCTGCACTAACTGTATATTGAGTCTTTACTACATTTCAGCATTTATATAGTCTGTCTATTTATATATATTGTGTTATAACTAGGGCTGGGCAACGATTAAAAGTTTTGCGAGTTTGGCAGCATGAGTGAAGGAGGCCCTGTTGCGGAATAGGAAACTAATCCTAGACTTAACTTTAGATGAAGGTGGTCTATGTGTTGCTGGAAGGAGAGGGAACTGTCTAACCAGACACCTAAGTATTTGTACACCGCCACATTTTCTAATTTCAACCCATCGAGCGTGGTAATGCTAATCGGATGGGCAGGGCTGGGCAGCGATACTTCAAAAAGCGCATAGAAATACATTGATGGAAACATGACTAGTGTTGGATAAAAACAAGTGCCTTGCAGTGGAAGGTGGTAAAATATGTGGACAATTTATTAAAGAGAAAAATCCCACAAATTTGAAGGTACATTTGAGAAGTGTGCACAAGGAGGCTAACCTAGCTCACCTTAACAAGGTAAAGGAGAAGGCAAAGCCCCCATTGCACGAAACAGAAGCTAACCCCGGTACAGGACATGGATGTATGTCGATTTAAATAAAAACAAATGAAAAATATACTTTTAAAGAATCTGGGTCTGAGGAAAACATAGCATTCGGCCTAGATTGAATGACACGCCTGTCTGAAATCACGGAGTGTGCCATCTTCAACCAGAGGTGGGTTCAAACTTTGCTGAGCTGCACTTTCATCTTTTGGCGTTGCTTTGAGGCTTTGCAGTATTGGGATATAATAATAGTGCCTCTTCTGCCCTCTATCATTGTACCCAAGTGAGATTTTAACAGGCTGAACATAGTTAAAGTGTGTCTTGTTATATTGCAACCTTCGATGGTGCGTAGTTAAAGGACGATTTGCATGCAAGGCCTTGTGCTTTGGGCTCTGCTCAAATGCACTGTTTCCAAGACGTGTTAATGTCTCTGTTGGAACACCATACCGTTCAAGGTCTCGAGATAGTACATCCATTGTGTATTCATGCTGCTCAAAGGGTCCACGAAGATCTCTGCATGCACTGGTTCTCTGTATAATTCAGTGTTTTTCAACCTTTTTTGAACCACGGCACATTTTTTACATTAAAAAAATCCTGTGGCACACCACCAACCAAAAATGTTACAAAATGACACGTTGTAGCCTAATAAGATCAGAATCTGCATTTTTCCTTTTTAAAAATGTATCCATGGCTGTTGCAGGCTTACATCCTGTCACTGCCACCAGGGGGCAGTAATTCTATTGTTTTAAATCAACAAGGTCATTATTGCGCTATACTGCCACCTAATTACGCAGAATAGTATTTAATTTCTTTGCCAGTCATCACATTGCAGTCACAGATGCGAAACATTGGAAAATTATTTGCAGTAACTTAATAAAAAATATTTCTTGGACCAATTAAGTAAACTCGGATAATTTCCCACGGCACACAGGACGATCTCTCACGGCACACACAGGGGTTGAAAATCACTGGTATAATTGCACAGAGTTTGTGTGTCACTTTTGTACAAAGCACTGTGTTACATTAATTTACATGACATGTGCAATAGAAATAAAGTTTGATTGATTGACTAACAGTAAGCAAACTGAAACAGTAGCCTACTGGCAACCCTGCTGGCATCTTGGGTTTGAATATTTCACTGTGGCGTCATAATATACCTTCAAGAAGAAGAACATTTACAATCAACTTCAGAGAAAATATATTATGACAAAGTGTGGCATGCTTTTTTTCAAGTGTGTTTCTAGGTTTCCATTCCTGGAAAACGAAAGTCAAGGTGAGATAGTAAAAAAGAAAGTTAACAATGCAAATGCTCCCACCTCAGACATCCGCTCCAACTTCAGCGTGACTATTTAAATCTGCGTGCTTCAACAACATCTCATCATTTACAGCGAAGCAGAAGTTGGACATCACTGACTTTATACCAGCCAACCCAAAGCAGCATCAAGAGCAGAAAGCAGCCCAATATTTAGAGAACTACTTAGTCGAGGAAAAAGCTGAATGATGAGGTGAGGAGCTGCTGCTGCATTTAATACATAAAGAGAATCATTAGGATTTATTATGGAGCCCCAGAGCCCAAAATATTAACATTATCGATCATACAAGTTAATGTTGATGTTTTCATTCCATCCCTATTTTCTTAATTCTATCTTTTTTATCTTGCACAACGAAATGCAAGTTGTAGTCCCTTTATGCTACACAAGAAACTAAACAACACTATTTGTTATGGTGGACTACAGAGGATGAGTTGAGGAGTCTCGCAGCCGGAGGAAAGATGCTGCTCTGTAATTTGGTGATACGATGGCAGATGTTTTTCTATCTCTTGTCAGACGGCAGCAGGGGGACAGGCTGCTGCTGGGCGGGTGTTGTCTTTTAATATCCTTTGGGATCTGCACAGGCACCTCACCGATATCACTGATGCCTGGTGAATGGTTACCAATGGGGCTGTTTTAAATCCCGATGCAGAGGCCTGCTGCCCTTGGCTGGTCACTCACAGACCATGCCAGTTTGTAATGTTTCCAGTCAGGGTGATTTTGATCACTTGTTTGTAAAAGTTGACAAAAACTTGGCTGGCAGGGGAATTTTGCATTCTTAACTGATGATTTGTTTCAATACTTGATTTATTTCTCCTTTGTTGTTTTGTTTAGCCATAGAGCCCTTGGCAGCAGCCTTAAGGGGGGGCACTAACTTCCCAGGTGTCATGGTAGGAGGGGTAATGCACAAACTTATGCTTTATGCTGATGATATATTACTTTTTGTGTCTGAACCTAGCAGATCAATACCCTGTCTTCTCGGGATCATTGACACTATTTTTTTAAACGTATCAGGTTATTGGGTAACTTGGTCCAAGTCAGAAGCGTTACCTTTAACTGCTCCGTGCTCCGTAACAGCCTTCCAATCGGGTGCACTTTAGTGGCCCAAGCAAGGTATCGTGTACCTGGGTATCTTATACCCTCCCCAGTAAAAAGACCTAGTTGAAGTTAATTTGGATCCATTATTGAATAAAGTCTCTTGTGATGTTAATAGATGGGTGACTCTCAATCTCAATCAAAAGGTTATTATAAAAATGGTTTGTGTCTTCAGTGCTGTCTTAACGCGGCTTGATGCTCGTTCCCAGCAACGGAGTGGATGGCCGAGGTGGAAGCATTTGCATTGTTATCTCTCTTTTTTACTATCTCACCTTGACTTTCGTTTTCCAGGAATGGAAACCTAGAAACACACTTGGAAAAAAGCATGCCACACTTTGTCATAATATATTTTCTCTGAAGTTGATTGTAAATGTTCTTCTTCTTGAAGGTATATTATGACGCCACAGTGAAATATTCAAACCCAAGATGCCAGCAGGGTTGCCAGTAGGCTACTGTTTCAGTTTGCTTACTGTTAGTCAATCAATCAAACTTTATTTCTATTGCACATTTCATACAAATTAATGTAACAGAGTGATTTGAACAAAAGCTACACACAAACTCTGTGCAATTATACCAGTGATTTTCAACCACTGTGTGTGCCGTGAGAGATCGTCCTGTGTGCCGTGGGAAATTATCTGAGTTTACTTAATTGGTCCAACAAATATTTTTTATTGAGTTACTGCAAATAATTTGCCAATTTTTCGCATCCGTGACTGCAATGTGATGACTGGCAGAGAAATTAAATACTATTCTGCGTCAGTAGGTGGCAGTATAGCGCAATAATGACCTTGTTGATTTAAAACAATAGAGTTACTGCTCCCTGGTGGCAGTGACAGGATGTAAGCCTGCAACAGCCATGGATACATTTTTAAAAAGGAAAAATGCAGATTCTGATCTTATTAGGCTACAACGTGTCATTTTGTAACATTTTTGGTTGGTGGTGTGCCACAGGATTTTTTTAATGTAAAAAATGTGCCGTGGTTCAAAAAAGGTTGAAAAACACTGAATTATACAGAGAACCAGTGCATGCAGAGATCTTCGTGGACCCTTTGAGCAGCATGAATACACAATGGATGTACTATCTCGAGACCTTGAACGGTATGGTGTTCCAACAGAGACATTAACACGTCTTGGAAACAGTGCATTTGAGCAGAGCCCAATGCACGAGGCCTTGCATGCAAATTGTCCTTTAACTACGCACCATCGAAGGCTGCACTATAACAAGTCACACTTTAACTATGTTCAGCCTGTTAAAATCTCACTTGGGTACAATGATAGAGGGCAGAAGAGCCACTATCATTATATCCCAATACTGCAAAGCCTCAAAGCAACGCCAAAAGATGAAAGTGCAGCTCAGCAAAGTTTGAACCCACCTCTGGTTGAAGATGGCACACTCCGTGATTTCAGACAGGCGTGTCATTCAATCTAGGCCGAATGCTATGTTTTCCTCAGACCCAGATTCTTTAAAAGTATATTTTTCATTTGTTTTTATTTAAATCGACATACATCCATGTCCTGTACCGGGGTTAGCTTCTGTTTCGGGCAATGGGGGCTTTGCCTTCTCCTTTACCTTGTTAAGGTGAGCTAGGTTAGCCTCCTTGTGCACACTTCTCAAATGTACCTTCAAATTTGTGGGATTTTTCCCTTTAATAAATTGTCCACATATTTTACCACCTTCCACTGCAAGGCACTTGTTTTTATCCAACACTAGTCATGTTTCCATCAATGTATTTCTATGCGCTTTTTGAAGTATCGCTGCCCAGCCCTGCCCATCCGATTAGCATTACCACGCTCGATGGGTTGAAATTAGAAAATGTGGCGGTGTACAAATACTTAGGTGTCTGGTTAGACAGTTCCCTCTCCTTCCAGCAACACATAGACCACCTTCATCTAAAGTTAAGTCTCGGCTTAGTTTCCTATTCCGCAACAGGGCCTCCTTCACTCATGCTGCCAAACTCGCCTTGGTGAAAATGACAATTTTACCAATTCTCGATTTCAGTGATGTCATTTACAGAACTGCCTCAAACTCTCTCCTGAACTCACTAGATGTTCTTTATCACAGTGCCATACGTTTTGTGACCAGAGCCCCCTATAACACCCACCACTGCAACCTCTGTACATTAGTTGGCTGGCCCTCGTTACACACTCGTCGCTTAACTCACTGGTACCAACTCATTTACAAGTCCTTGCTAGGTAAAGCCCTGCTGTACCTACGCTCACTGGTCACAATAGCTTTACCCACCCCAAAAGCCCACACCTCCTTTGGCCGCCACTCCTTCCAGTTCTCAGCTGCAAATGACTGGAATGCACTACAAAAACCCCTGAAACTCAAAACCCTTATCCCACTAACTGCCTTCAGAGTACGTCTGTCTGAGCTCCTGTCTGATCACTGTACGTGCTAACTGTTCTCCATCATTCATGCTGTTTTGCACACCCTTTTATATTTGTTTACGCTCTTTTGCACTATTCATCTTCCCTGGCATGTTCATACAATTTTTGTACATCTACTGAACTACATCACTATCTAGACCACAACCTGCACTAACTGTATATTGAGTCTTTACTACATTTCAGCATTTATATAGTCTGTCTATTTATATATATTGTGTTATAACTAGGGCTGGGCAACGATTAAAAGTTTTGCGAGTTTGGCAGCATGAGTGAAGGAGGCCCTGTTGCGGAATAGGAAACTAATCCTAGACTTAACTTTAGATGAAGGTGGTCTATGTGTTGCTGGAAGGAGAGGGAACTGTCTAACCAGACACCTAAGTATTTGTACACCGCCACATTTTCTAATTTCAACCCATCGAGCGTGGTAATGCTAATCGGATGGGCAGGGCTGGGCAGCGATACTTCAAAAAGCGCATAGAAATACATTGATGGAAACATGACTAGTGTTGGATAAAAACAAGTGCCTTGCAGTGGAAGGTGGTAAAATATGTGGACAATTTATTAAAGGGAAAAATCCCACAAATTTGAAGGTACATTTGAGAAGTGTGCACAAGGAGGCTAACCTAGCTCACCTTAACAAGGTAAAGGAGAAGGCAAAGCCCCCATTGCACGAAACAGAAGCTAACCCCGGTACAGGACATGGATGTATGTCGATTTAAATAAAAACAAATGAAAAATATACTTTTAAAGAATCTGGGTCTGAGGAAAACATAGCATTCGGCCTAGATTGAATGACACGCCTGTCTGAAATCACGGAGTGTGCCATCTTCAACCAGAGGTGGGTTCAAACTTTGCTGAGCTGCACTTTCATCTTTTGGCGTTGCTTTGAGGCTTTGCAGTATTGGGATATAATGATAGTGCCTCTTCTGCGCTCTATCATTGTACCCAAGTGAGATTTTAACAGGCTGAACATAGTTAAAGTGTGTCTTGTTATATTGCAGCCTTCGATGGTGCGTAGTTAAAGGACGATTTGCATGCAAGGCCTTGTGCTTTGGGCTCTGCTCAAATGCACTGTTTCCAAGACGTGTTAATGTCTCTGTTGGAACACCATACCGTTCAAGGTCTCGAGATAGTACATCCATTGTGTATTCATGCTGCTCAAAGGGTCCACGAAGATCTCTGCATGCACTGGTTCTCTGTATAATTCAGTGTTTTTCAACCTTTTTTGAACCACGGCACATTTTTTACATTAAAAAAATCCTGTGGCACACCACCAACCAAAAATGTTACAAAATGACACGTTGTAGCCTAATAAGATCAGAATCTGCATTTTTCCTTTTTAAAAATGTATCCATGGCTGTTGCAGGCTTACATCCTGTCACTGCCACCAGGGGGCAGTAATTCTATTGTTTTAAATCAACAAGGTCATTATTGCGCTATACTGCCACCTAATTACGCAGAATAGTATTTAATTTCTTTGCCAGTCATCACATTGCAGTCACAGATGCGAAACATTGGCAAATTATTTGCAGTAACTTAATAAAAAATATTTCTTGGACCAATTAAGTAAACTCGGATAATTTCCCACGGCACACAGGACGATCTCTCACGGCACACACAGTGGTTGAAAATCACTGGTATAATTGCACAGAGTTTGTGTGTCACTTTTGTACGAAGCACTGTGTTACATTAATTTACATGACATGTGCAATAGAAATAAAGTTTGATTGATTGACTAACAGTAAGCAAACTGAAACAGTAGCCTATTGGCAACCCTGCTGGCATCTTGGGTTTGAATATTTCACTGTGGCGTTATAATATAGCTTCAAGAAGAAGAACATTTACAATCAACTTCAGAGAAAATATATTATGACAAAGTGTGGCATGCTTTTTTTCAAGTGTGTTTCTAGGTTTCCATTCCTGGAAAACGAAAGTCAAGGTGAGATAGTAAAAAAGAAAGTTAACAATGCAAATGCTCCCACCTCAGACATCCGCTCCAACTTCATTGTGACTATTTAAATCTGCGTGCTTCAACAACATCTCATCATTTACAGCGAAGCAGAAGTTGGACATCACTGACTTTATACCAGCCAACCCAAAGCAGCATCAAGAGCAGAAAGCAGCCCAATATTTAGAGAACTACTTAGTCGAGGAAACAGCTGAATGATGAGGTGAGGAGCTGCTGCTGCATTTAATACATAAAGAGAATCATTAGGATTTATTATGGAGCCTCAGAGCCCAAAATATTAACATTATCGATCATACAAGTTAATGTTGATGTTTTCATTCCATCCCTATTTTCTTAATTCTATCTTTTTTATCTTGCACAACGAAATGCAAGTTGTAGTCCCTTTATGCTACACAAGAAACTAAACAACACTATTTGTTATGGTGGACTACAGAGGATGAGTTGAGGAGTCTCGCAGCCGGAGGAAAGATGCTGCTCTGTAATTTGGTGATACGATGGCAGATGTTTTTCTATCTCTTGTCAGACGGCAGCAGGGGGAACAGGCTGCTGCTGGGCGGCTGTTGTCTTTTAATATCCTTTGGGTTCTGCACAGGCACCTCACCGATATCACTGATGCCTGGTGAATGGTTACCAATGGGGCTGTTTTAAATCCCGATGCAGAGGCCTGCTGCCCTTGGCTGGTCACTCACAGACCATGCCAGTTTGTAATGTTTCCAGTCAGGATGATTTTGATCACTTGTTTGTAAAAGTTGACAAAAACTTGGCTGGCAGGGGAATTTTGCATTCTTAACTGATGATTTGTTTCAATACTTGTTTTATTTCTCCTTTGTTGTTTTGTTTAGCCATAGAGCCCTTGGCAGCAGCCTTAAGGTGGGGCACTAACTTCCCAGGTGTCATGGTAGGAGGGGTAATGCACAAACTTATGCTTTATGCTGATGATATATTACTTTTTGTGTCTGAACCTAGCAGATCAATACCCTGTCTTCTCGGGATCATTGACACTATTTTTTAAACGTATCAGGTTATTGGGTAACTTGGTCCAAGTCAGAAGCGTTACCTTTAACTGCTCCGTGCTCCGTAACAGCCTTCCAATCGGGTGCACTTTAGTGGCCCAAGCAAGGTATCGTGTACCTGGGTATCTTATACCCTCCCCAGTAAAAAGACCTAGTTGAAGTTAATTTGGATCCATTATTGAATAAAGTCTCTTGTGATGTTAATAGATGGGTGACTCTCAATCTCAATCAAAAGGTTATTATAAAAATGGTTTGTGTACCCAAGCTGAACTACCTTATCCAATCTCTTCCTCTGAAGGTTCCCCTGTCATATCTGAAATGGTTTGACAGGATAACAAAGATGTTTATATGGAATGGTAAGAAACCACGGCTACATTTTAATAAATAACAAGGAGCAATTGATAGAGGTTTGGGTCTACGGAAGATGTTGTATTACTATTATGCCTTTAACTTAAGGAATCTGGCCCAATAGACCTTTTTCATGGCAGACATGTTGACATATCATAGTAGGAGTAATGATGGCTGCATTCCTCTTAGGAGAGGCCCTGGTATGGTGCATGCTGACTCACTGAAATAGCTCACTGGGACACTTGATGGAATTGAGCCATCGTTAAGGTTATCAATCTCAGCTGTGCTTTTCCTACTATGACAAGTCAAAATGTCTGCTGTGAAAAAGGTCCATTGTCATTTCCTCTTGACAGGGCCCCACCCTGGTATTGTATTGAGCAATCTGTTCTTGCCCCGATTGAAGCCTATCTGTCAAACTATGACGAGGCAAAAACACACCATATAATCGCTGACTTAAAATAGTTTGGACCAAAGTGGCCCAGCTGTTTGAACTGGATCCATGTCTATATACTTCATCAAGTATTTGGTGAAACCCAAAGTTATATATTGGTAGAGTGTTGATGAATGAAGGGACGTGTTCACATTACAACACAGTCTGTTTTGTGAAGCCATGTGGCTTGTTGACATGTTAACAGAGTGAGATACAGAGTATTCTAGTTTTACTGGTATGTAGCCCATCTTTTGAAATTGTGCCACACCAAGTTTTTATTTATAAAAACGCCACTGGTTGTCACATATGTTTATTTAGTTTACAGTTAACTGTCTATTTGTTGTTATTCTGTTGTGTTAGGGTTACTATGTCATCTTTTCTTGATTTTTGTCTGGGTAGGTGGTGATTGTTTTTTTGTACTGTTAAAATGAATGAAAATTGTTAATTAATTAAAAAAAAATACTTATATGTATTCTCATTCAGTGCTGCTCAGAGTCAAACAACACTGGAGTCCAAACTGGAGGCCCTGCAGTGCCACTTCACCTGGGATCTGGAGACCAGCAAGTCCATACTTTTACGTCTCAGGGACAACCTGGAGGACATCGGCACCGAGGAGGGAAACAGCTGGCTGGGTCACATTTACAACCTGCGGGGGTTCATTCAGTACAAGCTGGGGGTCACCGAAGATGCCCAGAGTTTCTTCAACAAGGCTGCAGAGGCCTTCAGCATGATAAGAATCGCAGATGAGGGTCCCTGGTTGGTGGTGAACTACGGGAACCTGGCGTGGCTGTACCACCACCTGGGAGACCAAGCAGAGAGTCAGGCTTACCTGTCAAAGGTCGACGCCCTGATGGATAAATACCCATCTCCATCCCAGGACCAGCTCCATCCAGAGATCTACGCTGAGAAAGCCTGGACCCTGATGAAGTTCAGCAGAGATCAAAAGAAGCTGGCTGCAGATTACTTCCAGAGAGCCATCAGGATGCAGCCGGACATGGTGGAGTGGAATACCAGCTACGTCTTAGGGTTAGCGGATGCTTTTAAGTACAGCGACACAGGGCTGGATACTGACCTTCTGGAGAAAATGAGAATTGCCAAGGAACAGGATCCAGAGAACTTGTACCTCGCTGTTCTCTACCTTAAGCAATGTGCAAAGAAAGGAGAGAGAATCGAAGAAGAAGCACGTGAGTTGGCAAGAAAGGTTTTGAGAAATCCTGTCAGCAGCTACAGTGGTCTTAGACCATTACTATCGGTTTACATAAACCATTTATCTATTGATGAAGCCATTGATTTGGCAGAGGAGGCTCTGGAAAAATATCCAGATGAGCGTTATCTGAAGAAATGTCTTGCATACTGCTACAAATGGAAGATCTTCAGGGAAAGCCCAGAGCAAAGCATGGTAGACAGAGGAATCAGTCTCCATGAGGAGGTAATTTCTCTTTACCCTCATTCTTCATTTGTGAAGAAAATAAACCTCGCAAGGGTATACGCAAAGTTAAATTACAGCCAGGATGAAGCTGAGCAGATATACCAGGAACTGCTAGAAAGAGATCTGGAACCTGCAGACAAACAGATGCTCTACAGCATCTATGCAAAATATGTATACTTTAATCAACAAGACAGCGAAGGGTCACTACGATATCACATGAAGGTGGCAAAGATACCGCTAAAATCCATCTATCGGGAGACCAGCATCACAACCCTGAAGAAGCACAAATACAGGAGCCCAATGTGTAGAGAAATAGAGGAGTTTCTGGCAAACCTGCAAGAGCCATAGTGTTTTTAACATTCGCCCAAAGCAACGCTTGATAAACAGAGCAATCAGTCTCTATAAAGAGATGATTGCGCTTTACCCTCTTTCTTTCCTTATGAAGAAAATAGAATTCGCAAATATCTATATGCAAAGTTAAATTACTGCCAGGAAAAAGCATAGAAGTGATACCAAGAACTGATCTGGACCATGCAGATAAACAGATGGTTTATAAGACTTCTATGCAATAAATTTATACTACAACCGACAGTACGACAGATCAACACAAAATCACATGAAGGCAGCAGCGATAACGCATCAATCTTTCTATCGTGAGACCAGCATCACAACCCTGAAGAAGATTAGAGACAGAGGCAGGAGCCACATGTGTAGAGAAATAGAGGAGTTTCTGGCAAACCTGCAAGAGCCATAGTGTTTTTAACAGCACTGGCTCTAAATCCAGATTAAATGTAGGTACATATATTACATTATATTGATTACATAGATCAGGAAAACCTGATCCTTCTGTTGGTCTGTTGGTCCAGAAGCAGCAACACCTTATTCAGAACATGTAGGATCTTGGTACTAACATCTTCTCAGTGACTTTATGACAGATTGTCTTTAGATGTGAGATCGTGTCACACTTTGTGTCTTTGTAAAGTCGTTCAGTGTTTGGTGGCCATAACATGTGAACTTGATTACAACTATATTCCTATATTTTTGTCTTTAGAAGATAATACTCTCTGAAATGTGCTTTGATTTCTGTAAAAAAAAAAAAATGTATAAAACTCTTGATTGATGTGATGTATAACCTGGTCTAGTTCATACTTTCTTTGGTGTATTTGTTTTCTGATTTTAACGCTATAAAGACCGTTGCCGTGCTTGCATCACTCCCTTACCCCTCCTACAGTCCCTACGGCCACTTGGCCAGTGGGAATGCAAACGGAAAAAAAGATTTGGGGGGAGAGTAGTTAGTAGATCTGTTTAGAAGTGGACTTTTCCTAGAAGTACGTTCCTGTAACTACTTGGTCGGAAAGCTGCTTATATTCTTTGAGTTCAGCAAATGAAAAATGGGGGAAAAAACAAGTATGTTTATAATGTTGTTCACTGTAGTTTACTCAATACAAGTTAGGGAAATAAGGGTTTAATTTGGTGATGATTACAGAGGGGATGATGTCATTTTTTCCTTGGAAAATAAAACCTCAATTTTAACCAAATTTAAGATGATTTCATGATCTATTTATTACTGGAAAACTTTATTGGAGTCATGTTAAATTATAACACATCTTAAATGATGTTGATTTAAAATCACGTTTTCATAGTGAAACATGAAAACACAGCTGTAGTATTTTTAGCATGTGTTACTTTTACATGATTAAAGTATTATTGTAAATAAAATCCCAGATCTATCATCAATCCCGAGTTGCGGTTCCTCGTCTTCAAAACACACAACTTCATGGATCAGCGTCTTTATTTCTTTGACAAACTCTTAACATACAGAAACATTTTCTACATTTACACGGATCCAAAAGTTATCAATGATGGCCGATCTGGACACTGGACATGAAACGCTGCTGGAACCTTTACGTTGTAATAACTTACAGACAGTTCAGTGGGCCGACATCTACAACTGAAATTACTTGTAAAAGAAACAAAGATCTGACAGATTGAAAGTACAAAAAAAAAAAGGAGGAACAGATATAAAAGTAGACGTGAGATCACTCGTTTCCTCTTCGACTCTTCTTGTGACTCTTTTTTGAACTCCTGTGATGGGAAAGAAAGGAAATAATTCAATAAATGGTTGTTGAGAACGACTTTTCTACATAAAACTCTGAGACAAGTTCCATCTGCTGATCGTTTGATACGATAAAAAGCTCCAGAAAACGGCAGCAGACTATGTGGGGAGATGGTTACGGTTCAGACTAAAACGTATCCGTGACGGCACGACAAACCATACAAATGAAAAGACATCAGAAGTGAGAAAAGCAAGAAAAAAAGCAAGATAAACTTCACACAAAAAAGGACAAATGTGTCAGTAACAGCGACAAAAAAATCGTAGGAAAAAAGGGACAAAAGTGTCAAAAAAGCTACAAAAAGTAGCGGAAAAAAAGTCTGAAAAGTGACAAAAAACGTAAAAATAATAGGGACAAGACTGTAGGAAAAATAGGGACAAAAGTGTAAGAAAAACATCAAAAAAAATGAAATAAAGCTACTAAAATTAGGGAAAAAAGGGTCCGAAAATCAACAAAAACACGTAGAAATAAAAAAAAAGGGACAAAAGAGTCCGGAAAGCGACAAAAATGTAGAAAAAAAATACAAAAATGTCTCACAAAAAAGCATCTAAAACGTTGAAAAAAACTCCTGGCTTTTGTACTGGAAGTCGTCACTGAATTAGTCCGATTCGTAAACTTACCGACGTTTTCTTTAGACACTTTGACGAGAAACAAACTTATTGTTCAGCTGCTTAAGTTCAGACAACATTCAGTAACTTTGGCTTCTTTTCGTTCAATTAAAAAGAGCCTTTTGCAGAGTTTATAACACGGTACTGAGAGGAGGACAGTTTGGGTATCTGCTCTATGATCTAAAGACTCCACATGATTCCCAGCCTCACATGTGCAGATATAAACATGACAGATTATTTGGGAATCTTTTCTAAAAGAAAGTGTGAATGATTGAGTGACTCACTCACCTCTCTGGGGACTTTGAGTGGCTGCGATGTCGGTGGCTCCGGTGGTGACCTGCATGGTGTGAGATAACCACAGGATAATTACGCGTCATCATTTACAGTCAGGATCCATTTTCTCTTTGCTACGTCTTCATTAAAAATAGATTTCATCCTCCACAGCACACGTAACCAACGTCACTCGCTCTGCGCGTTTCCATTTACGCAACATTCGCCCTCGTGTTCTCTTCATCGACCGTGCCATTTATTTATTTTCTGAGTCAAAATTTCAAATTAAAACTTTTTTTTGTGACGTTTTTGTCACTTTTTTCAAACATATTTCGTCACTTTTTAACACTTTTTCCTCCCATTTTTTGTCACAAATTTACAATGTTATTGTCGAATTTTCTGCACTTTTTTTTAACGTTCTTTGATCATTTTTTTTCTCCAAATGCTATAAAATTGAATAACACACCCAAAGTCAATGAAAGTGGTGAACTGATCATTTATTTGACTTGTGAAGAGTAATGGTTGTATGGAACCATCCACGTTATGTTTTTGGACAGTTTGGTTGAAAGAAACCCAAAATTCTGATATACAAACTTTTTGAAAATGGGTCAAATTTGACCCGAGGACATCAGGAGGGTGAACCGCCTCCGTCCATTTCTCACATCTGACAGCACGGCCATTCTTGGTCATAACCTGGTTACATCACGCATTGATTACTGTCATTCCCTTCTCTATGTCTTCTCTATGTCTCTACGGTCTTCTCTATAGTCTTCTCTATGGTCTTCTCTATGTCTTTCTGGTCTTCTCTATTTCTCTATGGTCTTCTCTATGGTCTTCTCTATGTCTCTATGGTCTTCTCTATGTCTCTATGGTCTTCTCTATGGTCTTCTCTATGTCTCTATGGTCTTCTCTATGTCTCTCTGGTCTTCTCTATGTCTCTATGTCTTCTCTATGGTCTTCTCTAGGTCTCTATGGTCTTCTCTATGTCTTTCTGGTCTTCTCTATTTCTCTATGGTCTTCTCTATGGTCTTCTCTATGTCTCTATGGTCTTCTCTATGTCTCTCTGGTCTTCTCTATGTCTCTATGTCTTCTCTATGGTCTTCTCTAGGTCTCTATGGTCTTCTCTATGTCTCTCTGGTCTTCTCTATGTCTCTATGGTCTTCTTTATGGTCTTCTCTAGGTCTCTATGTCTTCTCTATGGTCTTATATATGTCTATATGGTCTTCTCTATGTCTCTATGGTCTTCTCTATGTCTTTAGGGTCTTCTTTATGGTCTTCTCTATGTCTCTATGGTCTTCTCTATGTCTTCTCTATGGTCTTCTCTATGTCTCTATGGTCTTCTCTATGTCTCTATGGTCTTCTCTATGTCTCTCTGGTCTTCTCTATGTCTTTAGGGTCTTCTTTATGGTCTTCTCTATGTCTCTATGTCTTCTCTATGGTCTTCTCTATGTCTCTATGGTCTTCTCTATGTCTTCTCTATGTCTCTATGGTCTTCTCTATGTCTTCTCAATGTCTCTATGGTCTTCTCTATGTCTTCTCAATGTCTCTATGGTCTTCTCTATGGTCTTCTCTATGTTTCTTTGGTCTTCTCTGCAAATCCATACACCAACTTCAACTGGTCCACAACTCTGCTGCTCGCATCACGACCAGAACCAGAACCCCTTTTATAAATCACATTACTCCTGTTCTTCAGCAGCTCCAGCGTAGCATCAATGCATCACACCAACGCAGGGCTTCTTGTTATGAGTCCAATTCATTATGAAGTGTAACGTTTTCTAGTTTTAAATCATTTTCTACTGATCAATAAATTGTTAGTAATGTTGACAGAAACATCAAACAGCAAAAACATCGGAAAAAGCAACAAAGACGTCGAAAAGGTTACAAATAACTTGAAAAAAAGGGCAAAAACGTTGTAACAAATGATAAAAAAAAAGGGCAAAAACCTTCAAAAAGCACCAAAAACGGGCGCCCGGTTAGCTCAGTTGGTAGAGCGTGCGCCCATATATAGAGGTTTACTCCTCAACGCAGTGGGCAGCAGGTTCGACTCCGACCTGCGGCCCTTTGCTGCATGTCATCCCCCCCCCCCTTCCCTTTCATTTTCCCCAGCTGTCCTGTCAATAAAGGCCTAAAAAAAATTAAAGGCCCCCCAAAAAAAATCTTTAAAATGAGCCAAAAATATCTTTTGACATCACAAACATCAACAAAGTGACACAACTTTTGAAAAATGTGACAAACCCCTAGAAAAAAAAACAAAAACGTTGAGAATAACAACAAAAAGCAACTAAAAACGTCTAAAGTGACACCCCCGCGGAAAGAGTGACGTGACAGAATTCCATGTAACGTTACCTAAATCGGTACAGAAGTTGAGCAGGCAAACCGAGAACTCATCTTGAACGTATGTCGCTTAGAAGTTCAAAGTAGGCGATTAATCATTAGAAAACCGCGATCTCGATTCCATTTTTAAATAACTTTTTTTTCATTTTCCCATTCAAAGCGACTAGTTTGCAGGTATGAATAAAAGAAATCCCATGCGGACCTTTGAGCGGTGCGTTTGAGGACCCCTGCACTGGAGCATACCTGGGGATTTGGAGCGGTGGCGTCTGTCTCTGGAGCGGCTGCGATGGCGACGAGGGCTCTTGCTGCGATGGCGGTCTCTCCGGGGCGACGGGCTACGTGAGAACACGCAACAAAGACACACCAATGAGCTACGAGCATTATATTTAAAAAAAAAAGGCGGCAAAGGATTTCAGATGAAAGCTAAACATACCTTCTCCTCTTTGGAGATCTGCTCCTCCTGCGAACAAAATAAGAGATTGTAGTTCACGGTTTCTAAAAGACTTTAAAAAAAGGTGAAGATGTCTCGTTTTGGATGACTGAGACACAAACCGTCTGGGTGAGCGACTGCGTCTGTAACGAGGTGACGGAGAGCGGCGAGGTCTGTCGCTGTCTCGGTAGCCGTCGCGGCGTCTGTGGGGCTCGGGCGTCTGGAGTCTCTCCGGCTGCAGGAACCAAGAACGACAAAAAACGGCGTTTAAAACCCTGCAGAGAGGCGCCACACGACAACAGACTCACCCTGTTCTGTTCACAGTCAGGGGGAGAAAAGGATTGTTTATACTGTAAAGAAAAATGGCAATTACTTTCTCTGCATTCTTTCCTTGTCTTATGATTCTGAAGGTGCAATATTTCACAATAAAAGTCAACATTTGTCGTTTTTTTCATATGTTTTCAGTTTTTTTTTAACATTTGTGTCTTCATCCAACGACTGAACTTTGAAAAAACTGACTGTTAAAGTGGATCCTGAATCTACATCGTATCGTTATTAAAATATAATCAATCAATCAATCAATCAATCAATCTGGCTGTCTATCTACCTACCTGTCTATATCTATCTATCTATCTATCTATCTATCTATCTATCTATCTATCTATCTATCTTTATCTATCTATCTACCTGTCTTTATCTATCTATCTGGCTGTCTATCTATCTATCTATCTATCTATCTATCTATCTATCTATCTAAAAATATAATCTCGGGACAACGATACGATGTAGATTCAGGATCCACTTTAACACAGTCAGTTTGTTCAAAGTTCAGTCGTTGGATGAAGACAACAACGTCAGAGAAAAGTCTAAAAAAATCTTCAAAAAAACTGAAAACAACATGATATGGTATCGTGATTTAAAGCCTCGTAAAGAGGAGCTTCAGCGTTTTGATTGGCTGGGATTGTTGTGGATCCTCCACATGATGTTTAATGCTTTTTCCGACATTTTCGGCACTTTATCCAACGTTTTTGTAGCTTTTTCCAGTTTGGTTTTGGTTTTCGTACGTGTGTCCGATAGCAGCTGTGATTTGCAGCGTGATGTAATAACCCCTCCGATATATCTTTATGTGAAACTTTTGAACACTCATACACTCACTTTGAACAGATGTGATATTGTTTAATTAATGGTAGCCGATTTATAGCGAGATGCTCTACGAGGTTAGGCAACCGTTTTTACCTTCTCTTCTTCCTCGTCTTCATCTTCGCTGGTCTCCACCTCATCCAGGTCTTCCTCCAGAGCGCTGACACGCGTCTCCAACAGCTCGGCCTCCTCCAGGACGTGTCTCTTCTGCAGAACAAACAGCAGGGGTCTAAACACTCACACTGAGCGGGGTGTGTGTGTGTGTGTGTGTGTGTGTGTGTGTGTGTGTGTGTGTGTGTGTGTCTCTGTTTGTGTGTCTCTGTGAATGTGTGTCTCTGTTTGTGTGTCTCTGTGAATGTGTGTCTGTGTGTGTGTGTGTGTGTGTGTGTCTGTGTGTGTGTCTCTGTGTGTGTGTGTGTGTGTGTGTGTGTGTGTGTGTGTGTGTGTGTGTGTGTGTCTGTGTCTCTGTGTATGTGTGTCTGTGTCTCTGTATGTGTGTGTGTGTCTCTGTGTATGGGTGTGTCTGTATGTGTGTGTGTGTCTGTATGTGTGTGTGTGTATGGGTGTGTGTCTGTGTGTCTGTGTCTCTGTGTGTGTGTGTGTGTGTGTGTGTGTGTGTGTGTGTGTGTGTGTGTCTGTGCCTCTCTCTGTGTGTGTGTGTGTGTGTGTGTGTATGTGTCTCTCTGTGTATGTATGTATGTGTGTGTGTGTGTGTGTGTGTACAGACGTGATGTAAGCGCACCTGAAGCCGAGGCAGAATGATGTCACACATCCTCTCTGCGTGAAGGAGCTCGTCGATGAACTCGTCCACGTGCATCATCTCAAACTCTGAAAACAGAAAATGAAAATAGATGAAAATAGAAGCGACCTTAACAAAACTAGTGTGTGGGTAAGTGCCATATGAGGCGATTAATAACAATCCTCACCTCCGTTTCTGTTCTGACTCTTGACTTTCCTGTAATCGTTGTACAGCGGCTCCAAGTATTTGTAGCAGTCCACGGCGGTGCCAGTTAACCTCATGTACATCGCGCCGAGTAAACGGACATATCTAAAGAGAGAAAACGCAGAGAGAACACACGGTGAGATGGTGGTTAAAGATCCACACAAGCCCAGCATGAGTCAGCAGATATTAAGTTTGCTCAGCATCTACATGTGTCGTCTAAACAGGAAACGGAAAAAAACCTTTAACCCTCCTGATGTCCTCGGGTCAAATTTGACCAATTTTCAAAGTTTCTATTTCAGCAATTTTGGTTTATTTTTAACCAAATTGTCCAAAAACTAACGTGGATGGTTCCCTACAACGCTCTCCACAAGTAAAATAAATGATCAGTTCACTACTTTCATTCAATTTGGCTGTTTTATTCCATTTTATAGCATTCAAAAAAAAATAATTAAGTAAAATAATTTTAAAAAAAGTGACAAAAATGTCAGGAAAAGTGTCAAAAAAGATGACCAAAACGGGAAGTTTGTTTTTCTTTTTAAAGTCAGTCTCTAGAATGACACGGTCCTTGATAAGAAAGTTTACTTATCGGAAGTAACGCTCTTCACAAGTAAAATAAATGATCAGTTCACTACTTTCATTAAATTGGGCTGTTTTATTCAATTTTATAGCATTAAAAAAAAAATAAAAAATTTAAAAAAAAATGAGCACGTGAGCAGTAGCTATAAGGACTACTAGCCAGTCAGAAGCAGAGTATGAGGGCATGCCCTGACAGTACCTAGGTAAGGACTACTAGCCAGTCAGAAGCAGAGTATGAGGGCCCTGACAGTACCTAGGTAAGGACTACTAGCCAGTCAGAAGCAGAGTATGAGGGCCCTGACAGTAGCTAGGTAAGGACTACTAGCCAGTCAGAAGCAGAGTATGAGGGCCCTGACAGTACCTAGGTAAGGACTACTAGCCAGTCAGAAGCAGAGTATGAGGGCGTGCCCTGACAGTAGCTAGGTAAGGACTACTAGCCAGTCAGAAGCAGAGTATGAGGGCCCTGACAGTAGCTAGGTAAGGACTACTAGCCAGTCAGAAGCAGAGTATGAGGGCCCTGACAGTACCTAGGTAAGGACTACTAGCCAGTCAGAAGCAGAGTATGAGGGCCCTGACAGCAGCTAGGTAAGGACTACTAGCCAGTCAGAAGCAGAGTATGAGGGCCCTGACAGCAGCTAGGTAAGGACTACTAGCCAGTCAGAAGCAGAGTATGAGGGCCCTGACAGCAGCTAGGTAAGGACTACTAGCCAGTCAGAAGCAGAGTATGAGGGCCATGACAGTACCTAGGTAAGGACTACTAGCCAGTCAGAAGCAGAGTATGAGGGCCCTGACAGTACCTAGGTAAGGACTACTAGCCAGTCAGAAGCAGAGTATGAGGGCGTGCCCTGACAGTACCTAGGTAAGGACTACTAGCCAGTCAGAAGCAGAGTATGAGGGCCCTGACAGCAGCTAGGTAAGGACTACTAGCCAGTCAGAAGCAGAGTATGAGGGCCATGACAGTACCTAGGTAAGGACTACTAGCCAGTCAGAAGCAGAGTATGAGGGCCCTGACAGTAGCTAGGTAAGGACTACTAGCCAGTCAGAAGCAGAGTATGAGGGCGTGCCCTGACAGCAGCTAGGTAAGGACTACTAGCCAGTCAGAAGCAGAATGCAAAACATGTATTTCTCTATTGTAGGGATTACCAAAGATCAATTCAATATCACATGAAGGTGGCAGCGATACCGCAGCAATCCTCCTATCGATGTTACAGCATCACAACTCTGAAGAATATTATAGACAGAGGCAGGAGCCACATGTGGAGAGAAATAGAGGAGTTTCTGGAAAACCTGCAAGAGCCATCATGTAATGTTGTTAAAAGCACTGGTTCTAAATCCAGAAACAAAACCTCAAGTCCAAAACTGCACTAAACAGAGTTGTGAAGATGACAAGATATTCGGTGTCCAACATTGCACATTATCAGACCTGTTCCATGGACAGATAGTCAGGAAAGCTAATGCTATTTGCTCCGACAGTTCCCACCCCTTATTCCCTGAATTTCAGTCCTTGCCGTCTGGCTCCCGTCTAAGATGTCTATCTGTAAGGAGTAGCCGGTACAAGTGGCAATAGCTCAGTCAGTAGGGAGTTGGGTTGGGAACCGGAGGGTTGCTGGTTAAAGTGCCCATCCGGACCAAAGTCTGGTGGTGGAGCGGTGCCAGTTCGCCTCCTGGGCACTGCCAAGGTGCTCTTGAACAAGGCACCGAACCCCCAACTGCCAACTGGGCGCCTGTCCATGGGTCACTCTGACATCTCTCCATTAGTGCATGTATAGGTACTGAGTATGTGTGTAATTCAGCATGTTTGTAATATGTGTAATAATAACAACAGAGTGAAAACATTGTAATTTCCCTTAGGGAATTAATAAAGTATAAATTATTATTTAAGTACTCCTTTATACATGCAGCCATTTCCATCTCGAATAGGTGGGAGGGGAAGAGTCTTCTTTGATCTCTTGGCTACCTCATTTGGTCCTCTTTCTGTTCTTTCTTTATTCCTTGGTTGGTTATATATTCTAGTCTGTTGACTATGTGTTGAAGATGTCAGAAACGTTGATATAAGGGGTTGGTGATGTAATGTAATGTAATGGATGCTGATGTTGTTGTTGACGATGGTCATTGTTGATTATGTTGTGTCAACTTTGGAGGCTGATATGCACTTTTTCCTACCCTGTAGGTTACTTTGACGCTGCTATCCATGCACCGTGTACTGGTATTTATTTGTCCTCGTACTGTTACGGTGGTCTTCCAGTTTTTTTTTTTACTTGTACACACACAATAGTATTAAATAAACATTATGTGAACTAACATATCCTTGTTTTGTGTGTTTGTTGTGTTTTGGTGGTAACTATACAAGACATTCATGTATTCTCACAATCAGGACGATGATGGACGTTATCAAACTGCAACTTTTAAAAACTGCTGCCAAACATATGTTTATAGCCTTCAACTGTACAACAATATCTACAAGTCGATATCTGAGAAGGTGAAAAAAATGAGTAACAAAGTGCAAAACAAACAAGAATAAAAACAGAACAAACCAACAAAACTAGTTCTTGCTTTAAATCAACTGAAGACCATTTAATCACAAAAGGTGATGAGTCATGTTTTAGTTGTATTTCTGGGTGTGACTTCATTCCTGGGAAACGAATGCCACACATCAGACTTTCTCTTCAAAGTAACGTCAAGAACCAAACTAACTCATATTTAGAGAACTACTGAGTGGAGGAAACAGCTGAATGATGAGGTGAGTATTCCACGTCAAAAGTTGTCTCTTACATCCCACTTTCCTCATTTCTCCATCTGTCCTCCCCTCTTTCTTTTCCTAAATCTTCTTTTTTTTAATGTGTTCCTGGAGGCAAATTTGCGTATCCTAGGATGACAAAGGAATGTTCCGCCCTACTCTGCCTCTGATTGGCTAATATTCGTTGCCTTCGTTAGTTGGATCGGTTAAGTTTAGGCAGTAGGCGTGAGATTGGTTAGAGCTAGGGTAAGAATATCAGGGTAAGCCAATCAGAGACAGAGTAGGGCGGGACATGCCTTGGCCATCCTAGGATTCGCGTCCTGGGGCACATTCAGTCTCAAAACGGTGTGCAACGTTTTGCTACGGTTTCCAGGTGTAACAAAATTTTTCCTCGGTGTGAAACAAACTTTGATTATTTTTACTTATTTACTTACTGTAGGAGGAACTATTACAGAGGCAGTTTGAGTACTTTGCCTTTGTCTTTCTATCTGTCTGTGACCAGGTTTGGTCACTAACAGATAGCATCACAACCGTGCAAGTTGCAGTGACCAAAGTCCACAGGTGTGGTCCGAGTATGGGCGCCAGAAGTAGGGAAGGGACCATTTCTATCTTCCTTCCTTACCTCCATCTTCCTCCACATTAAATGAACAGTGATTATCCAAACACTTAAAGCTTAGACTAGAGCATATTAAATTAACTTACTGTTATAGTGTTTTTTTATTCTCCATCAGTGCTGCTCAGAGTCAAACAACACTGGAGTCCAAACTGGAGGACCTGCAGTGCCAGATGAGGGTCCCTGGTTGGTGGTGAACTACGGGAACCTGGCCTGGCTGCACCACCACCTGGGAGACCAAGCAGAGAGTCAGGCTTACCTGTCAAAGGTCGACGCCCTGATGGATAAATACCCATCTCCATCCCAGGACCAGCTCCATGCAGAGATCTACGCTGAGAAAGCCTGGACCCTGATGAAGTTCAGCAGAGAACAAAAGAAGCTGGCTACCGATTACTTCCAGAGAGCCATCAGGATGCACCCGGACATGGTGGAGTGGAACAGCAGCCATGCCCGAGCACTAGAGTATGCCACTCCTGCTGACATCTTGGAGATTATGAGAATCGCCAAGGAACAGGATCCAGAGAACTTGTACCTCGCTGCTCACTACTTAAATCTATGTGCTGACCGCCGAGAAGAAATCGAAGATGAAGCACGTGAGTTAGCCAGAAAGATTTTGAGAAATCCTGTCGGCCTCTACAGTGGTGTTAGACCATTACTACGGGTTTACAGTACCTATGTATCTATGGATGAAGCCAGTGATTTGGCAGAGGAGGCTCTGGGAAAACATCCAGAAGAGCGTTATCTAAAAAGATGCGTTGCACTCCTCTACCAATGGAAAATCTTCAGGGAGAGTCGTCCAGATCAAGGCTTGATAGACAGAGGGATCAGTCTCATCGAGGAGGTGATTTCTCTTTACCCTCACTCTTCATTTGACAGGAAAATAGTTCTTGCAGAAATATACCCAATGTCAAAATACAGCCAGGATAAAGCTGAGCAGATATACCTTGAACTGCTAGAAAGTGATCTGGAACCTGCAGACAAACAGTTGGTTTATAACTGCTATGCAAAATATTTATACTGTAATCGACAGGAATACCAAAGGTCAATACAATATAACATGAAAGTAGCAGCAATACCGCTTGAATCCACATCGCTGGAACAGCAATCTTAACTCTGAAGAAGATGAAATACAATGCGTAGAGAAATAGAAGAGTTTCTGCAAGAGCCATAGTGTTTTTAACAGCACTGGTTCTAAATCCAGAAAAAAAAGTAATGCATTACCTAAAATAACTAGAATTACTTCCAGGAAAGATTTGTGGCAATTGTGAACAAGATTATCAAATTCTCCATTACACAATTAATTTAAGTACATCATATGTTGTCTTTCTATTATATTCCTATTGTGTTAAATTATTTTCCCTTTGCATTGTATTTGAAGTTATAATACGAACATACTACTGTCTTAAGGAAATGTGCTTTGCTGTAAGAAAAATCAAACTGAATGGTTACGTTGATAGTAGAACCTGAATAATGTCGGTAGATGCAACTGATTGTCAATCTGTGTCTCAGTTGTACACAGTACAATCAATCAATCAATCAATCAATCAATCAATCAATCAATCAATCAATCAATCAATCAATCAATGATGTATGCACTACATCAACTGAATATCTCATTTCCAACACTGAGTGTAGCCCTTCAGTGCCTCGTCCTCTGACCAACACAGGATGGCGCTAACACACAAGCTACAAGAAATAAGTTACACTCTCCATCCCTCTACATGCCTCCTCTGAACTTGTTAGGGTTAGTTAGTGGTCATTTGTTCATGATAGACTTCATATTGATTTGTGGACACAGACATGGCTGAGAAAGCTAGCTTGTCTTGTTGTTAAACATACGGACAGATTATATTTAATGATTGTGAACAGTACACAATGTCATTAACTTTAAATCTTGCTAGCATAACCTTAGCTGGCGAACTTCTTATAGCTAGAAATATCTCCCGTTGCCATGTGGTCGTATCTAAGATCCGTCCTATTTACTGGAGAAGTGAACAACATTTACATTGCATAAGAACCATATGGGATAGGAATGGTTGTTCTGGGTATTAGTCAAACCCTTGGCTGTTACTAGGGGAAACGGATGTCTTGTATGAAAAAAAACTTTACATTTTGACTGTAAAATGCATAAAAATATGCCTATAAATGAATAGTCTTAAACATTTGTTACCACTTCACACTGACAGGGTCCAGTTTCACTGAAAAACACTTCTATTTGACACAAAATCTCTATTTAATCATCTTCAACCTGTCACCTTGGAGATATTGTTATACTGTTGTATTTGTTGGATGACTGAAAAGTTGAATGTTAAAATTTTTTATTTGGCAGCAGCTTTAAAAATGTTGTAGTTTGATTAGTGTGAAGTTCTGCAAGATTGTGTAGAATACATGAATTTCTTCTATCGTTACCAACTAACGAAAAGAGGATTTCTTAGTTCATACAATGTATATTTAATAGTATCGTGTAGGCTACAAATGGCGCTCATATTCAGGTTATACATCAAATTAACTTTTGCATTAACAACTGTTTATTTTTCTTACAGCAAAGTCAACTTCATACACAGAGTAGTATGTACTTATTTAAACTTAATCATGGAAACATTCAACACAACAGGAATATAATAAACACTGTGGTAAAGTTAAGAAAAACATATGATCAAAATCTATTTGAATTAATATTGTAACTGACATTTTACCAACCATTTATGTTTCTTACAGCAAATTTTAACAAGAGAGTATTATGTTTTTATATAAACTTCAAAAACAATTCAAAGGAAAACATTCAACACAACAGGAATATAATAAACAGTTAAGTTTGGAAAGGACAACATCTGATCAAAATCTATTTGAATTAATCATGCAATGACATCTGAACATGTCCACAGTGGATGCTACTTAAAGGACCAGTGTAATTAAATGACTCAGCTTGTTTGATACAGATCTAGTGTACTACTGCTGACCGGTTTTCAGAGTCAATGTTATTATTTTATTTTAATCAGAATCAGAATTGACTTTATTGTCATTGTAATTACATACAACAAAATTAAAAGTACTACTCTATGGTGCAAACATAAACATACACACATAACAGCCTTTGTCTTCTACTAAAGTTGCTCTAAGCGATGTTATTTGACGTCACTTCTTGTTGACGTTCGAAGTATTTTCAATCAAAACGAGGCTAGCTCACCCCTCCCCTCCTCCTCATCCCGTCCCCTCCCCCTCCCTTCCGTGCACTAACCCCCCCAACCCCCACCCCCAAATCCTTCTTGTCGGTTATTGGCTGGAAGACTGTTTGTTATGTTTGGTGGTGCAGGTTGGCGCAGTTTGTTTTTGTTGCAGTTTGTGGAGCCTGGGCTGTCTACAGAGACCGCGTTTTATTACAGTGTGTTCAAGGGACAGGCAGCTAGCAGATAGTGAGGAGATGTTTTTTACAGTGTGTTCAGGGGACAGGCAGCTAGCAGATAGTGAGGAGATGTTTTTTACAGTGTGTTCAGGGGACAGGCAGCTAGCCGATAGTGAGGAGATGTTTTTTACAGTGTGTTCAGGGGACAGGCAGCTAGCCGATAGTGAGGAGATGTTTTTTACAGTGTGTTCAGGGGACAGGCAGCTAGCAGATAGTGAGGAGATGTTTTTTACAGTGTGTTCAGGGGACAGGCAGCTAGCCGATAGTGAGGAGATGTTTTTTACAGTGTGTTCAGGGGACAGGCAGCTAGCAGATAGTGAGGAGATGTTTTTTACAGTGTGTTCAGGGGACAGGCAGCTAGCAGATAGTGAGGAGATGTTTTTTACAGTGTGTTCAGGGGACAGGCAGCTAGCAGATAGTGAGGAGATGTTTTTTACAGTGTGTTCAGGGGACAGGCAGCTAGCCGATAGTGAGGAGATGTTTTTTACAGTGTGTTCAGGGGACAGGCAGCTAGAGGATAGTGAGGAGATGTTTTCTGTATGTGACAAAAATGTTGTAGCCTAAAAAACGCGTGACATCACTTAGAGCACCTTTAACTGTACTAAAGTGCAGACAGTTGTCTTTATATGATACATATCTTTGTGATAACCATTAAAAGACCAAAATCAACAACGAGTTGATCCTACATGTTCTGAATAAGGTGTTGCTGCTTCTGGACCAACAGACCAACAGAAGGATCAGGTTTTTCTGATCTATGTAATCAATATAATGTAATATATGTACCTACATTTAATCTGGATTTAGAGCCAGTGCTTTTAAAAACACTATGGCTCTTGCAGGTTTGCCAGAAACTCCTCTATTTCTCTACACATTGGGCTCCTGTTTTTGTGCTTCTTCAGGGTTGTGATGCTGGTCTCCCGATAGATGGATTTTAGCGGTATCTTTGCCACCTTCATGTGATATCGTATTGACCCTTCTCTGTCTTGTTGATTAAAGTATAAATATTTTGCATAGATGCTGTAGAGCATCTGTTTGTCTGCAGGTTCCAGATCTCTTTCTAGCAGTTCCTGGTATATCTGCTCAGCTTTATCCTGACTGTTTAACTTTGCGTATACCTTTGCGAGGTTTATTTTCTTCACAAATGAAGAATGAGGGTAAAGAGAAATCACCTCCTCATGGAGACTGATTCCTCTGTCTACCATGCTTTGCTCTGGGCTTTCCCTGAATATCTTCCATTTGTAGCAGTGTGCAAGACATTTCTTCAGATAACGCTCATCTGGATATTTTTCCAGAGCCTCCTCTGCCAAATCAATGGCTTCATCAATAGATACATGGTTTATGTAAACCCCTAGTAATGGTCTAAGACCACTGTAGCTGCTGACAGGATTTCTCAAAACCTTTCTTGCCAACTCACGTGCTTCATCTTTGATTCTTTCTCCTTTCTTTGCACATTGCTCGAGGTAGAGAACAGCGAGGTACAAGTTCTCTAGATCCTGTTCCTTGGCCACTCTCATTTTCTCCAGAAGGTCAGCATCCAGCCCTGTGTCTCTGTGATCACAAGTATACACTAACCCTAAGACGTAGCTGGTGTTCCACTCCACCATGTCCGGCTGCATCCTGATGGCTCTCTGGAAGTAATCGGTAGCCAGCTTCTTTTGTTCTCTGCCGAACTTCATCAGGGTCCAGCCTTTCTCAGCGTAGATCTCTGGATGGAGCTCCTCCTGGGATGGAGATGGGTATTTATCCATCAGGGCGTCGACCTTTGACAGGTAAGCCTGACTCTCAGCCACGCCAGGTTCCCGTAGTTCACCACCAACCTGGGACCTTCATCTGCGTTTCTTATCTTGCTGAAGGCCTCTGCAGCCTTGTTGAAGAAACTCTGGGCGTCTTCGGTGACCCCCAGCTTGTACTGAATGAACCCCCGCAGGTTGTAAATGTGACCCAGCAAGCTGTTGCCCTCCTCGGTGCCGATGTCCTCCAGGTTGTCCCTGAGACGTAAAAGTATGGACTTGCTGGTCTCCAGATCCCAGGTGAAGTGGCACTGCAGGGCCTCCAGTTTGGACTCCAGTGTTGTTTGACTCTGAGCAGCACTGAATGAGAATACATATAAGTATTTTTTTTAATTAATTAACAATTTTCATTCATTTTAACAGTACAAAAAAACAATCACCACCTACCCAGACAAAAATCAAGAAAAGATGACATAGTAACCCTAACACAACAGAATAACAACAAAATAGACAGTTAACTGTAAACTAAATAAACATATGTGACAACCAGTGGCGTTTTAATAAATAAAAACTTGGTGTGGCACAATTTCAAAAGATGGGCTACATACCAGTAAAACTAGAATACTCTGTATCTCACTCTGTTAACATGTCAACAAGCCACATGGCTTCACAAAACAGACTGTGTTGTAATGTGAACACGTCCCTTCATTCATCAACACTCTACCAATATATAACTTTGGGTTTCACCAAATACTTGATGAAGTATATAGACATGGATCCAGTTCAAACAGCTGGGCCACTTTGGTCCAAACTATTTTAAGTCAGCGATTATATGGTGTGTTTTTGCCTCGTCATAGTTTGACAGATAGGCTTCAATCGGGGCAAGAACAGATTGCTCAATACAATACCAGGGTGGGGCCCTGTCAAGAGGAAATGACAATGGACCTTTTTCACAGCAGACATTTTGACTTGTCATAGTAGGAAAAGCACGGCTGAAATTGAAATTCCATCAAGTGTCCCAGTGAGCTATTTCAGTGAGTCAGCATGCACCATACCAGGGCCTCTCCTAAGAGGAATGCAGCCATCATTACTCCTACTATGATATGTCAACATGTCTGCCATGAAAAAGGTCTATTGGGCTAGATTCCTTAAGTTAAAGGCATAGTAGTAATACAACATCTTTCGTAGACCCAAACCTCTATCAATTGCTCCTTGTTATTTATTAAAATGTAGCCTTGGTTTCTTACCATTCCATATAAACATCTTTGTTATCCTGTCAAACCATTTCAAATATGACAGGGGAACCTTCAGAGGAAGAGATTGGATAAGGTAGTTCAGCTTGGGTACACAAACCATTTTTATAATAACCTTTTGATTGAGATTGAGAGTCACCCATCTATTAACATCACAAGAGACTTTATTCAATAATGGATCCAAATTAACTTCAACTAGGTCTTTTTACTGGGGAGGGTATAAGATACCCAGGTACACGATACCTTGCTTGGGCCACTAAAGTGCACCCGATTGGAAGGCTGTTACGGAGCACGGAGCAGTTAAAGGTAACGCTTCTGACTTGGACCAAGTTACCCAATAACCTGATACGTTTAAAAAAAATAGTGTCAATGATCCCGAGAAGACAGGGTATTGATCTGCTAGGTTCAGACACAAAAAGTAATATATCATCAGCATAAAGCATAAGTTTGTGCATTACCCCTCCTACCATGACACCTGGGAAGTTAGTGCCCCACCTTAAGGCTGCTGCCAAGGGCTCTATGGCTAAATAAAACAACAAAGGAGAAATAAAACAAGTATTGAAACAAATCATCAGTTAAGAATGCAAAATTCCCCTGCCAGCCAAGTTTTTGTCAACTTTTACAAACAAGTGATCAAAATCATCCTGACTGGAAACATTACAAACTGGCATGGTCTGTGAGTGACCAGCCAAGGGCAGCAGGCCTCTGCATCGGGATTTAAAACAGCCCCATTGGTAACCATTCACCAGGCATCAGTGATATCGGTGAGGTGCCTGTGCAGAACCCAAAGGATATTAAAAGACAACAGCCGCCCAGCAGCAGCCTGTTCCCCCTGCTGCCGTCTGACAAGAGATAGAAAAACATCTGCCATCGTATCACCAAATTACAGAGCAGCATCTTTCCTCCGGCTGCGAGACTCCTCAACTCATCCTCTGTAGTCCACCATAACAAATAGTGTTGTTTAGTTTCTTGTGTAGCATAAAGGGACTACAACTTGCATTTCGTTGTGCAAGATAAAAAAGATAGAATTAAGAAAATAGGGATGGAATGAAAACATCAACATTAACTTGTATGATCGATAATGTTAATATTTTGGGCTCTGGGGCTCCATAATAAATCCTAATGATTCTCTTTATGTATTAAATGCAGCAGCAGCTCCTCACCTCATCATTCAGCTGTTTCCTCGACTCAGTAGTTCTCTAAATATTGGGCTGCTTTCTGCTCTTGATGCTGCTTTGGGTTGGCTGGTATAAAGTCAGTGATGTCCAACTTCTGCCTCGCTGTAAATGATGAGATGTTGTTGAAGCACGCAGATTTAAATAGTCACACTGAAGTCAGAGCGGATGGCCGAGGCGGGGGCGTTTAGCGTATAAAATCTTATAACTACTTCAGTCTTATCTCACCTTGACTGTCGTTTCCCAGGAATGGAAATCTACAGCCAAATATCTGAAAGTAATCAGGACAAACTTTATGATTATACTGTAGCTTCTTCTTGAAGAGTAAGATGACTCACTGAGTTTCACGCAATAAAATATTCAAAGCCAAGATACCACGTTTTCATGGCTGACCTTTGTACGAGATGTATTGGCATGAAGAACTAATATCAGACTCATTATGTTTGACCTTCTGGAGTGATTGGGTTTATTTTACAGGTAGCTGCGCATATCATAAACTAATTACCTTTTCATTATGACATTTTTATCTCTGCAATTGTGATTCCTCATATGCAACTCTGATTGACCCCCCCCTCTCCGCTGCTTTGCCTCTCTGAAGGTTTCTATTTTCTTTACGTATTATGGTTGAGCTTGAGTGGATCAGACGGAATAGTGGCAATATTGCTGCAACTAAGGATTATTTTCATTGTCGATTAATCTGTGGATTATTTTCTTGATTAATCAAATAGTTGTTTGGTCTATAAAATGTCAGAAAATGGTAAAGAATGTGGATCAGTGTTTCTAAAAGCCCAAGATGATGTCCACAAATATCTTGTCCTGTTCACAACTCAACGATATTCAGTTTACTGTCACAGAGGAGAGAAGAAACTAGAACATATTCACATTTAACAAGCTGCAAGCACGGAAGTTTTACTTGTTTTTCCATAAAAAAAACGACTAAAACTTATCAGTCGATTATCAAGATACTTGTCGATTCATTTAATAGTTGACAACAAATCGAAAAACACACCAATCAGGGATCCTCAGGAATTAAAACTTTCCAACAGGGAAGCAAAACGCTGCTTCTCAGCCTGGTGTTTAGTTGCTCTTTGTCGTGATTTCTTTCAGATATTTGGCTGTAGGTTTCCATTACTGGGAAACGGCAGTCAAGGTGAGATAAGACTGAAGTAGTAGTTCGACTTTATACGCTAAACGCCCTGCCTCGGAGATCCTCCTTCTCCAAGAAGGCTCTCCGAGGCGGGGCGTTTAGCGTGTAAAGTCTTATTATTGTTGGAAGGTTTCTATTCCGGAGGATCGCTGATGGTTGTGTTAAGAAACGTTCTCTGTTGCTCCTGTAAGGTGTAACTACACCCTGCAATGATGTCACATGGTCCAGAAGTCCACTTGGGCAAAAGTTAAACAAGGGGCTATTAAGTTACTCTTGTAAACAAACAATCTCAGATGAGACAAAATATATATATATATATATATATATATATATATATATATATATATATATATATATATATGCAGTTATATGCTATATTTAAACTAAATATAGCATATAACTGCATATATGCTATATTTAGTTTATGTGGACACTTTGAACATTTACAAATGAAAATGGACTAAATAGAATCCACACATACAGTAGACTACAACACTATATATATATATATATATATATATATATATATATATATATATATATATATATATATATATATATAAGACAGAACACATCAAATGGAAATATTAAGACATCATGTTCATTAGCCTACTTTAAACACATGTGGAGCAGCTTCTGTCTGCAGGTGAGCTGGGACAGCGGTTACCTAGGAGACGCCTGCATGGTGACGTTCTGCTGCCACCTACCGGTGTAATCAGATTACTGTTTGTTACCACTTCACTCTGACAGGGTTCAATTTCACTGAAAAACACTTCTATTAGACACAAAATCTCTATTGTATCATCTTTAACCTGTCGCCTCGGAGATATTAATATACAGTTGTATTTGTTTGATCCATGTTGACTCATATAACAGGTATAAGCACTCATTTGTTCCTCTCTCAGTCAAGCTCATTAATGAGCAGCGATGAACGTATGACTATGAATTAATTCATGTATATCTGTGACTGAATGTATGTATGGATATGAATGGAGGAATGAATGCATGGATATTTATGAATGGGTAAATGAATGTGTATTCATGACTGAATGCATGGATGCTTATGGAAGTAGGAACGAGTGTTTCTCAGGCATGTATGGGTGAACAGAAGAATGTAGGAAGGATGGCTTTTTTGCACAAGTATAGAAAATGGTAGTTTGCTCTTTGAGTAGCCCAAATGTTTACGGTGCACTTGTCTTTTTATTGTTTTAACCCTGTGCATGTTGTGTGTCTCTGTTGTAACTCTTCTCCCAGTGTCCAAAACTACTTTCTCCATGGGGAGACTAATAAAGATACTTTGACTTTGACTGAAAAGTTGAAAGTTAACAAAACAAACAATTTGGCAGCAGCTTTCAAAAGTTAGAGTTTGGTTAACGTCCATCATCGTCCTGTGTGAAGTTCTGTAAGATTGTGTAGAAAACAGGAATTTCTTGTATAGTTACCACCAAAAAAAAAAACTTAGAGAGGATTTCTTAGTTCACATAATGTTTATTTAATAGTATCGGCGATCATATTCAGGTTATACATCAAATAGGCTAACTATTACATTAACAACCATTTATTGTTCTTACAGTAAAGCAAACTTCATACAGTATTATGTTATCTTCACCGTAAGTTTCCACACTTACATTTTAACTTTTCCACAAGAATTTTCCACAATTTCTTCAAATCGTTCCCCCAAATCTTGTGTATGTTATCAAATTAATAAGTATGTATAGGCTACAGATTTTAGGAATGCATTACCTATGTTTTTTCTAACCAGTGCTGTTAAAAACACTATGGCTCTTGCAGGTTTTCCAGAAACACTTCTATTTCTCTACGCATGTGGCCTTTGTATTTCATCCTCTCCAGAGCTTTGATGCTGTTCCCACGAAAGAAGGACTGATGGGGTATCGCTGCTGTCTTTATGTGATATAGTATTGACGTGTTGCGATCCTGACGATCGAAGTTTAAATATTTTGCGTAGTTGTTGTAGAGCATCTGTTTGTCTCCAGGTTCCAGATCTCTTTCTAGCAGTTCCTGGTATATCTGCTCAGCTTCTGCCTGGCCGTTATTTGACTTTGCGTATATATTTGCGAGGTCTATTTTCTTCTCAAGGAAAGAATGAGGGTAGAGAGCAATTACCTCTTTATGGAGACTGATTGCTCTGTCTATCTCGCTTGGTTTTGGGCGAGTGTAACTGAAACAAACGATCTTCCATTTGTAGCAGAGTGCAGCGCATCTCTTCAGATAACGCTCATCTGGATTGGTTCTCAGAGCCTCCTCTATCAATTCAATGGTCTCATCAATAGATACATAGTTTCTGTAAATCCTTAGTAAAGGATTAATACCACTGCAGCTGCTGAGAGGACTTCTCAACACCTTTCTGGCTAACTCACGTGCTTCATCTTCAATTCTCTCTCCTTTCTTTGCACAATGCTCGAGGTAGTAAACAGCGAGGTACAAGTTCTCTGGATCCTGTTCCTTGGCAATTCTCATTTTCTCCAGAAGGTCAGCCTCCAGCCCTGTGTCGCTGTACTTAAAAGCATCCACTAACCCTAAGACGTAGCTGGTGTTCCACTCCACCATGTCTGGCTGCATCCTGATGGCTCTCTGGAAGTAATCGGTAGCCAGCTTCTTGTCAATGTTTAACTCTGCCAAGGTCCAGCCTTTCTCAGCGTAGATCTCTGGATGGAGCTGGTCCTGCGATGGAGATGGGTATTTATCCATCAGGGCGTCGACCTTTGACAGGTAAACCTGACTCTCTGCTTGGTCTCCCAGGTGGTGGTGCAGCCAGGCCAGGTTCCCGTAGTTCACCACCAACCAGGGACCCTCATCTGCGTTTCTTATCTTGCTGAAGGCCTCTGCAGCCTTGTTGAAGAAACTCTGGGCGTCTTCGGTGACCCCCAGCTTGTACTGAATGAACCCCCGCAGGTTGTAAATGTGACCCAGCCAGCTGTTTGCCTCCTCGGTGCCGATGTCCTCTAGCTTGTCCCTGAGACGGTAAAGTTTAAATGTGCTGATGGGGTTCGGTTCCCAGGTGAAGTGGCACTGCAGGGCCTCCAGTTTGGACTCCAGTGTTGTTTGACTCTGAGCAGCACTGATGGAGAATACAAATATATATTAAAACATATCATCAGCCTTGTAAACAACATGCTCTGAAGTGTGCTATGTTTGGATAACTACTTTTCACGTCATTTAGGAAGGTGTGGGGGGGAAGGATAAAAGATGGAAGGATGCATGGAGCATTGAATAGAGTAATAAGTAATTAACCCTTGTGTTGTCTTCAGGTTGGCCATGCACTTGTTGTCCTTCTGGGTCAAAATTTACACTTTTTGACCGTTTTTAAAAATATTTTTGACACATTTTCTGATGTTTTCATCACTTTTTTCAATGTTTTTGTCACTTTTTTCTACGTTTTCGATGCTATTTTTCACTAACACCAACTTATTACCAATCATTTTACACATATTTTTGGAATTCATGATCAATTAATGTCATTTATAGGAGAGTAGACCTAATTTTGAAATGATGAATGATTTTGACTAATATTAGAGGAACGTATGTTGGTGGAGAATCAGTCAAAGTTTACTCAGGTTTTGAAAACCATTTCAATTTTTTTCAAATGCTATAAAATTGAATACCCACAATTCAATGAAAGTAGTAATCAAGTACTTGCAATTGTACTTAATTTTTTGAGTAATTTGGTTAAAAAGATACCCATATTTCTGATATAGAAGTTTTGAGAACGGGTCAAATTTGACCCGAGGACAACACAAGGGTTAAGTAGGTCAACCAAAGTGCCTGCTCCACTGTTTTTTTGCACTATTTTATTCCACCCTTTAGTTATCATCACATACGACAGACAGACATGGAGTAGAGAAATGATTTAATTCATTAAAGTTAAACAAAATACAAGCATTTAGCATTTCTCCAACTTCTTGTCTATCAGTAGTAATTGTTTAACAATAAGCCTAGCCTATATATAGATTGTAGATTTGTAGGAGCTATAATGTTAATATTTTGGGTTCTGGGACTCAATAATAACACAATAAATCATACGTTACTCATACAATGATATGAAATGCAGAAGGCGCTATACTCACCTCATCATTCAGCTGTTTCCTCCACTCAGTAGTTCTCTAAGTATTCGGCTGCTTTCTGCTCTTAAATGCTGCTTTTGGGTTCGCTGGTATAAAGTCAGTGATGTCCAACTTCTGCTTTCCTGTAAGTTCTGTGGTTAAGCACGTGGCTTCAGATGGTCATACACATCTAAGTGAATGTCAGTATTTGAATAACGAAAACACATGTTCTGTCTTAACCACACTCCATTACTATCGTTTGCCAAGAATTGAAACCTACAGGTTAATGTTTTAAGTTTTCTTTTCTTTTAGCTATGATACCATACTACACTGAGTGAGACATTCACACACAAGAGGCCACATTTTTATGGTTGCATCTTCCCATCAAAGGGAAATATTGAGATGTCAAATGCTTTGATTTAAACATGTTTATATATTTAGTATATGTGGACACTTTGAGCAACGTCTGACTGTCTGCAGAGTTTAGATTAGATTAGATTAGATTAGACTTGTCTTTGGCTTCTCCAAAACATTAAAACACAACCATGACATTGAATGTTAACAAACATTAAAGATATAGCACACTTATATACACTCCATTAAACATAAAACAACAACTGTGCAATGAGCAGAAACAGCAGCAGGTGGAGAGGAGGTAGGATACAGTCTACAAGAGAACACATTTAAAATACCTTTTACATCTTTTCTAATGCAATTACTTTGCATTCACTGCCTCTACAGCATCGGGAACAAAAGACCTCTTACAAATATTCCGGCTCGCCCTCAGGACCCTGAATCGACAGCGGCCCGATGTAACATACAGTAACATACTGTACAAGAGAGACAACAATATACATACAGTGAGGAAAATAAGTATTTGAACACCCTGCTATTTTGCAAGTTCTCCCCCTCGGAAATCATGGAGGGGTCTGAAATTGTCATCGTAGGTGCATGTCCACTGTGAGAGACATAATCTAAAAACAAAAATCCAGAAATCACAATGTATGATTTTTTAACTATTTATTTGTATGATACAGCTGCAAATAAGTATTTGAACACCTGAGAAAATCAATGTTAATATTTGGTACAGTAGCCTTTGTTTGCAATTACAGAGGTCAAACGTTTCCTGTAGTTTTTCACCAGGTTTGCACACACTGCAGGAGGGAGTTTGGCCCACTCCTCCACACAGATCTTCTCTAGATCAGTCAGGTTTCTGGGCTGTCGCTGAGAAACACGGAGTTTGAGCTCCCTCCAAAGATTCTCTATTGGGTTTAGGTCTGGAGACTGGCTAGGCCACACCAGAACCTTGATATGCTTCTTACAGAGCCACTCCTTGGTTATCCTGGCTGTGTGCTTCGGGTCATTGTCATGTTGGAAGACCCAGCCTCGACCCATCTTCAATGCTCTAACTGAGAGAAGGAGGTTGTTCCCCAAAATCTCGCAATACATGGCCCCGGTCATCCTCTCCTTAATACAGTGCAGTCGCCCTGTCCCATGTGCAGAAAAACACCACCAAGCATGATGCTACCACCCCCATGCTTCACAGTAGGGATGGTGTTCTTGGGATGGTACTCATCATTCTTCTTCCTCCAAACACGGTTAGTGGAATTATGACCAAAAAGTTCTATTTTGGTCTCATCTGACCACATGACTTTCTCCCATGACTCCTCTGGATCATCCAAATGGTCATTGGCAAACTTAAGACGGGCCTTGACATGTGCTGGTTTAAGCAGGGGAACCTTCCTTGCCATGCATGATTTCAAACCATGACGTCTTAGTGTATTACCAACAGTAACCTTGGAAACGGTGGCCCCAGCTCTTTTCAGGTCATTGACCAGCTCCTCCCGTGTAGTCCTGGGCTGATTTCTCACCTTTCTTAGGATCATTGAGACCCCACGAGGTGAGATCTTGCATGGAGCCCCAGTCCGAGGGAGATTGACAGTCATGTTTAGCTTCTTCCATTTTCTAATGATTGCTCCAACAGTGGACCTTTTTTCACCAAGCTGCTTGGCAATTTCCCCGTAGCCCTTTCCAGCCTTGTGGAGGTGTACAATTTTGACTCTAGTGTCTTTGGACAGCTCTTTGGTCTTGGCCATGTTAGTAGTTGGATTCTTACTGATTGTATGGGGTGGACAGGTGTCTTTATGCAGCTAACGACGTCAAACAGGTGCATCTAATTTAGGATAATAAATGGAGTGGAGGTGAACATTTTAAAGGCAGACTAACAGGTCTTTGAGGGTCAAAATTCTAGCTGATAGATAGGTGTTGGAATACTTATTTGCAGCTGTATCATACAAATAAATAGTTAAAAAATCATACATTGTGATTTCTGGATTTTTGTTTTTAGATTATGTCTCTCACAGTGGACATGCACCTACGATGACAATTTCAGACCCCTCCATGATTTCCAAGTGGGAGAACCTGCAAAATATCAGGGTGTTCAAATACTTATTTTCCTCACTGTATATGCACATATCAACATGATATACAAAAATACAAATAAGACATAATATCAAGACAAGTACACATGGAGTGGGATGTAAAGTGCAAAAAGTAATAGTGCAAAGTAGTGTGCAAGATGCATATTGGAATGATAAGTATGCAATGTGTAGAGAAGAGGGTGAGTGGCCAAAGTGGGGGTGAGCCCACTTATCAAGTGTTCAGTAGAGTGATGGCAGTGGGAAAGAAGCTGTTCTACAGGGGTCTGTAGCACCTGCCAGAGGGGAGGAGGTTAAAGGAGGTTAAAATTGAAGCTTTTGTGTGTGTAAGTGTGAAGTAACCAAACAGTAACCTGGCAGCAGAGAGTCTTAATGCAGGTGTCTCCAGGTAACCGCTGTCAAAGCTCATCATATTTGACAGTGTGGTACTCAGGGAGGCCAGACAGATATCTGTGGACTCCTCACACCCACTAAACTCTGAGTGTGAGTTGCTCCCATCGGGCCGCTGTCGATTCAGGGTCCTGAGGGCGAGCCGGAATATTTGTAAGAGGTCTTTTGTTCCCGATGCTGTAGAGGCAGTGAATGCAAAGTAATTGCATTAGAAAAGATGTAAAAGGTATTTTAAATGTGTTCTCTTGTAGACTGTATCCTACCTCCTCTCCACCTGCTGCTGTTTCTGCTCATTGCACAGTTGTTGTTTTATGTTTAATGGAGTGTATATAAGTGTGCTATATCTTTAATGTTTGTTAACATTCAATGTCATGGTTGTGTTTTAATGTTTTGGAGAAGCCAAAGACAAGTCTAATCTAATCTAATCTAATCTAAACTCTGCAGACAGTCAGACGTTGCTCAAAGTGTCCACATATACTAAATATATAAACATGTTTAAATCAAAGCATTTGACATCTCAATATTTCCCTTTGATGGGAAGATGCAACCATAAAAATGTGGCCTCTTGTGTGTGAATGTCTCACTCAGTGTAGTATGGTATCATAGCTAAAAGAAAAGAAAACTTAAAACATTAACCTGTAGGTTTCAATTCTTGGCAAACGATAGTAATGGAGTGTGGTTAAGACAGAACATGTGTTTTCGTTATTCAAATACTGACATTCACTTAGATGTGTATGACCATCTGAAGCCACGTGCTTAACCACAGAACTTACAGGAAAGCAGAAGTTGGACATCACTGACTTTATACCAGCGAACCCAAAAGCAGCATTTAAGAGCAGAAAGCAGCCGAATACTTAGAGAACTACTGAGTGGAGGAAACAGCTGAATGATGAGGTGAGTATAGCGCCTTCTGCATTTCATATCATTGTATGAGTAACGTATGATTTATTGTGTTATTATTGAGTCCCAGAACCCAAAATATTAACATTATAGCTCCTACAAATCTACAATCTATATATAGGCTAGGCTTATTGTTAAACAATTACTACTGATAGACAAGAAGTTGGAGAAATGCTAAATGCTTGTATTTTGTTTAACTTTAATGAATTAAATCATTTCTCTACTCCATGTCTGTCTGTCGTATGTGATGATAACTAAAGGGTGGAATAAAATAGTGCAAAAAAACAGTGGAGCAGGCACTTTGGTTGACCTACTTAACCCTTGTGTTGTCCTCGGGTCAAATTTGACCCGTTCTCAAAACTTCTATATCAGAAATATGGGTATCTTTTTAATCAAATTACTCAAAAAATTAAGTACAATTGCAAGTACTTGATTACTACTTTCATTGAATTGTGGGTATTCAATTTTATAGCATTTGAAAAAAATTGAAATGGTTTTCAAAACCTGAGTAAACTTTGACTGATTCTCCACCAACATACGTTCCTCTAATATTAGTCAAAATCATTCATCATTTCAAAATTAGGTCTACTCTCCTATAAATGACATTAATTGATCATGAATTCCAAAAATATGTGTAAAATGATTGGTAATAAGTTGGTGTTAGTGAAAAATAGCATCGAAAACGTAGAAAAAAGTGACAAAAACATTGAAAAAAGTGATGAAAACATCAGAAAATGTGTCAAAAATATTTTTAAAAACGGTCAAAAAGTGTAAATTTTGACCCAGAAGGACAACAAGTGCATGGCCAACCTGAAGACAACACAAGGGTTAATTACTTATTACTCTATTCAATGCTCCATGCATCCTTCCATCTTTTATCCTTCCCCCCCACACCTTCCTAAATGACGTGAAAAGTAGTTATCCAAACATAGCACACTTCAGAGCATGTTGTTTACAAGGCTGATGATATGTTTTAATATATATTTGTATTCTCCATCAGTGCTGCTCAGAGTCAAACAACACTGGAGTCCAAACTGGAGGCCCTGCAGTGCCACTTCACCTGGGAACCGAACCCCATCAGCACATTTAAACTTTACCGTCTCAGGGAAAAGCTAGCTGACTTCAGCACCGAGGAGGGAAACAGCTGGCTGGGTCACATTTACAACCTGCGGGGGTTCATTCAGTACAAGCTGGGGGTCACCGAAGACGCCCAGAGTTTCTTCAACAAGGCTGCAGAGGCCTTCAGCAAGATAAGAAACGCAGATGAGGGTCCCTGGTTGGTGGTGAACTACGGGAACCTGGCCTGGCTGCACCACCACCTGGGAGACCAAGCAGAGAGTCAGGCTTACCTGTCAAAGGTCGACGCCCTGATGGATAAATACCCATCTCCATCGCAGGACCAGCTCCATCCAGAGATCTACGCTGAGAAAGGCTGGACCTTGGCAGAGTTAAACATTGACAAGAAGCTGGCTACCGATTACTTCCAGAGAGCCATCAGGATGCAGCCAGACATGGTGGAGTGGAACACCAGCTACGTCTTAGGGTTAGTGGATGCTTTTAAGTACAGCGACACAGGGCTGGAGGCTGACCTTCTGGAGAAAATGAGAATTGCCAAGGAACAGGATCCAGAGAACTTGTACCTCGCTGTTTACTACCTCGAGCATTGTGCAAAGAAAGGAGAGAGAATTGAAGATGAAGCACGTGAGTTAGCCAGAAAGGTGTTGAGAAGTCCTCTCAGCAGCTGCAGTGGTATTAATCCTTTACTAAGGATTTACAGAAACTATGTATCTATTGATGAGACCATTGAATTGATAGAGGAGGCTCTGAGAACCAATCCAGATGAGCGTTATCTGAAGAGATGCGCTGCACTCTGCTACAAATGGAAGATCGTTTGTTTCAGTTACACTCGCCCAAAACCAAGCGAGATAGACAGAGCAATCAGTCTCCATAAAGAGGTAATTGCTCTCTACCCTCATTCTTTCCTTGAGAAGAAAATAGACCTCGCAAATATATACGCAAAGTCAAATAACGGCCAGGCAGAAGCTGAGCAGATATACCAGGAACTGCTAGAAAGAGATCTGGAACCTGGAGACAAACAGATGCTCTACAACAACTACGCAAAATATTTAAACTTCGATCGTCAGGATCGCAACACGTCAATACTATATCACATAAAGACAGCAGCGATACCCCATCAGTCCTTCTTTCGTGGGAACAGCATCAAAGCTCTGGAGAGGATGAAATACAAAGGCCACATGCGTAGAGAAATAGAAGTGTTTCTGGAAAACCTGCAAGAGCCATAGTGTTTTTAACAGCACTGGTTAGAAAAAACATAGGTAATGCATTCCTAAAATCTGTAGCCTATACATACTTATTAATTTGATAACATACACAAGATTTGGGGGAACGATTTGAAGAAATTGTGGAAAATTCTTGTGGAAAAGTTAAAATGTAAGTGTGGAAACTTACGGTGAAGATAACATAATACTGTATGAAGTTTGCTTTACTGTAAGAACAATAAATGGTTGTTAATGTAATAGTTAGCCTATTTGATGTATAACCTGAATATGATCGCCGATACTATTAAATAAACATTATGTGAACTAAGAAATCCTCTCTAAGTTTTTTTTTTTGGTGGTAACTATACAAGAAATTCCTGTTTTCTACACAATCTTACAGAACTTCACACAGGACGATGATGGACGTTAACCAAACTCTAACTTTTGAAAGCTGCTGCCAAATTGTTTGTTTTGTTAACTTTCAACTTTTCAGTCAAAGTCAAAGTATCTTTATTAGTCTCCCCATGGAGAAAGTAGTTTTGGACACTGGGAGAAGAGTTACAACAGAGACACACAACATGCACAGGGTTAAAACAATAAAAAGACAAGTGCACCGTAAACATTTGGGCTACTCAAAGAGCAAACTACCATTTTCTATACTTGTGCAAAAAAGCCATCCTTCCTACATTCTTCTGTTCACCCATACATGCCTGAGAAACACTCGTTCCTACTTCCATAAGCATCCATGCATTCAGTCATGAATACACATTCATTTACCCATTCATAAATATCCATGCATTCATTCCTCCATTCATATCCATACATACATTCAGTCACAGATATACATGAATTAATTCATAGTCATACGTTCATCGCTGCTCATTAATGAGCTTGACTGAGAGAGGAACAAATGAGTGCTTATACCTGTTATATGAGTCAACATGGATCAAACAAATACAACTGTATATTAATATCTCCGAGGCGACAGGTTAAAGATGATACAATAGAGATTTTGTGTCTAATAGAAGTGTTTTTCAGTGAAATTGAACCCTGTCAGAGTGAAGTGGTAACAAACAGTAATCTGATTACACCGGTAGGTGGCAGCAGAACGTCACCATGCAGGCGTCTCCTAGGTAACCGCTGTCCCAGCTCACCTGCAGACAGAAGCTGCTCCACATGTGTTTAAAGTAGGCTAATGAACATGATGTCTTAATATTTCCATTTGATGTGTTCTGTCTTATATATATATATATATATATATATATATATATATATATATATATATATATATAGTGTTGTAGTCTACTGTATGTGTGGATTCTATTTAGTCCATTTTCATTTGTAAATGTTCAAAGTGTCCACATAAACTAAATATAGCATATATGCAGTTATATGCTATATTTAGTTTAAATATAGCATATAACTGCATATATATATATATATATATATATATATATATATATATATATATATATATTTTGTCTCATCTGAGATTGTTTGTTTACAAGAGTAACTTAATAGCCCCTTGTTTAACTTTTGCCCAAGTGGACTTCTGGACCATGTGACATCATTGCAGGGTGTAGTTACACCTTACAGGAGCAACAGAGAACGTTTCTTAACACAACCATCAGCGATCCTCCGGAATAGAAACCTTCCAACAATAATAAGACTTTACACGCTAAACGCCCCGCCTCGGAGAGCCTTCTTGGAGAAGGAGGATCTCCGAGGCAGGGCGTTTAGCGTATAAAGTCGAACTACTACTTCAGTCTTATCTCACCTTGACTGTCGTTTCCCAGGAATGGAAATCTACAGCCAAATATCTGAAAGTAATCAGGACAAACTTTATGATTATACTGTAGCTTCTTCTTGAAGAGTAAGATGACTCACTGAGTTTCACGCAATAAAATATTCAAAGCCAAGATACCACGTTTTCATGGCTGACCTTTGTACGAGATGTATTGGCATGAAGAACTAATATCAGACTCATTATGTTTGACCTTTTGGAGTGATTGGGTTTATTTTTACAGGTAGCTGCACATATCATAAACTAATTACCTTTTCATTATGACATTTTTATCTCTGCAATTGTGATTCCTCATATGCAACTCTGATTGACCCCCCCCCTCTCCGCTGCTTTGCCTCTCTGAAGGTTTCTATTTTCTTTACGTATTATGGTTGAGCTTGAGTGGATCAGACGGAATAGTGGCAATATTGCTGCAACTAAGGATTATTTTCATTGTCGATTAATCTGTGGATTATTTTCTTGATTAATCAAATAGTTGTTTGGTCTATAAAATGTCAGAAAATGGTAAAGAATGTGGATCAGTGTTTCTAAAAGCCCAAGATGATGTCCACAAATATCTTGTCCTGTCCACAACTCAACAATATTCAGTTTACTGTCACAGAGGAGAGAAGAAACTAGAACATATTCACATTTAACAAGCTGCAAGCACGGAAGTTTTACTTCTAAAAACGACTAAAACGACTAAAACGACTAAAACTTATCAGTCGATTATCAAGATACTTGTCGATTCATTTAATAGTTGACAACAAATCGAAAAACACACCAATCAGGGATCCTCAGGAATTAAAACTTTCCAACAGGGAAGCAAAACGCTGCTTCTCAGCCTGGTGTTTAGTTGCTCTTTGTCGTGATTTCTTTCAGATATTTGGCTGTAGGTTTCCATTACTGGGAAACGGCAGTCAAGGTGAGATAAGACTGAAGTAGTAGTTCGACTTTATACGCTAAACGCCCTGCCTCGGAGATCCTCCTTCTCCAAGAAGGCTCTCCGAGGCGGGGCGTTTAGCGTGTAAAGTCTTATTATTGTTGGAAGGTTTCTATTCCGGAGGATCGCTGATGGTTGTGTTAAGAAACGTTCTCTGTTGCTCCTGTAAGGTGTAACTACACCCTGCAATGATGTCACATGGTCCAGAAGTCCACTTGGGCAAAAGTTAAACAAGGGGCTATTAAGTTACTCTTGTAAACAAACAATCTCAGATGAGACAAAATATATATATATATATATATATATATATATATATATATATATATATATATATATATATATATATATATATATATATATGCAGTTATATGCTATATTTAAACTAAATATAGCATATAACTGCATATATGCTATATTTAGTTTATGTGGACACTTTGAACATTTACAAATGAAAATGGACTAAATAGAATCCACACATACAGTAGACTACAACACTATATATATATATATATATATATATATATATATATATATATATATATATATATATATATATATATATATAAGACAGAACACATCAAATGGAAATATTAAGACATCATGTTCATTAGCCTACTTTAAACACATGTGGAGCAGCTTCTGTCTGCAGGTGAGCTGGGACAGCGGTTACCTAGGAGACGCCTGCATGGTGACGTTCTGCTGCCACCTACCGGTGTAATCAGATTACTGTTTGTTACCACTTCACTCTGACAGGGTTCAATTTCACTGAAAAACACTTCTATTAGACACAAAATCTCTATTGTATCATCTTTAACCTGTCGCCTCGGAGATATTAATATACAGTTGTATTTGTTTGATCCATGTTGACTCATATAACAGGTATAAGCACTCATTTGTTCCTCTCTCAGTCAAGCTCATTAATGAGCAGCGATGAACGTATGACTATGAATTAATTCATGTATATCTGTGACTGAATGTATGTATGGATATGAATGGAGGAATGAATGCATGGATATTTATGAATGGGTAAATGAATGTGTATTCATGACTGAATGCATGGATGCTTATGGAAGTAGGAACGAGTGTTTCTCAGGCATGTATGGGTGAACAGAAGAATGTAGGAAGGATGGCTTTTTTGCACAAGTATAGAAAATGGTAGTTTGCTCTTTGAGTAGCCCAAATGTTTACGGTGCACTTGTCTTTTTATTGTTTTAACCCTGTTCATGTTGTGTGTCTCTGTTGTAACTCTTCTCCCAGTGTCCAAAACTACTTTCTCCATGGGGAGACTAATAAAGATACTTTGACTTTGACTGAAAAGTTGAAAGTTAACAAAACAAACAATTTGGCAGCAGCTTTCAAAAGTTAGAGTTTGGTTAACGTCCATCATCGTCCTGTGTGAAGTTCTGTAAGATTGTGTAGAAAACAGGAATTTCTTGTATAGTTACCACCAAAAAAAAAAACTTAGAGAGGATTTCTTAGTTCACATAATGTTTATTTAATAGTATTGGCGATCATATTCAGGTTATACATCAAATAGGCTAACTATTACATTAACAACCATTTATTGTTCTTACAGTAAAGCAAACTTCATACAGTATTATGTTATCTTCACCGTAAGTTTCCACACTTACATTTTAACTTTTCCACAAGAATTTTCCACAATTTCTTCAAATCGTTCCCCCAAATCTTGTGTATGTTATCAAATTAATAAGTATGTATAGGCTACAGATTTTAGGAATGCATTACCTATGTTTTTTCTAACCAGTGCTGTTAAAAACACTATGGCTCTTGCAGGTTTTCCAGAAACACTTCTATTTCTCTACGCATGTGGCCTTTGTATTTCATCCTCTCCAGAGCTTTGATGCTGTTCCCACGAAAGAAGGACTGATGGGGTATCGCTGCTGTCTTTATGTGATATAGTATTGACGTGTTGCGATCCTGACGATCGAAGTTTAAATATTTTGCGTAGTTGTTGTAGAGCATCTGTTTGTCTCCAGGTTCCAGATCTCTTTCTAGCAGTTCCTGGTATATCTGCTCAGCTTCTGCCTGGCCGTTATTTGACTTTGCGTATATATTTGCGAGGTCTATTTTCTTCTCAAGGAAAGAATGAGGGTAGAGAGCAATTACCTCTTTATGGAGACTGATTGCTCTGTCTATCTCGCTTGGTTTTGGGCGAGTGTAACTGAAACAAACGATCTTCCATTTGTAGCAGAGTGCAGCGCATCTCTTCAGATAACGCTCATCTGGATTGGTTCTCAGAGCCTCCTCTATCAATTCAATGGTCTCATCAATAGATACATAGTTTCTGTAAATCCTTAGTAAAGGATTAATACCACTGCAGCTGCTGAGAGGACTTCTCAACACCTTTCTGGCTAACTCACGTGCTTCATCTTCAATTCTCTCTCCTTTCTTTGCACAATGCTCGAGGTAGTAAACAGCGAGGTACAAGTTCTCTGGATCCTGTTCCTTGGCAATTCTCATTTTCTCCAGAAGGTCAGCCTCCAGCCCTGTGTCGCTGTACTTAAAAGCATCCACTAACCCTAAGACGTAGCTGGTGTTCCACTCCACCATGTCTGGCTGCATCCTGATGGCTCTCTGGAAGTAATCGGTAGCCAGCTTCTTGTCAATGTTTAACTCTGCCAAGGTCCAGCCTTTCTCAGCGTAGATCTCTGGATGGAGCTGGTCCTGCGATGGAGATGGGTATTTATCCATCAGGGCGTCGACCTTTGACAGGTAAACCTGACTCTCTGCTTGGTCTCCCAGGTGGTGGTGCAGCCAGGCCAGGTTCCCGTAGTTCACCACCAACCAGGGACCCTCATCTGCGTTTCTTATCTTGCTGAAGGCCTCTGCAGCCTTGTTGAAGAAACTCTGGGCGTCTTCGGTGACCCCCAGCTTGTACTGAATGAACCCCCGCAGGTTGTAAATGTGACCCAGCCAGCTGTTTCCCTCCTCGGTGCCGATGTCCTCTAGCTTGTCCCTGAGACGGTAAAGTTTAAATGTGCTGATGGGGTTCGGTTCCCAGGTGAAGTGGCACTGCAGGGCCTCCAGTTTGGACTCCAGTGTTGTTTGACTCTGAGCAGCACTGATGGAGAATACAAATATATATTAAAACATATCATCAGCCTTGTAAACAACATGCTCTGAAGTGTGCTATGTTTGGATAACTACTTTTCACGTCATTTAGGAAGGTGTGGGGGGGAAGGATAAAAGATGGAAGGATGCATGGAGCATTGAATAGAGTAATAAGTAATTAACCCTTGTGTTGTCTTCAGGTTGGCCATGCACTTGTTGTCCTTCTGGGTCAAAATTTACACTTTTTGACCGTTTTTAAAAATATTTTTGACACATTTTCTGATGTTTTCATCACTTTTTTCAATGTTTTTGTCACTTTTTTCTACGTTTTCGATGCTATTTTTCACTAACACCAACTTATTACCAATCATTTTACACATATTTTTGGAATTCATGATCAATTAATGTCATTTATAGGAGAGTAGACCTAATTTTGAAATGATGAATGATTTTGACTAATATTAGAGGAACGTATGTTGGTGGAGAATCAGTCAAAGTTTACTCAGGTTTTGAAAACCATTTCAATTTTTTTCAAATGCTATAAAATTGAATACCCACAATTCAATGAAAGTAGTAATCAAGTACTTGCAATTGTACTTAATTTTTTGAGTAATTTGGTTAAAAAGATACCCATATTTCTGATATAGAAGTTTTGAGAACGGGTCAAATTTGACCCGAGGACAACACAAGGGTTAAGTAGGTCAACCAAAGTGCCTGCTCCACTGTTTTTTTGCACTATTTTATTCCACCCTTTAGTTATCATCACATACGACAGACAGACATGGAGTAGAGAAATGATTTAATTCATTAAAGTTAAACAAAATACAAGCATTTAGCATTTCTCCAACTTCTTGTCTATCAGTAGTAATTGTTTAACAATAAGCCTAGCCTATATATAGATTGTAGATTTGTAGGAGCTATAATGTTAATATTTTGGGTTCTGGGACTCAATAATAACACAATAAATCATACGTTACTCATACAATGATATGAAATGCAGAAGGCGCTATACTCACCTCATCATTCAGCTGTTTCCTCCACTCAGTAGTTCTCTAAGTATTCGGCTGCTTTCTGCTCTTAAATGCTGCTTTTGGGTTCGCTGGTATAAAGTCAGTGATGTCCAACTTCTGCTTTCCTGTAAGTTCTGTGGTTAAGCACGTGGCTTCAGATGGTCATACACATCTAAGTGAATGTCAGTATTTGAATAACGAAAACACATGTTCTGTCTTAACCACACTCCATTACTATCGTTTGCCAAGAATTGAAACCTACAGGTTAATGTTTTAAGTTTTCTTTTCTTTTAGCTATGATACCATACTACACTGAGTGAGACATTCACACACAAGAGGCCACATTTTTATGGTTGCATCTTCCCATCAAAGGGAAATATTGAGATGTCAAATGCTTTGATTTAAACATGTTTATATATTTAGTATATGTGGACACTTTGAGCAACGTCTGACTGTCTGCAGAGTTTAGATTAGATTAGATTAGATTAGACTTGTCTTTGGCTTCTCCAAAACATTAAAACACAACCATGACATTGAATGTTAACAAACATTAAAGATATAGCACACTTATATACACTCCATTAAACATAAAACAACAACTGTGCAATGAGCAGAAACAGCAGCAGGTGGAGAGGAGGTAGGATACAGTCTACAAGAGAACACATTTAAAATACCTTTTACATCTTTTCTAATGCAATTACTTTGCATTCACTGCCTCTACAGCATCGGGAACAAAAGACCTCTTACAAATATTCCGGCTCGCCCTCAGGACCCTGAATCGACAGCGGCCCGATGTAACATACAGTAACATACTGTACAAGAGAGACAACAATATACATACAGTGAGGAAAATAAGTATTTGAACACCCTGCTATTTTGCAAGTTCTCCCCCTCGGAAATCATGGAGGGGTCTGAAATTGTCATCGTAGGTGCATGTCCACTGTGAGAGACATAATCTAAAAACAAAAATCCAGAAATCACAATGTATGATTTTTTAACTATTTATTTGTATGATACAGCTGCAAATAAGTATTTGAACACCTGAGAAAATCAATGTTAATATTTGGTACAGTAGCCTTTGTTTGCAATTACAGAGGTCAAACGTTTCCTGTAGTTTTTCACCAGGTTTGCACACACTGCAGGAGGGAGTTTGGCCCACTCCTCCACACAGATCTTCTCTAGATCAGTCAGGTTTCTGGGCTGTCGCTGAGAAACACGGAGTTTGAGCTCCCTCCAAAGATTCTCTATTGGGTTTAGGTCTGGAGACTGGCTAGGCCACACCAGAACCTTGATATGCTTCTTACAGAGCCACTCCTTGGTTATCCTGGCTGTGTGCTTCGGGTCATTGTCATGTTGGAAGACAAAGCCTCGACCCATCTTCAATGCTCTAACTGAGAGAAGGAGGTTGTTCCCCAAAATCTCGCAATACATGGCCCCGGTCATCCTCTCCTTAATACAGTGCAGTCGCCCTGTCCCATGTGCAGAAAAACACCACCAAGCATGATGCTACCACCCCCATGCTTCACAGTAGGGATGGTGTTCTTGGGATGGTACTCATCATTCTTCTTCCTCCAAACACGGTTAGTGGAATTATGACCAAAAAGTTCTATTTTGGTCTCATCTGACCACATGACTTTCTCCCATGACTCCTCTGGATCATCCAAATGGTCATTGGCAAACTTAAGACGGGCCTTGACATGTGCTGGTTTAAGCAGGGGAACCTTCCTTGCCATGCATGATTTCAAACCATGACGTCTTAGTGTATTACCAACAGTAACCTTGGAAACGGTGGCCCCAGCTCTTTTCAGGTCATTGACCAGCTCCTCCCGTGTAGTCCTGGGCTGATTTCTCACCTTTCTTAGGATCATTGAGACCCCACGAGGTGAGATCTTGCATGGAGCCCCAGTCCGAGGGAGATTGACAGTCATGTTTAGCTTCTTCCATTTTCTAATGATTGCTCCAACAGTGGACCTTTTTTCACCAAGCTGCTTGGCAATTTCCCCGTAGCCCTTTCCAGCCTTGTGGAGGTGTACAATTTTGACTCTAGTGTCTTTGGACAGCTCTTTGGTCTTGGCCATGTTAGTAGTTGGATTCTTACTGATTGTATGGGGTGGACAGGTGTCTTTATGCAGCTAACGACGTCAAACAGGTGCATCTAATTTAGGATAATAAATGGAGTGGAGGTGAACATTTTAAAGGCAGACTAACAGGTCTTTGAGGGTCAAAATTCTAGCTGATAGATAGGTGTTGGAATACTTATTTGCAGCTGTATCATACAAATAAATAGTTAAAAAATCATACATTGTGATTTCTGGATTTTTGTTTTTAGATTATGTCTCTCACAGTGGACATGCACCTACGATGACAATTTCAGACCCCTCCATGATTTCCAAGTGGGAGAACCTGCAAAATATCAGGGTGTTCAAATACTTATTTTCCTCACTGTATATGCACATATCAACATGATATACAAAAATACAAATAAGACATAATATCAAGACAAGTACACATGGAGTGGGATGTAAAGTGCAAAAAGTAATAGTGCAAAGTAGTGTGCAAGATGCATATTGGAATGATAAGTATGCAATGTGTAGAGAAGAGGGTGAGTGGCCAAAGTGGGGGTGAGCCCACTTATCAAGTGTTCAGTAGAGTGATGGCAGTGGGAAAGAAGCTGTTCTACAGGGGTCTGTAGCACCTGCCAGAGGGGAGGAGGTTAAAGGAGGTTAAAATTGAAGCTTTTGTGTGTGTAAGTGTGAAGTAACCAAACAGTAACCTGGCAGCAGAGAGTCTTAATGCAGGTGTCTCCAGGTAACCGCTGTCAAAGCTCATCATATTTGACAGTGTGGTACTCAGGGAGGCCAGACAGATATCTGTGGACTCCTCACACCCACTAAACTCTGAGTGTGAGTTGCTCCCATCGGGCCGCTGTCGATTCAGGGTCCTGAGGGCGAGCCGGAATATTTGTAAGAGGTCTTTTGTTCCCGATGCTGTAGAGGCAGTGAATGCAAAGTAATTGCATTAGAAAAGATGTAAAAGGTATTTTAAATGTGTTCTCTTGTAGACTGTATCCTACCTCCTCTCCACCTGCTGCTGTTTCTGCTCATTGCACAGTTGTTGTTTTATGTTTAATGGAGTGTATATAAGTGTGCTATATCTTTAATGTTTGTTAACATTCAATGTCATGGTTGTGTTTTAATGTTTTGGAGAAGCCAAAGACAAGTCTAATCTAATCTAATCTAATCTAAACTCTGCAGACAGTCAGACGTTGCTCAAAGTGTCCACATATACTAAATATATAAACATGTTTAAATCAAAGCATTTGACATCTCAATATTTCCCTTTGATGGGAAGATGCAACCATAAAAATGTGGCCTCTTGTGTGTGAATGTCTCACTCAGTGTAGTATGGTATCATAGCTAAAAGAAAAGAAAACTTAAAACATTAACCTGTAGGTTTCAATTCTTGGCAAACGATAGTAATGGAGTGTGGTTAAGACAGAACATGTGTTTTCGTTATTCAAATACTGACATTCACTTAGATGTGTATGACCATCTGAAGCCACGTGCTTAACCACAGAACTTACAGGAAAGCAGAAGTTGGACATCACTGACTTTATACCAGCGAACCCAAAAGCAGCATTTAAGAGCAGAAAGCAGCCGAATACTTAGAGAACTACTGAGTGGAGGAAACAGCTGAATGATGAGGTGAGTATAGCGCCTTCTGCATTTCATATCATTGTATGAGTAACGTATGATTTATTGTGTTATTATTGAGTCCCAGAACCCAAAATATTAACATTATAGCTCCTACAAATCTACAATCTATATATAGGCTAGGCTTATTGTTAAACAATTACTACTGATAGACAAGAAGTTGGAGAAATGCTAAATGCTTGTATTTTGTTTAACTTTAATGAATTAAATCATTTCTCTACTCCATGTCTGTCTGTCGTATGTGATGATAACTAAAGGGTGGAATAAAATAGTGCAAAAAAACAGTGGAGCAGGCACTTTGGTTGACCTACTTAACCCTTGTGTTGTCCTCGGGTCAAATTTGACCCGTTCTCAAAACTTCTATATCAGAAATATGGGTATCTTTTTAATCAAATTACTCAAAAAATTAAGTACAATTGCAAGTACTTGATTACTACTTTCATTGAATTGTGGGTATTCAATTTTATAGCATTTGAAAAAAATTGAAATGGTTTTCAAAACCTGAGTAAACTTTGACTGATTCTCCACCAACATACGTTCCTCTAATATTAGTCAAAATCATTCATCATTTCAAAATTAGGTCTACTCTCCTATAAATGACATTAATTGATCATGAATTCCAAAAATATGTGTAAAATGATTGGTAATAAGTTGGTGTTAGTGAAAAATAGCATCGAAAACGTAGAAAAAAGTGACAAAAACATTGAAAAAAGTGATGAAAACATCAGAAAATGTGTCAAAAATATTTTTAAAAACGGTCAAAAAGTGTAAATTTTGACCCAGAAGGACAACAAGTGCATGGCCAACCTGAAGACAACACAAGGGTTAATTACTTATTACTCTATTCAATGCTCCATGCATCCTTCCATCTTTTATCCTTCCCCCCCACACCTTCCTAAATGACGTGAAAAGTAGTTATCCAAACATAGCACACTTCAGAGCATGTTGTTTACAAGGCTGATGATATGTTTTAATATATATTTGTATTCTCCATCAGTGCTGCTCAGAGTCAAACAACACTGGAGTCCAAACTGGAGGCCCTGCAGTGCCACTTCACCTGGGAACCGAACCCCATCAGCACATTTAAACTTTACCGTCTCAGGGAAAAGCTAGCTGACTTCAGCACCGAGGAGGGAAACAGCTGGCTGGGTCACATTTACAACCTGCGGGGGTTCATTCAGTACAAGCTGGGGGTCACCGAAGACGCCCAGAGTTTCTTCAACAAGGCTGCAGAGGCCTTCAGCAAGATAAGAAACGCAGATGAGGGTCCCTGGTTGGTGGTGAACTACGGGAACCTGGCCTGGCTGCACCACCACCTGGGAGACCAAGCAGAGAGTCAGGTTTACCTGTCAAAGGTCGACGCCCTGATGGATAAATACCCATCTCCATCGCAGGACCAGCTCCATCCAGAGATCTACGCTGAGAAAGGCTGGACCTTGGCAGAGTTAAACATTGACAAGAAGCTGGCTACCGATTACTTCCAGAGAGCCATCAGGATGCAGCCAGACATGGTGGAGTGGAACACCAGCTACGTCTTAGGGTTAGTGGATGCTTTTAAGTACAGCGACACAGGGCTGGAGGCTGACCTTCTGGAGAAAATGAGAATTGCCAAGGAACAGGATCCAGAGAACTTGTACCTCGCTGTTTACTACCTCGAGCATTGTGCAAAGAAAGGAGAGAGAATTGAAGATGAAGCACGTGAGTTAGCCAGAAAGGTGTTGAGAAGTCCTCTCAGCAGCTGCAGTGGTATTAATCCTTTACTAAGGATTTACAGAAACTATGTATCTATTGATGAGACCATTGAATTGATAGAGGAGGCTCTGAGAACCAATCCAGATGAGCGTTATCTGAAGAGATGCGCTGCACTCTGCTACAAATGGAAGATCGTTTGTTTCAGTTACACTCGCCCAAAACCAAGCGAGATAGACAGAGCAATCAGTCTCCATAAAGAGGTAATTGCTCTCTACCCTCATTCTTTCCTTGAGAAGAAAATAGACCTCGCAAATATATACGCAAAGTCAAATAACGGCCAGGCAGAAGCTGAGCAGATATACCAGGAACTGCTAGAAAGAGATCTGGAACCTGGAGACAAACAGATGCTCTACAACAACTACGCAAAATATTTAAACTTCGATCGTCAGGATCGCAACACGTCAATACTATATCACATAAAGACAGCAGCGATACCCCATCAGTCCTTCTTTCGTGGGAACAGCATCAAAGCTCTGGAGAGGATGAAATACAAAGGCCACATGCGTAGAGAAATAGAAGTGTTTCTGGAAAACCTGCAAGAGCCATAGTGTTTTTAACAGCACTGGTTAGAAAAAACATAGGTAATGCATTCCTAAAATCTGTAGCCTATACATACTTATTAATTTGATAACATACACAAGATTTGGGGGAACGATTTGAAGAAATTGTGGAAAATTCTTGTGGAAAAGTTAAAATGTAAGTGTGGAAACTTACGGTGAAGATAACATAATACTGTATGAAGTTTGCTTTACTGTAAGAACAATAAATGGTTGTTAATGTAATAGTTAGCCTATTTGATGTATAACCTGAATATGATCGCCGATACTATTAAATAAACATTATGTGAACTAAGAAATCCTCTCTAAGTTTTTTTTTTTGGTGGTAACTATACAAGAAATTCCTGTTTTCTACACAATCTTACAGAACTTCACACAGGACGATGATGGACGTTAACCAAACTCTAACTTTTGAAAGCTGCTGCCAAATTGTTTGTTTTGTTAACTTTCAACTTTTCAGTCAAAGTCAAAGTATCTTTATTAGTCTCCCCATGGAGAAAGTAGTTTTGGACACTGGGAGAAGAGTTACAACAGAGACACACAACATGCACAGGGTTAAAACAATAAAAAGACAAGTGCACCGTAAACATTTGGGCTACTCAAAGAGCAAACTACCATTTTCTATACTTGTGCAAAAAAGCCATCCTTCCTACATTCTTCTGTTCACCCATACATGCCTGAGAAACACTCGTTCCTACTTCCATAAGCATCCATGCATTCAGTCATGAATACACATTCATTTACCCATTCATAAATATCCATGCATTCATTCCTCCATTCATATCCATACATACATTCAGTCACAGATATACATGAATTAATTCATAGTCATACGTTCATCGCTGCTCATTAATGAGCTTGACTGAGAGAGGAACAAATGAGTGCTTATACCTGTTATATGAGTCAACATGGATCAAACAAATACAACTGTATATTAATATCTCCGAGGCGACAGGTTAAAGATGATACAATAGAGATTTTGTGTCTAATAGAAGTGTTTTTCAGTGAAATTGAACCCTGTCAGAGTGAAGTGGTAACAAACAGTAATCTGATTACACCGGTAGGTGGCAGCAGAACGTCACCATGCAGGCGTCTCCTAGGTAACCGCTGTCCCAGCTCACCTGCAGACAGAAGCTGCTCCACATGTGTTTAAAGTAGGCTAATGAACATGATGTCTTAATATTTCCATTTGATGTGTTCTGTCTTATATATATATATATATATATATATATATATATATATATATATATATATATATATATATATATATATATATATATATATATATATAGTGTTGTAGTCTACTGTATGTGTGGATTCTATTTAGTCCATTTTCATTTGTAAATGTTCAAAGTGTCCACATAAACTAAATATAGCATATATGCAGTTATATGCTATATTTAGTTTAAATATAGCATATAACTGCATATATATATATATATATATATATATATATATATATATATATATATATATATATATATATATATTTTGTCTCATCTGAGATTGTTTGTTTACAAGAGTAACTTAATAGCCCCTTGTTTAACTTTTGCCCAAGTGGACTTCTGGACCATGTGACATCATTGCAGGGTGTAGTTACACCTTACAGGAGCAACAGAGAACGTTTCTTAACACAACCATCAGCGATCCTCCGGAATAGAAACCTTCCAACAATAATAAGACTTTACACGCTAAACGCCCCGCCTCGGAGAGCCTTCTTGGAGAAGGAGGATCTCCGAGGCAGGGCGTTTAGCGTATAAAGTCGAACTACTACTTCAGTCTTATCTCACCTTGACTGTCGTTTCCCAGGAATGGAAATCTACAGCCAAATATCTGAAAGTAATCAGGACAAACTTTATGATTATACTGTAGCTTCTTCTTGAAGAGTAAGATGACTCACTGAGTTTCACGCAATAAAATATTCAAAGCCAAGATACCACGTTTTCATGGCTGACCTTTGTACGAGATGTATTGGCATGAAGAACTAATATCAGACTCATTATGTTTGACCTTTTGGAGTGATTGGGTTTATTTTTACAGGTAGCTGCACATATCATAAACTAATTACCTTTTCATTATGACATTTTTATCTCTGCAATTGTGATTCCTCATATGCAACTCTGATTGACCCCCCCCTCTCCGCTGCTTTGCCTCTCTGAAGGTTTCTATTTTCTTTACGTATTATGGTTGAGCTTGAGTGGATCAGACGGAATAGTGGCAATATTGCTGCAACTAAGGATTATTTTCATTGTCGATTAATCTGTGGATTATTTTCTTGATTAATCAAATAGTTGTTTGGTCTATAAAATGTCAGAAAATGGTAAAGAATGTGGATCAGTGTTTCTAAAAGCCCAAGATGATGTCCACAAATATCTTGTCCTGTCCACAACTCAACAATATTCAGTTTACTGTCACAGAGGAGAGAAGAAACTAGAACATATTCACATTTAACAAGCTGCAAGCACGGAAGTTTTACTTCTAAAAACGACTAAAACGACTAAAACGACTAAAACTTATCAGTCGATTATCAAGATACTTGTCGATTCATTTAATAGTTGACAACAAATCGAAAAACACACCAATCAGGGATCCTCAGGAATTAAAACTTTCCAACAGGGAAGCAAAACGCTGCTTCTCAGCCTGGTGTTTAGTTGCTCTTTGTCGTGATTTCTTTCAGATATTTGGCTGTAGGTTTCCATTACTGGGAAACGGCAGTCAAGGTGAGATAAGACTGAAGTAGTAGTTCGACTTTATACGCTAAACGCCCTGCCTCGGAGATCCTCCTTCTCCAAGAAGGCTCTCCGAGGCGGGGCGTTTAGCGTGTAAAGTCTTATTATTGTTGGAAGGTTTCTATTCCGGAGGATCGCTGATGGTTGTGTTAAGAAACGTTCTCTGTTGCTCCTGTAAGGTGTAACTACACCCTGCAATGATGTCACATGGTCCAGAAGTCCACTTGGGCAAAAGTTAAACAAGGGGCTATTAAGTTACTCTTGTAAACAAACAATCTCAGATGAGACAAAATATATATATATATATATATATATATATATATATATATATATATATATATATATATATATATATATATGCAGTTATATGCTATATTTAAACTAAATATAGCATATAACTGCATATATGCTATATTTAGTTTATGTGGACACTTTGAACATTTACAAATGAAAATGGACTAAATAGAATCCACACATACAGTAGACTACAACACTATATATATATATATATATATATATATATATATATATATATATATATATATATATATATAAGACAGAACACATCAAATGGAAATATTAAGACATCATGTTCATTAGCCTACTTTAAACACATGTGGAGCAGCTTCTGTCTGCAGGTGAGCTGGGACAGCGGTTACCTAGGAGACGCCTGCATGGTGACGTTCTGCTGCCACCTACCGGTGTAATCAGATTACTGTTTGTTACCACTTCACTCTGACAGGGTTCAATTTCACTGAAAAACACTTCTATTAGACACAAAATCTCTATTGTATCATCTTTAACCTGTCGCCTCGGAGATATTAATATACAGTTGTATTTGTTTGATCCATGTTGACTCATATAACAGGTATAAGCACTCATTTGTTCCTCTCTCAGTCAAGCTCATTAATGAGCAGCGATGAACGTATGACTATGAATTAATTCATGTATATCTGTGACTGAATGTATGTATGGATATGAATGGAGGAATGAATGCATGGATATTTATGAATGGGTAAATGAATGTGTATTCATGACTGAATGCATGGATGCTTATGGAAGTAGGAACGAGTGTTTCTTAGGCATGTATGGGTGAACAGAAGAATGTAGGAAGGATGGCTTTTTTGCACAAGTATAGAAAATGGTAGTTTGCTCTTTGAGTAGCCCAAATGTTTACGGTGCACTTGTCTTTTTATTGTTTTAACCCTGTGCATGTTGTGTGTCTCTGTTGTAACTCTTCTCCCAGTGTCCAAAACTACTTTCTCCATGGGGAGACTAATAAAGATACTTTGACTTTGACTGAAAAGTTGAAAGTTAACAAAACAAACAATTTGGCAGCAGCTTTCAAAAGTTAGAGTTTGGTTAACGTCCATCATCGTCCTGTGTGAAGTTCTGTAAGATTGTGTAGAAAACAGGAATTTCTTGTATAGTTACCACCAAAAAAAAAAACTTAGAGAGGATTTCTTAGTTCACATAATGTTTATTTAATAGTATTGGCGATCATATTCAGGTTATACATCAAATAGGCTAACTATTACATTAACAACCATTTATTGTTCTTACAGTAAAGCAAACTTCATACAGTATTATGTTATCTTCACCGTAAGTTTCCACACTTACATTTTAACTTTTCCACAAGAATTTTCCACAATTTCTTCAAATCGTTCCCCCAAATCTTGTGTATGTTATCAAATTAATAAGTATGTATAGGCTACAGATTTTAGGAATGCATTACCTATGTTTTTTCTAACCAGTGCTGTTAAAAACACTATGGCTCTTGCAGGTTTTCCAGAAACACTTCTATTTCTCTACGCATGTGGCCTTTGTATTTCATCCTCTCCAGAGCTTTGATGCTGTTCCCACGAAAGAAGGACTGATGGGGTATCGCTGCTGTCTTTATGTGATATAGTATTGACGTGTTGCGATCCTGACGATCGAAGTTTAAATATTTTGCGTAGTTGTTGTAAAGCATCTGTTTGTCTCCAGGTTCCAGATCTCTTTCTAGCAGTTCCTGGTATATCTGCTCAGCTTCTGCCTGGCCGTTATTTGACTTTGCGTATATATTTGCGAGGTCTATTTTCTTCTCAAGGAAAGAATGAGGGTAGAGAGCAATTACCTCTTTATGGAGACTGATTGCTCTGTCTATCTCGCTTGGTTTTGGGCGAGTGTAACTGAAACAAACGATCTTCCATTTGTAGCAGAGTGCAGCGCATCTCTTCAGATAACGCTCATCTGGATTGGTTCTCAGAGCCTCCTCTATCAATTCAATGGTCTCATCAATAGATACATAGTTTCTGTAAATCCTTAGTAAAGGATTAATACCACTGCAGCTGCTGAGAGGACTTCTCAACACCTTTCTGGCTAACTCACGTGCTTCATCTTCAATTCTCTCTCCTTTCTTTGCACAATGCTCGAGGTAGTAAACAGCGAGGTACAAGTTCTCTGGATCCTGTTCCTTGGCAATTCTCATTTTCTCCAGAAGGTCAGCCTCCAGCCCTGTGTCGCTGTACTTAAAAGCATCCACTAACCCTAAGACGTAGCTGGTGTTCCACTCCACCATGTCTGGCTGCATCCTGATGGCTCTCTGGAAGTAATCGGTAGCCAGCTTCTTGTCAATGTTTAACTCTGCCAAGGTCCAGCCTTTCTCAGCGTAGATCTCTGGATGGAGCTGGTCCTGCGATGGAGATGGGTATTTATCCATCAGGGCGTCGACCTTTGACAGGTAAACCTGACTCTCTGCTTGGTCTCCCAGGTGGTGGTGCAGCCAGGCCAGGTTCCCGTAGTTCACCACCAACCAGGGACCCTCATCTGCGTTTCTTATCTTGCTGAAGGCCTCTGCAGCCTTGTTGAAGAAACTCTGGGCGTCTTCGGTGACCCCCAGCTTGTACTGAATGAACCCCCGCAGGTTGTAAATGTGACCCAGCCAGCTGTTTGCCTCCTCGGTGCCGATGTCCTCTAGCTTGTCCCTGAGACGGTAAAGTTTAAATGTGCTGATGGGGTTCGGTTCCCAGGTGAAGTGGCACTGCAGGGCCTCCAGTTTGGACTCCAGTGTTGTTTGACTCTGAGCAGCACTGATGGAGAATACAAATATATATTAAAACATATCATCAGCCTTGTAAACAACATGCTCTGAAGTGTGCTATGTTTGGATAACTACTTTTCACGTCATTTAGGAAGGTGTGGGGGGGAAGGATAAAAGATGGAAGGATGCATGGAGCATTGAATAGAGTAATAAGTAATTAACCCTTGTGTTGTCTTCAGGTTGGCCATGCACTTGTTGTCCTTCTGGGTCAAAATTTACACTTTTTGACCGTTTTTAAAAATATTTTTGACACATTTTCTGATGTTTTCATCACTTTTTTCAATGTTTTTGTCACTTTTTTCTACGTTTTCGATGCTATTTTTCACTAACACCAACTTATTACCAATCATTTTACACATATTTTTGGAATTCATGATCAATTAATGTCATTTATAGGAGAGTAGACCTAATTTTGAAATGATGAATGATTTTGACTAATATTAGAGGAACGTATGTTGGTGGAGAATCAGTCAAAGTTTACTCAGGTTTTGAAAACCATTTCAATTTTTTTCAAATGCTATAAAATTGAATACCCACAATTCAATGAAAGTAGTAATCAAGTACTTGCAATTGTACTTAATTTTTTGAGTAATTTGGTTAAAAAGATACCCATATTTCTGATATAGAAGTTTTGAGAACGGGTCAAATTTGACCCGAGGACAACACAAGGGTTAAGTAGGTCAACCAAAGTGCCTGCTCCACTGTTTTTTTGCACTATTTTATTCCACCCTTTAGTTATCATCACATACGACAGACAGACATGGAGTAGAGAAATGATTTAATTCATTAAAGTTAAACAAAATACAAGCATTTAGCATTTCTCCAACTTCTTGTCTATCAGTAGTAATTGTTTAACAATAAGCCTAGCCTATATATAGATTGTAGATTTGTAGGAGCTATAATGTTAATATTTTGGGTTCTGGGACTCAATAATAACACAATAAATCATACGTTACTCATACAATGATATGAAATGCAGAAGGCGCTATACTCACCTCATCATTCAGCTGTTTCCTCCACTCAGTAGTTCTCTAAGTATTCGGCTGCTTTCTGCTCTTAAATGCTGCTTTTGGGTTCGCTGGTATAAAGTCAGTGATGTCCAACTTCTGCTTTCCTGTAAGTTCTGTGGTTAAGCACGTGGCTTCAGATGGTCATACACATCTAAGTGAATGTCAGTATTTGAATAACGAAAACACATGTTCTGTCTTAACCACACTCCATTACTATCGTTTGCCAAGAATTGAAACCTACAGGTTAATGTTTTAAGTTTTCTTTTCTTTTAGCTATGATACCATACTACACTGAGTGAGACATTCACACACAAGAGGCCACATTTTTATGGTTGCATCTTCCCATCAAAGGGAAATATTGAGATGTCAAATGCTTTGATTTAAACATGTTTATATATTTAGTATATGTGGACACTTTGAGCAACGTCTGACTGTCTGCAGAGTTTAGATTAGATTAGATTAGATTAGACTTGTCTTTGGCTTCTCCAAAACATTAAAACACAACCATGACATTGAATGTTAACAAACATTAAAGATATAGCACACTTATATACACTCCATTAAACATAAAACAACAACTGTGCAATGAGCAGAAACAGCAGCAGGTGGAGAGGAGGTAGGATACAGTCTACAAGAGAACACATTTAAAATACCTTTTACATCTTTTCTAATGCAATTACTTTGCATTCACTGCCTCTACAGCATCGGGAACAAAAGACCTCTTACAAATATTCCGGCTCGCCCTCAGGACCCTGAATCGACAGCGGCCCGATGTAACATACAGTAACATACTGTACAAGAGAGACAACAATATACATACAGTGAGGAAAATAAGTATTTGAACACCCTGCTATTTTGCAAGTTCTCCCCCTCGGAAATCATGGAGGGGTCTGAAATTGTCATCGTAGGTGCATGTCCACTGTGAGAGACATAATCTAAAAACAAAAATCCAGAAATCACAATGTATGATTTTTTAACTATTTATTTGTATGATACAGCTGCAAATAAGTATTTGAACACCTGAGAAAATCAATGTTAATATTTGGTACAGTAGCCTTTGTTTGCAATTACAGAGGTCAAACGTTTCCTGTAGTTTTTCACCAGGTTTGCACACACTGCAGGAGGGAGTTTGGCCCACTCCTCCACACAGATCTTCTCTAGATCAGTCAGGTTTCTGGGCTGTCGCTGAGAAACACGGAGTTTGAGCTCCCTCCAAAGATTCTCTATTGGGTTTAGGTCTGGAGACTGGCTAGGCCACACCAGAACCTTGATATGCTTCTTACAGAGCCACTCCTTGGTTATCCTGGCTGTGTGCTTCGGGTCATTGTCATGTTGGAAGACAAAGCCTCGACCCATCTTCAATGCTCTAACTGAGAGAAGGAGGTTGTTCCCCAAAATCTCGCAATACATGGCCCCGGTCATCCTCTCCTTAATACAGTGCAGTCGCCCTGTCCCATGTGCAGAAAAACACCACCAAGCATGATGCTACCACCCCCATGCTTCACAGTAGGGATGGTGTTCTTGGGATGGTACTCATCATTCTTCTTCCTCCAAACACGGTTAGTGGAATTATGACCAAAAAGTTCTATTTTGGTCTCATCTGACCACATGACTTTCTCCCATGACTCCTCTGGATCATCCAAATGGTCATTGACAAACTTAAGACGGGCCTTGACATGTGCTGGTTTAAGCAGGGGAACCTTCCTTGCCATGCATGATTTCAAACCATGACGTCTTAGTGTATTACCAACAGTAACCTTGGAAACGGTGGCCCCAGCTCTTTTCAGGTCATTGACCAGCTCCTCCCGTGTAGTCCTGGGCTGATTTCTCACCTTTCTTAGGATCATTGAGACCCCACGAGGTGAGATCTTGCATGGAGCCCCAGTCTGAGGGAGATTGACAGTCATGTTTAGCTTCTTCCATTTTCTAATGATTGCTCCAACAGTGGACCTTTTTTCACCAAGCTGCTTGGCAATTTCCCCGTAGCCCTTTCCAGCCTTGTGGAGGTGTACAATTTTGACTCTAGTGTCTTTGGACAGCTCTTTGGTCTTGGCCATGTTAGTAGTTGGATTCTTACTGATTGTATGGGGTGGACAGGTGTCTTTATGCAGCTAACGACGTCAAACAGGTGCATCTAATTTAGGATAATAAATGGAGTGGAGGTGGACATTTTAAAGGCAGACTAACAGGTCTTTGAGGGTCAAAATTCTAGCTGATAGATAGGTGTTGGAATACTTATTTGCAGCTGTATCAAACAAATAAATAGTTAAAAAATCATACATTGTGATTTCTGGATTTTTGTTTTTAGATTATGTCTCTCACAGTGGACATGCACCTACGATGACAATTTCAGACCCCTCCATGATTTCCAAGTGGGAGAACCTGCAAAATATCAGGGTGTTCAAATACTTATTTTCCTCACTGTATATGCACATATCAACATGATATACAAAAATACAAATAAGACATAATATCAAGACAAGTACACATGGAGTGGGATGTAAAGTGCAAAAAGTAATAGTGCAAAGTAGTGTGCAAGATGCATATTGGAATGATAAGTATGCAATGTGTAGAGAAGAGGGTGAGTGGCCAAAGTGGGGGTGAGCCCACTTATCAAGTGTTCAGTAGAGTGATGGCAGTGGGAAAGAAGCTGTTCTACAGGGGTCTGTAGCACCTGCCAGAGGGGAGGAGGTTAAAGGAGGTTAAAATTGAAGCTTTTGTGTGTGTAAGTGTGAAGTAACCAAACAGTAACCTGGCAGCAGAGAGTCTTAATGCAGGTGTCTCCAGGTAACCGCTGTCAAAGCTCATCATATTTGACAGTGTGGTACTCAGGGAGGCCAGACAGATATCTGTGGACTCCTCACACCCACTAAACTCTGAGTGTGAGTTGCTCCCATCGGGCCGCTGTCGATTCAGGGTCCTGAGGGCGAGCCGGAATATTTGTAAGAGGTCTTTTGTTCCCGATGCTGTAGAGGCAGTGAATGCAAAGTAATTGCATTAGAAAAGATGTAAAAGGTATTTTAAATGTGTTCTCTTGTAGACTGTATCCTACCTCCTCTCCACCTGCTGCTGTTTCTGCTCATTGCACAGTTGTTGTTTTATGTTTAATGGAGTGTATATAAGTGTGCTATATCTTTAATGTTTGTTAACATTCAATGTCATGGTTGTGTTTTAATGTTTTGGAGAAGCCAAAGACAAGTCTAATCTAATCTAATCTAATCTAAACTCTGCAGACAGTCAGACGTTGCTCAAAGTGTCCACATATACTAAATATATAAACATGTTTAAATCAAAGCATTTGACATCTCAATATTTCCCTTTGATGGGAAGATGCAACCATAAAAATGTGGCCTCTTGTGTGTGAATGTCTCACTCAGTGTAGTATGGTATCATAGCTAAAAGAAAAGAAAACTTAAAACATTAACCTGTAGGTTTCAATTCTTGGCAAACGATAGTAATGGAGTGTGGTTAAGACAGAACATGTGTTTTCGTTATTCAAATACTGACATTCACTTAGATGTGTATGACCATCTGAAGCCACGTGCTTAACCACAGAACTTACAGGAAAGCAGAAGTTGGACATCACTGACTTTATACCAGCGAACCCAAAAGCAGCATTTAAGAGCAGAAAGCAGCCGAATACTTAGAGAACTACTGAGTGGAGGAAACAGCTGAATGATGAGGTGAGTATAGCGCCTTCTGCATTTCATATCATTGTATGAGTAACGTATGATTTATTGTGTTATTATTGAGTCCCAGAACCCAAAATATTAACATTATAGCTCCTACAAATCTACAATCTATATATAGGCTAGGCTTATTGTTAAACAATTACTACTGATAGACAAGAAGTTGGAGAAATGCTAAATGCTTGTATTTTGTTTAACTTTAATGAATTAAATCATTTCTCTACTCCATGTCTGTCTGTCGTATGTGATGATAACTAAAGGGTGGAATAAAATAGTGCAAAAAAACAGTGGAGCAGGCACTTTGGTTGACCTACTTAACCCTTGTGTTGTCCTCGGGTCAAATTTGACCCGTTCTCAAAACTTCTATATCAGAAATATGGGTATCTTTTTAACCAAATTACTCAAAAAATTAAGTACAATTGCAAGTACTTGATTACTACTTTCATTGAATTGTGGGTATTCAATTTTATAGCATTTGAAAAAAATTGAAATGGTTTTCAAAACCTGAGTAAACTTTGACTGATTCTCCACCAACATACGTTCCTCTAATATTAGTCAAAATCATTCATCATTTCAAAATTAGGTCTACTCTCCTATAAATGACATTAATTGATCATGAATTCCAAAAATATGTGTAAAATGATTGGTAATAAGTTGGTGTTAGTGAAAAATAGCATCGAAAACGTAGAAAAAAGTGACAAAAACATTGAAAAAAGTGATGAAAACATCAGAAAATGTGTCAAAAATATTTTTAAAAACGGTCAAAAAGTGTAAATTTTGACCCAGAAGGACAACAAGTGCATGGCCAACCTGAAGACAACACAAGGGTTAATTACTTATTACTCTATTCAATGCTCCATGCATCCTTCCATCTTTTATCCTTCCCCCCCACACCTTCCTAAATGACGTGAAAAGTAGTTATCCAAACATAGCACACTTCAGAGCATGTTGTTTACAAGGCTGATGATATGTTTTAATATATATTTGTATTCTCCATCAGTGCTGCTCAGAGTCAAACAACACTGGAGTCCAAACTGGAGGCCCTGCAGTGCCACTTCACCTGGGAACCGAACCCCATCAGCACATTTAAACTTTACCGTCTCAGGGAAAAGCTAGCTGACTTCAGCACCGAGGACACCGACATACAGTATGTTACATGTCTATTTGTTGAATGTATAAAGAGTTAACACCTACCAAAGTCAAATTCCTTGTGTATGTAAGTATACTTGGCCAATAAAACTGATTCTGATTCTGATTATTTTTCATGTGGTCACATATAAACGTGGAGAAATTGTTACACAGTTGTATGTGTTTAATGTTCATCCATGTTCATTTAAAAGTAAATAAAAATATTTGGCAGTAGCTTGTAAAAGTTGTAGCTTAATTAATGTCCATCATGGTCCTGAATGTGTAGGGTGCAAGAATATATAGTTTCCACCCAAACAAACAAAAAAACAAACTGCAGAGAGGATTTCTTAGTTCACATTATGTCAATTTAATAGTATCATTTAGGCTACAAATAGAGATAATATTCAGGTTATACATCAAATTAACTATTACATTACCAACCATTTTATTTTTCTTACAGCAATGCAAACTTCATACACAGAGTATAATGTTGTTATACAAACTTAAAATAAAGTGAAAATGAAAACATTCAACACAACAGGAATGTAATAAACACTGTGGTTAAGTTAAGAAAGACGGCATCTGATCAAAATATATTTGAATTAATCATGTAATGACATTTGAATGTGTCCGCAATTAATGTTATTTAAAGGACCAGTGTTATTAAATGATTCAGCATGTTTCATACACATCAAGTTTACCACTACTGAGAGTTTTCAGGGGAAAATGTAAAGGATTTTATTTTTAAACAACCTTTGTCTTCCACAAAGTGTAAAAACCTGCCTTTTAAGGACACATCTCATCTATCGTGCTGCTTCTTGCTGCTCTGGTCTAAAATCACCTGGCCAAAGGACTACAGTTGAAAATTAGCCGACTGGCTAACACTGGCACATTTACAGAAATGTTGATTAATGTGTGTTGTCCTTTATAAATCAATCAATCCATCAATCCATCCATCAATCCATCCATCCATCCATCCATCCATCCATCCATCAATCAATCAATCAATCAATCAATCAATCAATCAATCAATCAATCCATCAATCCATCCATCCATCCATCCATCCATCCATCCATCAATCAATCAATCAATCAATCAATCAATCAATCAATCAATCAATCAATCAATCAATCCATCCATCCATCCATCCATCCATCCATCCATCCATCCATCAATCCATCAATCTTTGCGATAACCAAAAAAAAGACAAAAACCAACAATGAGTTGAAACATGTTTTGAGTATTGTGTCAGTGCCTTTTCCCCTTTTTAACCCTCCTGTTGTCCTCGGGTCAAATTTGACCCATTATCAAAGAATTTGGGTTTCTTTCAACCTATTGTCAAAGAAAATAACGTGGATGGTTCCGTTCTTCACAAGTAAAATAAATCAGTTCAGAACTTTCATTGAATTTGGGTGTTTTATTCAATTATATAGCATTTGAAGAAAAAAAAATGACAAAAGAACGTTGAAAAAAGTGACAAAAATGTCAGAAAAAGTGACAAGTATTTGAAAAAGAAAAAGGACAAAAAGAAGTTTTAATTTTTTTAAATTTAATAACAACTAAAAGTTGAATGGTCGACGGGAAGACAACAACACAAGGGTTAATTTAAATTCTGAGTCAAACTATCCTCCATATTAACGTTGTTGTGGCTGTCAGCGGTCCGACAAAGTGCTGCTGCGAGGGACTAAACTCCGAGAGATAATCACACTCTGACGCCCTCCAGATTGTATTGCAATGATTGATTCCTCCACACGTAAAATACAACTAGCACCGCAGTTACCAAATGTAAAGTTACTTTGTGAGTCAAAATAAGTGCGATGGGGGGCGGTCAGCAGAAAGTGTTCGCTCCCAGGCTCCCCCCTCTCTGTCAAAACCCAAAAAACCAACAGGTGAACAGGTGAAGCAAACAAATATGTCATCACTTCCGCTCAAACCGCGATGAAAACGCCCACCGCCTACAATATAAGTGCACAACACAATGATCAGCAAACAACATGAATGAGATCATAAACAGCAAACAATATGTGGCTCCTACAAACATTGTTTTCTATGCAGACTTAATGGAAGCAAACTAATCGTGCAACGCCGCCATTGCCCCTTCACGCTTAATGCTGGAAGGCTAGCAAGTAGCACACTTATTAGCTTAAGTTCTAACACTCTGACACGTTATTATTTTCATTTGCAGCTTCCCAGTCAAAACTGTCAGTTCCAACTAACACTCACCAAACAATGTTAAAAAGGTACGGGGACAGGTTACAAGATCTAAAAGCATTACATAAAAGCCAACATTGTATTGATAATAAGCAACTTTTGGATATTTCTCTAACAATTTATGTGATTTTGTGCCAAGGAGCACATTTTTTGTGTTCACGGCAGAAAGTTAAAGCTAAATTATCTACACATCGTTGCTTCATATTTGGGCGTAGAAGCTTGGTGATAAAGTGATTACTGTAGCTAGTGAGCTAACCGCTAACACGCTAGCCAACCGTTTGTTCTGGGAAAAGTACAACAGCAACAGCTAACAAGCTAGCTTGCTTGGCCGCTAATGGAACAATAAGTTCATGCAGTTTATACGCAAGGTTTAAGCGGAAATCTTCAAATTTTATGTTCAATCATTTGATGAGCTCTTTAGTTGAAGCATATTGACTAATTTAAGGCCAGATTCTGCAAGCGTTTATAATGCAAAATAAATTTGTTTTAATGGAATCTCAGCTAAAGGATTAGAGACCAGGAAAAAACGACACCATAGGTCTTTTGTAGAGCAGCAATTACCACCCTTACATTTATTGTTAGGTAGGGTCCTCTTGTGGTGGAGTAATTATGACGGGAGCAAAGGAGGAAGTAAGGTGACATTATATTAAGACCAAGAAAGTCTTTTTAGGGTGTGTGGGTGGATGGGTCAAACATGTTTAAAACTGCAACTGTTATGTTTAGGTGTGCGGATGGAGAACGCTCCCTTGGGTCGTATTTCCTGCCACTGCTAGTGACGCCAAATTATGAAATGCTCCTATGGGTCGTATTAGAGGCTAGGAGCAAATTACCTACGTGGTCGTATGGTTTGGAGGACTCTTTGGAGGATTCACTTGCAGGGATAGAGTAAATGGGCTCTAATTATTCGTATTAAATGGGGCCAAACTTTACTCCCTGGATTTAGAACCAGTGCTGTTAAAATCACTATGGCTCTTGCAGGTTTTTCAGAAACTCCTCTATTTCTCTACACTTTCGGTTCCTGCCTTTGTCTTTAATTCTTTCCAGAACTTTGATGCTGTTCCCACGAAAGAAGGACTGATGGGGTATCTTTGCTGCCTTCATGTGATATAGTATTGACGTGTTGCGATCCTGACGATCGAAGTTTAAATATTTTGCATAGCCGTTGTAAAGCATCTGTTTGTCTCCAGGTTCCAGATCTCTTTCTAGCAGTTCCTGGTATATCCGCTCAGCTTCGGCCTGGCCATATTTTGACTTTGCGAATATGTTTGCAAGGTCTATTTTCTTCACAAGTGAAGAATGAGGGTAGAGAGCAATCACCTCTTTATGGAGACTGATTGCTCTGTCTATCTCGCTTGGTTTTGGGCGACTGTCCCTGAAAAATATGATCTTCCATTTGTAGCAGAGTGCAGCGCATCTCTTCAGATAACGCTCATCTGGATTGGTTTTCAGAGCCTCCTCTGCCAAATCAATGGTCTCATCAATAGATACATAGTTTCTGTAAACCCTTATTAATGGTTTAATACCACTGTAGCTGCTGACAGGATTTCTCAACACCTTTCTTGCTAACTCACGTGCTTCATCTTTGATTCTCTCTCCTTTCTTTGCACAATGCTCGAGGTAGTAAACAGCAATGTACAAGTTCTCTGGATCCTGTTCCTTGGCAATTCTCATTTTCTCCAGAAGGTCAGCCTCCAGCCCTGTGTCGCTGTGCTTAAAAGCATTCACTAACCCTAAGATGTAGCTGGTGTTCCACTCCACCATGTCCGGCTGCATCCTGATGGCTCTCTGGAAGTAATCCGCAGCCTGCTTTTTTTGTTCTGCACCGAACTTCATCAGGGTCCAGGCTTTCTCAGCGTAGATCTCTGGATGGAGCTGGTCCTGGGATGGAGATGGGTATTTATCCATCAGGGCGTCGACCTTTGACAGGTAAGCCTGACTCTCTGCTTGGTCTCCCAGGTGGTGGTGCAGCCACGCCAGGTTCCCGTAGTTCACCACCAACCAGGGACCCTCATCTGCGTTTCTTATCTTGCTGAAGGCCTCTGCAGCCTTGTTGAAGAAACTCTGGGCGTCTTCGGTGACCCCCAGCTTGTACTGAACGAACCCCCGCAGGTTGTAAATGTGACCCAGCCAGCTGTTGCCCTCCTCGGTGCCGATGTCCTCTAGCTTGTCCTTGCGACGTAACAGCATGGACTTGAATGAACTGGATTTGGATGAACTGGTCTCCAAATCCCAGGTGAAGTGGCACTGCAGAGCCTCCAGTTTGGACTCCAGCATTGTTTGACTCTGAGCAGCACTGATGGAGAATACAAATAACAAACACCTCATTAGCAGGTTCATACAGTATGCTCTGAATTGTACTATATTTAACTACTGTTCCTCTCATGTGAAGGACAGAAGGAAAATAAAAATGGAGTAAGGAGCATAGATGGTGCCAGTGAGTAGGTCAGCCATCGTGCCTGCTCCGCTCTGACTTTGTTTGTATTTATTTTTTGCACAATTCATTTCACTCTTTAGCTATCATCTCATACGACAGACTGACACTTTTGGCACTCGGATTCACGCAACAACGCAACGCAACGATCGGGCCTCAGGAACAGGCTGAGGACCGCGGCACATCATCAATGCCCAGTATCGTACCAGCTAACGTCCAGTCTCTGGAGAACTAACTGGATGACCGCAGGGGCAGGATAAGGATGCTCAGCCCAGACCAAGGGGGGGCAATTTACTGTAGCTATTTGTACTATTTTTCAAGCCATTTTATAATAGAATGCCTAAAAATCTGTAAATCATTTGCAAAAAAACATGAAAGTTGCCAAGGCAAAGTACATGGGATTATCACAAAGTGGGCGTGTCTGTAAAGGGGAGAGTCGTGGATACCCATAGAACCCATTTTCATTTATACATATGGAGGTCAAAGGTCAACGGACCCCTTTAAAAAGGGCATGCAAGTTTTTCCAAAATTTAGCCTAAATTTGGAGCGTTATTTAGCCAATTTCCCGACAAGCTAGCAAGACATAGTTGGTACCAAATGGATTCATTATATTGTCTAGTTTCACATTATACTATTATCTTCTGTGTAGCTTTAGAACGGAGCCCGCTACAGTAAGGACAGTAAAGTCAGCCTAAAAGATTCAGCGCTTTTAAGAGTACATTCGGGGCTGGAGCTTTAGAAGCCACCCCTTCACTCCGCCCCTGCTCTGCCCTTTACTGTACACACCAGGGGCGGGTTTTCAACACATTCTCACACCCATCTTGTAAAATAGGGACATTTGGTCAGGTGCCTTTGTCGTTCTTGTCGTTCAGGTGTCTTGACGCTAAAGGTCTCCTTTAGCGCTATAAGTAAACGCGCTTGGTCGGGACTATTGCCGTCCCTTTAGCGCTATAAGTAAACGCGCTTGGTCACAACTATTACCGTCCCTTTAGCGCTATAAGTAAACGCGCTTGGTCGGGACTATTGCCGTCCCTTTAGCGCTATAAGTAAACGCGCTTGGTCGGGACTATTGCCGTCCCTTTAGCGCTATAAGTAAACGCGCTTGGTCGGGACTATTGCCGTCCCTTTAGCGCTATAAGTAAACGCGCTTGGTCGGGACTATTGCCGTCCCTTTAGCGCTATAAGTAAACGCGCTTGGTCGGGACTATCGCCGTCCCTTTAGCGCTATAAGTAAACGCGCTTGGTCGGGACTATCGCCGTCCCTTTAGCGCTATAAGTAAACGCGCTTGGTCGGGACTATCGCCGTCCCTTTAGCGCTATAAGTAAACGCGCTTGGTCGGGACTATCGCCGTCCCTTTAGCGCTATAAGTAAACGCGCTTGGTCGGGACTATTGCCGTCCCTTTAGCGCTATAAGTAAACGCGCTTGGTCGGGACTATTGCCGTCCCTTTTGATGTAGTTATGTTAAGGAAAAGGTTGTGGGTGGGCTTGCGGTTCCGTGACACGCGGGAGAAAAGAAAAAAGCAACTATAACAAGCGTGACAAAAAGCGTGGAGCAGCCACTGTCCAAACGTCCTTATTTAACGAGTTCGGAATGAGAACGGGTTGGGTTTTTCATGTGGTTAAATAAGCTCCGATATGGCTGCGAAACGACCGGAAGTTAATTTCCTGTGGAGATTCGCAGACCGCGTGCAAATGGGTCCCAACGAGAAAATCTGGTCCGTTGGTCATCCGAATGCGTTAAAAAAGTTGAACTCGTACAACAGGCAACGGACCGTTCCTATCCGACAATCCGAGCGGAAGCTAGCGTTGCTATGGTACTGATAAACAAATCAGAATTCTTAACTTTTAATAAAATAAATAATGATTTCATAACGATATGTTGTCATGTAATTGTTTTATTTTTCATGATTTCCTAACATTATTAGGGCAGTTAATACAATTGCTTGCGTTAGCTAATCGACGCTAACTAGTTAGCATTAGCTGACGTCAGCTAGCCTGAGCTCGCTAGCTGACGTTAGCTAATGCTAACTAGTTAGCTAGCCTGAGCTTGCTAGCTCAAGTGAATTGACGTCATTCATTCAGAGCAATCCTTTTCTCCACGCAGCAGCCTTTCTGTTTCTATCTCTATAGCCCTCAGATGAGAGGTCAGAGAGAAGTGGACATTCGGACACTGACAGAATGAGTCCTTCTCTCCGCCAATTTCTTTTCTACTCCCATATTCTACTATTTCGACGCTTTCAACGGTGTAGTACGACACGGCATAACGACATACGGCGCGTTGCGTATTACGGAGCTGATTTCAAGTGCCAGTGTGAAGGCGGCGTAATGTCGAAAAAAATTTGATTTTCTTAACTTTGAACTGCGAATAAAGGTATGAACCAATAAAACAACAAAACAGAAGTACCTAGATACCGCCCCAAAGTGTGGGGCCCACACGTGCCCCGCATTTCACAGGAACAGGGCCTGCAGTGGGCTGCCCACTTATGGGCCCAGACCTCAATCCCCCAAACAAGCCACTCTTCTCTCTGCTGCAGTCAGGGAAACACTAGCGCTGCCTCAAGGCCAAAACAGAGAGAATAAGGAGGAGTCTCTTCCCTCAGGCCATTCTGGTCTGAACCAGTGACTTTCACAATCAGGTCACGTCAGGTCAGGTTACTTTATCGGTACCCGTAGGTACACTAGGTTTACAGTCTAAGAGGCAGGACATCCTTAAAGCTTTGTAGACCACCACGTAACATGTAACACACACAAAACATTAAAACATATAAAACAGGCAATAAAACATGGATAAAAAGAATAGAAGACAGAATAGAAGACAGTACATGACCAAAGTGCTTGTGCGTTTTGTGCATGTAATTCATTTTACAGTTTGTTTAACATAGTGATTGCCACTGGGACAAAATCTTGTAGTTCTGCAACCAGGAACTTTTAGCCTCCGTCCAGAGGGGAGAGACTGGAATTTCCTGTCTACTCTAATCTACTCATCTGTTCAGACTGCACCTTAGCCCTTAAATATAAATCTTAAGTCTCTAAATATAGCACTTGAAGTAGATCAGCGTATTAAAAGCTCATGTAGTTGCACAATTCCTCGTAATTTTGGGTTGTATCGAAATGGTTTAATACACTTTTTGTAAGTTGCTTCAGTAAAAGCATTAACTAAATGTATTAAATGTAAGTTATAGTTTCTGTATTATGAACTATTCATGTTTATAGCCTGCTGTGTATCATGGTTTCACTTGATGGAACAGAAGAAAGATGACTGAAAAGTACCACTGTCCTCTGAGGAAACACATTACAGCAAAAAGGAAAACAAGGAAGTCATTAAATTAAAACCTAATAGAATGATTAGCACTTCTCCATCAGTATTGTATTTAAATCCCTGAGGCCTTTTCATTTTGACGCTGCTTTTTTTTAAAGTAGCCCAGTTGTTCATTTCCTTACACTGCACTGTAACTTATATTCTTGTATTTCATACCTGTATTATTCTATTTTAGCTGCGTTTATAGCCTATTCTCTTTAACGAATGTAATTAATGGCTTCTAACTTATATTATCTTTTATGTAAAGCACTGTGAATTGCCTTGTTTTACTATACAATTAAAGCTGTCTTGCCTAGGCTGAAAGGGAAGAAGGAAGACAGGAAAATAAGACATTTATAGCATAGAAAATATGAACTGCAGAAGCAGCTCCTCACCTCATCATTCAGCTGTTTCCTCGACTTCTCTGGAAATAAGACTGCGGTTTCTGCTCTTGATGCTGCTTCCGTTTGGCTGGTATAAAGTCGGAGATGTATAACTTCTGCTTTTCTGTAACTAAGATTATTTAATGTCTTGCACGCAGCTTTGAATGCTGAATGTTTACGCTGAAGTTAGAGCCAGTTGTAGAGGCGGGGCATCTCGGTCTGCCCTGCCTTAGCTTTCGTTCTCCCAGGAATGGAAACCTAACATTGAAAGCTATTACAGCCACATCCGAACACAACTCAAACATGACTCATCAAATGTTGTCATATATTTTCTCTTAAGTTGATTTTAAGTTTGTTCTTCTTCTAGAAGATGCCACACTGAGTGAAATAATCCTTAGGCTACCCAAGATGCCACATTTAATAGCTGCACCTTCCTTTCAAATGCAAACATTAAGATGTAAGTTTTCAATAGCAAAGAGTTCACAACTTTAACCCTCCTGTTGTTCTCGGGTCAGATTTGACCCATTTTCAAAAAGTTTCTGTAGCCTATCAGAAATGTGGGTTTTCTTTCAACCAAAAACAATAAGGTGGATGGTTGCATACAGCGCTCCTCACAGGTCAAATAAATGACAGTTAACTACTTTAATTGAATTTAAGTGTTGTATTCAATTTTATAGAATTTGAACAAAATAAAATAAAATAAAGATTAAAAGAACGTCATAAAAAACGCCGAAAAAAATCGCCAAAAACATCATAAAAAGTGACAAAAAAACTTGGAGAAAGGTGACTAAAACGTCAAAACATTGACAAAAAGTTTACATTTTTACACAGAAAAGTTGCACGGTCGACGGGAAGGCAACACAACTTCAAACACATGTATTTAGTGTATGTGGACATCTCGATGCGTTACTCCTTATGAAGAACTTCACAACTTAGCAAAGAGCGGCTGTCTGCAGAAGCGCTGTGATTGGGGTTACCTAGGAGACGCCTACATTATGACGTTCTGCTGCCACCTACTGGCGCAACCAGGTTACTGTTTCTTTGATAAATAGGTTTTTTTTTTAAATGCAACAGATTTATTTTATTTCAGACAATTAGAAGAATATATTTGATGAGCTACCTTAACACCCCCCCCCTACAGATGTAAGAAATAAATATAATCAGTCAAGCTGGCTGTGCTTCATGAGGATACAAATTATAGTTGAATAGTAGGCCTATTGTGTATTTAGTGGCAAAGTACTGTAACAGCTTAGTCATGCAAAATGAGGAAAAGATACTGTTGTACGTGCGGGAAGCAGCACTGATGATGATGGTCAGAAAGCAACATGAATGCGGCAACAAAGTTAATATCAGTTAGATATCAGTTTGACCATGACCATGAAGTTACTCCTCAATCTGTGACAGACAACAGCGGCGCACTGTTCTTTCTGACCATCAGCATAGTTAAAGTCTGCCTAGCAACTGATGAAGAGGGCGTGTGCCAAGAGACTGGGACCAGTCTGTGCACCAACCAGGGGAGGCTAAGTCTAAACCACGGTACTTTTAATAAACAAATCAAAATGCTCTTAGAGACTGCTATATGAATATATGAAAAAACCCAGAGGGTCAGAGTGTATGGGAGCTGGACCACTTTTAATTTGGGCATGTCGTTTAGACCAAAAAGCATGGATTTCAAGTCTTTCTTCAGACAATTCTGTCTCCAACAGTCGAGAAGCCTTTTGACATGATGTAATCACATGATGTAAACACATGATGTAATCTGAAAACTGCTGCCCTGGTTAAAAACACAATGCAGCTGATCTCAGCTGGTATTCTGTCTGGAATGGACTGGAATGGACATTTCTAACTTTTGACCGGTAGTGTACGTTGGGGAAACGTATGACAAGATGCATGTCCCCTGCTCTTTGCCATAATGTGTAACATAACACATGCGCTATGCCTATGTGCGCGCACTCACATAAATATTGACATGGCGACACCAAGTCCTCCTGGAGTTTTGCTTTCAATAACTTCATAAACAGTGGCAGTAAGCCAACAGCTACATGCAAGGTGTGTGGCACCAAGATAAATGATGCCGGACCAACAACGTCGAACTTCATCAGGCATCTCCAAACGCACCCAGATGGGTCAGTCACACGCTAATGTGAAAGAGACGTTACATTTAGCAGATATCGTCACAGGTAACATGCTAACCATTGCAAAGTGTTGTGCTAATGCTGGGAACAGGCACGTTGTATCTTTTTATACTCCCCAGGAACAAACGCTGTATCGGGTGGACAAACTCATGTGATGCGTAATTGATCCCGTGGATGATTTGTAGGCTGTTAAGTGAACAAGGTGGACCCGGTCCACCAAACACTGGGTCGTCTTGACTGTCTTAATTCTGCACATATTTCTGTTGCTGTAGTCCTATTTACTATTTCATTATCAGTGCGTACTGTCACCTGCCGTGGAGACGCTGGCCTCACTAACCTCTCCTCCTCCTGAGTCGGGTCTCCCTCGCGCTGGACTCAGTTTCACTGAGCCTACTAACACTTAGAAAATAAATGGCATTACATCAGTGAGATCAAACTGCTTATTGTGCGTAATTTTGACTGAGACTGCGCTGTCCATAGATCCTACATCCATCATAGATACTAGGCCTACATCCATCATAGATACTAGGCCTACATCCATCATAGATACTAGGCCTACAGCTTTGAACGTGGACTGTACATACACAGTTTTTGGTAGCGCTGTGGCGATATGCGATAAGCGTTTTATTCTCCCTTAGGAGAAACTTGTCTTGGGCATTCAAGGGAAGATACATGACAGCCCACAGCATATATACCCACACCATACATCTTTATATGTACAAACAAACTACAGTTATCATTCAGTAGCTAACACACAAAGACCCATATACACAGAACAAAAAAGAGATGATCAGGGATTCACATCATTTAGCTTTAAAAGTCATTTCTATATATATAGCCTAATGCAATCATGATCAATGTGTGAATGTGTGAATGCTTATCTGACGAGCAAGTGGCACCTTGTATGGCAGCCTCGGTCACCAGTGTATGAATGTATGTGTATGTTGAATGGTTCTTGTACTGTGTTTTTCTGATAATTATGTTTTTTATTAGTTATTTGACGCTATAAAAACAGGGTGAAATTGTTGTGATTCACTCACAATTTGGTGATTAGGTGGGAACAGCGTTACGTTTCCAATGCCTGATGACTACTGTGCAGACTCTGGCTTAAAAAGAAGAGGCAGTGCCTGTATCCAGGACATTTTTGCTTCACTTTTGTACGGTGGGAGATTTTATTATACATCCATGTATGGGCCATGGGCCCCATAGTGCGGAAGCAGCGCCAATCATCGGGATAATTTAATAAGAGAAAGTAATTTTTTTGGCTATATGCAAAAAAAAAGAAAAAGAAAATCTAATAATATATCGATGTTCATGCGCAACAGAGCCACTTTCAGTATCCATATTTTTTTATACATCCATGGAGGAAGTGGAGACCTTATACATCCATGGTGGAGACACATCGATGCGCTCTCAATCCACTCAACATTAGGGATACTTAAATGTATATTATGCCTTTTGGTTTAATTAAGTATCAAGTTACCATTTATTAGTGATGGTTATTAAAAATGTTGGTAAAAAAGTTTTAAAATTCAGCTTAATTCAAAATCAAATGTAAAAATATCTCAGCTATGATAAAGTAGGCTACCAGAATAGGCCCTGCATCCTCTTTAAGCAATTATTTAAAAGTAAAATATGCCACCACAATTTAGCCCTACAAACAGCCTTTACTAGCCTATTATAGTTTCACAGCAAAATAATTTGAAAATTGAACACAGAGCAACAACACACATCAGCGAAATGCATTAGTGTTGTGGTCTATAGATAGCCATGTAAGGGCTTTAGCACAGGTTCCAATTTCTTAATTAGAGTTGAAAGCATAAACAGACGATTTGTATTCATAGACTGTAAAAATAATGAAAGGAGTTTCCGTGTCTGAAGTGAAGCCAATGTTTAAATACTTTAAACCTGCATTCTATCTAATTTCCAGCAGGGGGCGAAGTCTGGTTGCAAAAATATACTTCCAACTTGATATATTACCTCAGGAAATATTTTCATGAATAAAACAGCATGATGTTTATTTCGTAAATTATGGTCCCATTTATTTGAAAATAGAACAGCGTTAGGGGCATGGCGTTGGATGTATTGTGCTACCCTACAGTATTTCACATGAATGAATCAGAAATGCTGTAATACACCTCAACATGCCATTTTATCAGAGTAATCCCAAGTGCACAAGAAGAAACTACCATTTCTCACGTTCTCTCCCTTTTCACTGCTTTTTTTGGTTGGTGTTTACAATAATAACCCTGTTCTGAATAGGTTGTGGCTACACAACCTATGTTGGGATTGATGGGCTGGTTGTAGGCTATATAATTAACCTAACCTATGGACTATTGCCTCTGTAACACGCGGAGGAAGGGTGCTGCCCATACGTCCGTGTGGCAACAGATACGTTTTAATTGGAATGCTGTCCTAAGTACCTTCAAAATATTATCATCCACATTAAAGATCTAGTACCCAGGCCTCAAAGAATTCTAAGTTTCTATGTGAGTTGGGCATGTGAAGTCTTATTTTTTTTTTTTACAACCATCATAATCAAATACATATTCACGTGTATTGCTACAGATAAAGAAATACAACAGTACTAGTCATTAATGTCTTCTGCATATGGCCACAATTTCTCATCCTTATCACACCGTATGTCCTCTCTTACAACACACAAATAAAGTCTGTTAGCATCTCTCATTCAGCAGAATGTTACAACTTGTAGTCTAATTTACAGTAACTTTGTTGTGTTGTATGGTTTTTGAACACATATACACAAAAGATAGAGCTGGGGAGGTCTGGCAAAACGATATGATAAGCCTTTATTGTCTCCCTTATTACACAATAGAATCTTATCTTAATCCTGTTCAAGTGTTTGTTACGGTAACATGTTACATCATGAATTAAAATATAAAATATATCAAGAAATCAACTTGCATGAATTAATGAATGATTAATTTTCATGTCTGGCCGCTTAAATGGCCCATCTATTATTTATTCAGACCCATATTTATATGTATATATTTGATTATTAGAGTTGATTTTAGACATCAAAGCATGTGGATGTATTGAAAGTAATGATAAAAGTAAATTGTTAAAGTATAGTAAGCGATATTAAATACATTTTTTGTCAAATTCAGCAAATATCTCTCTCTCAGCTCTTTATTTTCTGTGCGTGCTGAAAACAAATCTGGTGTTCCAACACAGCCATGGCTGTGTAAATGCGAAACAAAAGAACGGTATGTACAAGCTAAACAAGTAAAAATGTAAAATAGACCTTGAACTCACCATAAAGCAGAGATGGCAGATGAAAACATAAATTGCATCACATGAATAAGAAACCTGTATGGCAACATTGATGGGGTTTTCCCAACAATGGTTTGGCTTTGGCAAGAGCCCAACAATGGCAAATTAACTACAGAAATCTCACAATCTTCATGGGTGATGACTTTCCTTTCTGTTTGATTTATTGTCACTTGATACAAGCTCTATCAGTTCTAAAACCAAGCTGATCCTCAGTGGAGTATTACAATTAAACTATGAATAACTACCTACTTATTTGTCCTGTATTACTTAATCATTCCCATGGCGAAAAGAATGCCTGTGTATTAAATCTATGGCTGAGCAAAAGTCTTCCACTGTTTGAAGAATAGTAACACATTAATAAAGTCCTTACACACACAAAATCATAATAAATATAGGATAATTCTCAAGCTCTGCCACTTTCATACAGGATTTAAGGTCATGATTATGGTCCTGTGGTGTTAGTACCACATTCTGTGTAAGTAATCCTTAATCAAACACATTCTACCCTAAAACCTAAACTACGCCTACTTTAAATAAGCATTTCCCACCTTGACTATACCTTCAAATGTGAAATGTAATTCTTTGAGAAAAGAATAATTTCACTGATGTAAAACATTCATACAAAGACCAAGTGGGTAAAGGCTCTACAACCTTCCAAAGCATGACTTACTAGAAGCTGACTCACACAGCAATTAAACTATTTGTTTTAATTGTACGATGTGTTTTAGGATTTAATTATAGAGTCCTATATTTTGTAAAATTGTTTTTTGTATGTGTCTGTGTTTCCTGGTTTTTCAGGTTCTAAGAGAGTAGCCTCTGTTGCCAATGCCCTGTCACTGCCTCCATAGATGAGGGAGGAGTAATACAAACTACGCACAAATTAAAATCACTAACAAACCGCGTCCCTCTGTACCTGGAGTGGTGAGAAGTAACACCAGTCATCATGGAAAGAAAAATCCTTTGTTGGATATTTTTGTTTGGATATTTACACGCATCCTCTGGACAAAGTAACTATTCAAGTGCTATTTTTATGTCTTTGATTGTTTGTTATTTATATTCTAATATTGCTATTTGGTACAATATGGTATCACAGTAGACTGGAGACATTAGAAGTGTTCAAAATATTTTTTTAGGATTCAGTCTGTTTTTACATGTAAAGCTGTTACTGCCTATACTTGATCTCTCCTTTAAAAAAATAATTGTAGTTGGTTAAACAAACTGAAACATAATTCCAACAGTGTAAATCAATAACAAACAACAAATATTGGTTAATTGCTTTGGTTAATTTCCAATGTGGCATTTACTGCCTGAATGGTCCTCTGTTAAGGACGTTGGAGAACAATAAACGAGCATAACAGAAATCCTGGCTGGCAGACAGCATCAGGTGCCACTGTCTGGCTTTTAAAAAGTTAGTAAAAGAAAAATAATACAAAAAGTATTAAAAAGGTTGAAAATGAAATGTGCTTTGTAGCAGTCTTAGTTACAAATAGACAGTGACATTTAAATATTCTATTCAGGGACGGATTATCATGACCATGGGACCTGGGCACAAAATCGGAATGGGCCCCCCTCCATTCCCTATACCCACGCACACACACATGCAAATAGTAGCCTACACGTCCACCAGTGGTGGGCAAGTTACTTCCAAAATGTAATATATTATAGATTACTAGTTACTGTCATTTAAGAGTAATTAGTTATATTACAATATTACTGTCTCTGAATTGTAATGCAATACACTACTTTTGCATTACTTTTGAATTACCTTCACCAAAATAACAGCGGGAATTTGACTTGGCAGGTAGCTTGTGGATTTCACCACCGGATCAATAAAGTATCTTCTTTACCCACTTTAATACATCATAGATTATTCATAATATTTTGTATAATTAATATGATTATATGCATGATGAATATGCAACACGGGTGATAAAATGCAATGTTATTTACGTGTAGTAAGCCTAAACATTAATTCCCGACACGTTTATATCTGTCAGCAGCTCGGACACACTGCTGTCCGCACTGACGTACCGTCACCTGTTGGGACACACATGTTGTCTGTACCGTACAAAACACCACTAAATGTTGTGTTATGATGTGTTGTAACTGGTGTTACTGAGATTGTAACGGGTATAATATTACCGAAATTTAATTAGTAATGCGTTATACTATATAACTGCGTTACAGCAAAAAGGAATACATTACTTTAATTGCGTTACTTTTATAACAAGTTACTACCAACACTGACGTCCACTATCTGAAAGAGTGCACAGTGCTTTACAGCGCATCACAGGGAGACATACAATCTAATAGGGTACAGATATGTATACAAACCAATACATTAAACGTGGTGGATTACCAGTTTGAAAAAGTGTGAAAACAAATATCCTACCTACAATTTATCAAGGTTGATAATGAATATTACAGCCATTCTCGTGGTGCCACTTGTCCATCAGACAATCGGCTGCACAACATGTCATTATCAAATGAGCGAACTCGATCACCTATTCCACAGTCTCTTGCTGATGCGGGGTATTTAGCTCCTCTGTTGCGAAATAAAGAGGCCCCTCTTTCAATGAGAATCATTTTTTACTTTGTCACTGGCTATATTTCCCTACATTGCAGGATCCTTAACAGTCTCACACCAAGAGTCGTCATCAGCCCCCCTCTGACATAGGCCTGTAGTCTGGTTAAAGAAACTGTAACCTCTGGGCATGTTGTCTGACAGGTCAGTGGAAAGCGAGGCCTCAGCCGTTAAGTGGACAGCTCCTTGGAGTGAACAAGCTTATTAAAGCAATAAGCATGACTTTTTTTTCACGCACTCAAGGCTGCTGATGCAAACCCCTGGGGACCTAGCAAGCACAGCAAACAAAAACATGAAAGAATAAACGCCATAAGTCTAACGGTAATGCTAACTAGCTAAAGTTATTCAAGTGTCTCCCCCATAGACTAGTTAAGGCTAAATGACAGCCTTTAAACAGGATTGTATCATGTGGACGTGCCGACAGTGTTGTTGCCATTACTTAGACTTCCTCATGGGGGTGACAGAAACTACCTATTACAACTTTAAAAGAGTGATAGAATGATTATATAGGGTATTTCACACTCATCCTTAAGGTCTCCTAATAGGGTATGTAACACTGGTTGGGCTGAAAATGGCCCGGGTGCTGTTCTATGCTCCTTAATGCAACCCTGTGAAATAGCTCTAGAATGAAACAAGAGGTTCTCTCCCTTATATGGTATGCTCATGAATATTTAAATGAGCTGCGCGCAACGACGCGGTGCTGCTGCACATGAGGAGAGAGGGGAGGGGCTGCTCCTCTCAGCGTACGGCACTGGCTCCTCTGCTCCTCAGTCACAGAACAGAAGAGAGAGGTGACTCGCCACAGGAGAGAAATACCTCACCTGCTCGACAATAGTGGCGTCTTTTCTACAGAAAGTCGCCAGATCTGTCGCTGGTCGCTTTTGTGAAAAAAAAGTCACTAAACTCATCAACTAATGTTACGGTACAAAGCACCAGAGACACAGTTTAGTCATCCTCCAGTGTGTGTGTCGCGCACGCACACACACACACACACACACACACACACACACACACACACACACACACACACACACACACACACACACACACACACACACCAATGCAAAGTCTCGAAACTTTCATTACAACTAGTGTTGTTGTAACGTTACACTTGGGACATAAAAAAGCTCCATTTCCAGACAAGGAATCACACTAGCAACTTACTTACAACTTCACTTAGCGGAGAGTGAAGCCCACAGGCACACAGACAGAGAGCAGCACAACAGCAGCAGCAGCTCCAGTAGCGCACCGCCCATTGCAAGTCCTCTGCGCCGCCGCGTTAGATACACAACGCCCGCTCCACTGCCCGTGGCCCAGGCAGCCCGCAGCCACTGTCCGGCCGCATGTTTGGAAGTCTATCCGTAACGTTAACAGTATGTGACAGTGTGTGAGTCTCATGATGCACGCTGCTGCGGGCCGCCGTATAGGTTGAGCAGAGGCTGCACAATTTGACCAGTGGGCAGCGGCCACACACCAGGCCGCTGGAAGGTGTTGCTAAGAACTTGCATATCAGACCGGCCCTCGCGGCCTCGAAACACTACCGGCCAACCAGGAAAAGTCTCGACAATCTCGATTGCCACTCCTGCTACTGGTTAAGTGTAAATTATTTGGCAATTTACTACAATGCCTGACTATCAGTAAGAAGTAATATAAATACAGCTTTTAGTTAGTTAATGCTATTTAGTTGCCATTGCTTAACTGACTAACAAAAATAAATGGAGGAAAGGAAAAGTATTTTAAAATGGGGGATACAAATATGAATGTTCTAGCCTATCCATCCATGACATTGAACAGCCTCAGAAAACGCACTGGAAAAAACCACAGTGGCCTCAAAAATGTATGTTGTTGAATTGGTTTGAGAAGTGGAACTAAATGTGAAACCGATCCAACAATTTCTACTCAAAACAGCCACAACTGCTCAAACGACAACCACAGATGGAGCAACGAAAACCACAGAAGCAGCAACAACCACAGCTGCTCCAACGACAACCACAGAAGCAGCAACGACAACCACAGCTGCCCCAACAACAACCACAGAAGCAGCAACGACAACAACAGAAGCAGGAACGACAAGCACAGCTGCAGCAACGACAACCACAGCTGCAGCAACGACAACAGCTGCCCCAACAACAAACACAGAAGCAGCAACGACAACCACAGCTGCACCCACGACAACCACAGAAGCAGCAACGACAACCACAGCTGCCCCAACAACAACCACAGAAGCAGCAACGACAACCACAGCTGCCCCAACAACAACCACAGAAGCAGCAACGACAACCACAGTTGCTCCAACAACAACCACAGAAGCAGCAACGACAACCACAGAAGCAGCAACGACAACCACAGAAGCAGCAACGACAACAGCTGCCCCAACAACAACCACAGAAGCAGCAACGACAACCACAGAAGCAGCAACGACAACCACAGCTGACCCAACAACAACCACAGAAGCAGCAACAACAACCACAGAAGCAGCAACGACAACCACAGCTGCCCCAACAACAACCACAGAAGCAGCAACGACAACCACAGCTGCCCCAACAACAACCACAGAAGCAGCAACGACAACCACAGAAGCAGCAACGACAACCACAGCTGCCCCAACGACAACCACAGAAGCAGCAACGACAACCACAGCTGCCCCAACAACAACCACAGAAGCAGCAACGACAACCACAGCTGCTCCAACAACAACCACAGAAGCAGCAACGACAACCACAGCTGCCCCAACAACAACCACAGAAGCAGCAACGACAACAGATGCCCCAACAACAACCACAGAAGCAGAAACGACAACCACAGAAGCAACAACGACAACCACAGCTGCACCCACGACAACCACAGAAGCAGCAACGACAACCACAGTTGCTCCAACAACAACCACAGAAGCAGCAACGACAACCACAGCTGCAGCAACGACAACAGCTGCCCCAACAACAACCACAGAAGCAGCAACGACAACCACAGAAGCAGCAACGACAACAGCTGCCCCAACTACAACCACAGAAGCAGCAACGACAACCACAGAAGCAGCAACGACAACCACAGCTGCCCCAACGACAACCACAGAAGCAGCAACGACAACCACAGAAGCAGCAACGACAACCACAGCTGCCCCAACGACAACCACAGAAGCAGCAACGACAACCACAGCTGCACCCACGACAACCACAGAAGCAGCAACGACAACCACAGAAGCAGCAACGACAACGACAGTTGCTCCAACGACAACCACAGAAGCAGCAACGACAACCACAACTGCAGCAACGACAACAGCTGCCCCAACAACAACCACAGAAGCAGCAACGACAACCACAGAAGCAGCAACGACAACCACAGAAGCAGCAACGACAACCACAGAAGCAGCAACGACAACAGCTGCCCCAACTACAACCACAGAAGCAGCAACGACAACCACAGAAGCAGCAACGACAACCACAGCTGCCCCAACGACAACCACAGAAGCAGCAACGACAACCACAGAAGCAGCAACGACAACCACAGCTGCCCCAACGACAACCACAGAAGCAGCAACGACAACCACAGCTGCACCCACGACAACCACAGAAGCAGCAACGACAACCACAGAAGCAGCAACGACAACGACAGTTGCTCCAACGACAACCACAGAAGCAGCAACGACAACCACAGAAGCGGCAACGACAACAGCTGCCCCAACAACAACCACAGAAGCGGCAACGACAACCACAGAAGCAGCAACGACAACCACAGAAGCAGCAACGACAACAGCTGCCCCAACTACAACCACAGAAGCAGCAACGACAACCACAGAAGCAGCAACAACAACCACAGCTGCAACCACGACAACCACAGAAGCAGCAACAACAACCACAGCTGATCCAACGACAACCACAGAAGCAGCAACGACAACCACAGAAGCAGCAACGACAACCACAGAAGCAGCAACGACAACCACAGCTGCCCCAACGACAACCACAGAAGCAGCAACGACAACCACAGCTGCACCCACGACAACCACAGAAGCAGCAACGACAACCACAGAAGCAGCAACGACAACGACAGTTGCTCCAACGACAATCACAGAAGTAGCAACGACAACCACAGAAGCAGCAACAACAACCACAGTTGCTCCAACGACAACCACAGAAGCAGCAACGACAACCACAGAAGCGGCAACGACAACCACAGTTGCAGCAACGACAACCACAGCTGCCCCAACGACAACCACAGAAGCAGCAACGACAACCACAGCTGCACCCACGACAACCACAGAAGCAGCAACGACAACCACAGAAGCAGCAACGACAACGACAGTTGCTCCAACGACAACCACAGAAGCAGCAACGACAACCACAGAAGCGGCAACGACAACAGCTGCCCCAACAACAACCACAGAAGCAGCAACGACAACCACAGCTGCAGCAACGACAACAGCTGCCCCAACAACAACCACAGAAGCAGCAACGACAACCACAGAAGCGGCAACGACAACAGCTGCCCCAACAACAACCACAGAAGCAGCAACGACAACCACAGAAGCAGCAACGACAACCACAGCTGATCCAACGACAACCACAGAAGCAGCAACGACAACCACAGCTGCCCCAACGACAACCACAGAAGCAGCAACGACAACCACAGCTGCACCCACGACAACCACAGAAGCAGCAACGACAACCACAGTTGCTCCCACAACAACCATAGAAGCAGCAACGACAACCACAGAAGCAGCAACGATAACCACAGAAGCAGCAACGACAACCACAGTTGCTCCAACAACAACCACAGAAGCAGCAACGACAACCACAGAAGCAGCAACGACAACCACAGCTGCCCCAACGACAACCACAGAAGCAGCAACGACAACCACAGAAGCAACAACGACAACCACAGTTGCTCCAACAACAACCACAGAAGCAGCAACGACAACCACAGAAGCAGCAACGACAACCACAGCTGCCCCAACAACAACCACAGAAGCAGCAACGACAACCACAGAAGCAGCAACGACAACCACAGTTGCTCCAACAACAACCACAGAAGCAGCAACGACAACCACAGAAGCAGCAACAACAACCACAGCTGCCCCAACAACAACCACAGAAGCAGCAACAACAACCACAGCTGACCCAACAACAACCACAGAAGCAGCAACGACAACCACAGAAGCAGCAACGACAACCACAGTAGCAGCAACGACAACCACAGCTGCCCCAACGACAACCACAGAAGCAGCAACGACAACCACAGCTGACCCAACGACAACCACAGAAGCAGCAACGACAACCACAGAAGCAGCAACGACAACCACAGCTGCCCCAACGACAACCACAGAAGCAGCAACGACAACCACAGAAGCAACAACGACAACCACAGTTGCTCCAACAACAACCACAGAAGCAGCAACGACAACCACAGAAGCAGCAACGACAACCACAGCTGCCCCAACAACAACCACAGAAGCAGCAACAACAACCACAGCTATCCCAACAACAACCACAGAAGCAGCAACGACAACCACAGAAGCAGCAACGACAACCACAGTAGCAGCAACGACAACCACAGCTGCCCCAACGACAACCACAGAAGCAGCAACGACAACCACAGCTGCACCCACAACAACCACAGAAGCAGTAACGACAACCACAGAAGCAGCAACGACAACGACAGTTGCTCCAACAACAACCACAGAAGCAGCAACGACAACCACAGCTGCACCCACGACAACCACAGAAGCAGCAACGACAACCACAGTTGCTCCAACAACAACCACAGAAGCAGCCACGACAACCACAGTTGCTCCAACAACAACCACAGAAGCAGCAACCACAACCACAGAAGCAGCAACGACAACCACAGTTGCTCCAACAACAACCACAGAAGCAGGAACTACAACCACAGAAGCAGCAACGACAGCCACAGAAGCAGCAACGACAACCATAGTTGCACCCACGACAACCACAGTAGCAGCAACGACAACCACAGAAGCAGCAACGACAACCACAGCTGCCCCAACGACAACCACAGAAGCAGCAACGACAACCACAGCTGCCCCAACAACAACCACAGAAGCAGCAACGACAACCACAGAAGCAGCAACGACAACCACAGTTGCTCCAACAACAACCACAGAAGCAGCAACGACAACCACAACTGCCCCAACACCAACCACAGAAGCAGCAACGACAACCACAGAAGCAGCAACGACAACCACCGCTGCCCCAACAACAACCACAGAAGCAGCAACGACAACCACAGCTGACCCAACGACAACCACAGAAGCAGCAACGACAACCACAGCTGCCCCAACGACAACCACAGAAGCAGCAACGACAACCACAGCTGACCCAACGACAACCACAGAAGCAGTAATGACAACCACAGCTGCCCCAACGACAACCACAGCTGCCCCAACAACAACCACAGAAGCAGTAACGACAACCACAGAAGTAGCAATGACAACCACAGCTGCTCCAACGACAACCACAGCTGCTGCAACGACAACCACAGCTGCCCCAACGACAACCACAGCTGCCCCAACAACATCCACAGAAGCAGCAACGACAACCACAGAAGTAGCAACGACAACCACAGCTGACCCAACGACAACCACAGCTGCCCCAACAACAACCACAGAAGCAGCAACGACAACCACAGAAGTAGCAACGACAACCACAGCTGACCCAACGACAACCACAGCTGCCCCAACATCAACCACAGAAGCAGCAACAACAACCACAGAAGCAGCAATGACAACCACAGCTGCCCCAACAACAACCACAGCTGCCCCAACAACAACCACAGAAGCAGCAACGACAACCACAGAAGTAGCAACGACAACCACAGCTGCCCCAACGACGACCACAGAAGCAGCAACGACAACCACAGCTGCCCCAACAACAACCACAGAAGCAGCAACGACAACCACAGAAGTAGCAACGACAACCACAGCTGACCCAACGACAACCACAGCTGCCCCAACAACAACCACAGAAGCAGCAACAACAACCACCACAGAAGCAGCAACGACAACCACAGCTGACCCAACGACGACCACAGGAGCAGTAATGACAACCACAGCTGCCCCAACGACAACCACAGCTGCCCCAACAACAACCACAGAAGCAGCAACGACAACCACAGAAGTAGCAACGACAACCACAGCTGACCCAACGACAACCACAGGAGCAGTAATGACAACCACAGCTGCCCCAACGACAACCACAGCTGCCCCAACAACAACCACAGAAGCAGCAACGACAACCACAGCTGCCCCAACAACAACAACCACAGAAGCAACAACAACCACCACAGAAGCAGCAACGACAACAGCTGCCCCAACAACAACCACAGAAGCAGCAACGACAACCACAGCTATCCCAACGACAACCACAGCTACCCCAACGACAACCACAGCTGCCCCAACAACAACCACAGAAGCAGCAACGACAACCACAGCTGACCCAACGACGACCACAGAAGCAGCAACGACAACCACAGCTGCCCCAACAACAACCACAGAAGCAGCAACGACAACCACAGAAGTAGCAACGACAACCACAGCTGACCCAACGACAACCACAGCTGCCCCAACAACAACCACAGAAGCAGCAACAACAACCACAGAAGCAGCAACGACAACCACAGCTGACCCAACGACGACCACAGGAGCAGTAACAACAACCACAGAAGCAGCAACGACAACCACAGCTGCCCCAACGACAACCACAGCTGCCCCAACAACAACCACAGAAGCAGCAACGACAACCACAGCTGCCCCAACAACAACAACCACAGAAGCAACAACAACCACAGCTGCGCCAACAACAACCACCACAGAAGCAGCAACGACAACAGCTGCCCCAACAACAACCACAGAAGCAGCAACGACAACCACAGCAGCTCCAACAACAACAACTACAGCTGCCCCAACGACAACCACAGCTGCCCCAACAACAACCACAGAAGCAGCAACGACAACCACAGAAGTAGCAACGACAACCACAGCTGACCCAACGACAACCACAGCTGCCCCAACAACAACCACAGAAGCAGCAACGACAACCACAGAAGTAGCAACGACAACCACAGCTGACCCAACGACAACCACAGCTGCCCCAACATCAACCACAGAAGCAGCAACAACAACCACAGAAGCAGCAATGACAACCACAGCTGCCCCAACGACAACCACAGCTGCCCCAACAACAACCACAGAAGCAGCAACGACAACCACAGAAGTAGCAACGACAACCATAGCTGACCCAACGACAACCACAGGAGCAGTAATGACAACCACAGCTGCCCCAACGACAACCACAGCTGCCCCAACAACAACCACAGAAGCAGCAACGACAACCACAGCTGCCCCAACGACGACCACAGAAGCAGCAACGACAACCACAGCTGCCCCAACAACAACCACAGAAGCAGCAACGACAACCACAGAAGTAGCAACGACAACCACAGCTGACCCAACGACAACCACAGCTGCCCCAACAACAACCACAGAAGCAGCAACAACAACCACCACAGAAGCAGCAACGACAACCACAGCTGACCCAACGACGACCACAGGAGCAGTAATGACAACCACAGCTGCCCCAACGACAACCACAGCTGCCCCAACAACAACCACAGAAGCAGCAACGACAACCACAGAAGTAGCAACGACAACCACAGCTGACCCAACGACAACCACAGGAGCAGTAATGACAACCACAGCTGCCCCAACGACAACCACAGCTGCCCCAACAACAACCACAGAAGCAGCAACGACAACCACAGCTGCCCCAACAACAACAACCACAGAAGCAACAACAACCACCACAGAAGCAGCAACGACAACAGCTCCCCCAACAACAACCACAGAAGCAGCAACGACAACCACAGCTATCCCAACGACAACCACAGCTACCCCAACGACAACCACAGCTGCCCCAACAACAACCACAGAAGCAGCAACGACAACCACAGCTGACCCAACGACGACCACAGAAGCAGCAACGACAACCACAGCTGCCCCAACAACAACCACAGAAGCAGCAACGACAACCACAGAAGTAGCAACGACAACCACAGCTGACCCAACGACAACCACAGCTGCCCCAACAACAACCACAGAAGCAGCAACAACAACCACAGAAGCAGCAACGACAACCACAGCTGACCCAACGACGACCACAGGAGCAGTAACAACAACCACAGAAGCAGCAACGACAACCACAGCTGCCCCAACGACAACCACAGCTGCCCCAACAACAACCACAGAAGCAGCAACGACAACCACAGCTGCCCCAACAACAACAACCACAGAAGCAACAACAACCACAGCTGCGCCAACAACAACCACCACAGAAGCAGCAACGACAACAGCTGCCCCAACAACAACCACAGAAGCAGCAACGACAACCACAGCAGCTCCAACAACAACAACTACAGCTGCCCCAACGACAACCATAGCTGCAACCCCAACAACTGCAGCCCAAGGTATATTATTCATAACCCATTTTAATTTTCCTTTTTCATTCTCTCTCCGTGGAGTAATACAGAATGTTCACAAAATATGTATGGCTCAAAGCAATAAATGAAGGGTTAAGCTTATCCTGACATAGATCTTTTTTACCAAATATGTCTTCCATTTTGATGGGTCACAAATTGAAACTATAAATATTGTCAATTTACTTGACAAGTTAATTTAACATAAAATAGATTAATAATTTTAGGCAGTTCAAATGCATTTTTATAGTTTGATTAAAATATGAGTATGCATTTAACAATGGTATTTTTAAGGATATAACTTCCCAACAACTCACGAACACAGGAATTATTTTATATTGACATACACAAATCCCAGAGTTTTTTTTAATCAATTTACACATGTAATGTTTGTTTTTCATCCCTACAGGCTTGGATTCACTGGTACATCTACAGATGAAGATAACTTCTATTGGATTGGTCAGCAATCAAACCATCATTGAAGGTGTTAAGCAGGTATGTCAATCAGATTGTGTAAAATAACCATTTTTGTCAAGGCTCTTCAACTAACATCAGACATATCAACGATAATGCATACACACAAGATAAAGGGTGGGATGAAGAGAGTGAGGTGGATCTTCTGATGTTTATTCTGTTTTTTCTCTATTAAGTTTTTCAGAGAACAGCTTCTGAATGGAACAGCCTACACGGTCACCGTGACAAACATTCAAAGGGTTACAGTTGCTCCATAGAAGCTGCTTGTGGATATATAACGTCACCTCAACCTTTTTGATTTCACATTACCCTTTTACATATCTTTATATCGTCAAAAATAATTCTCTACTAGGCAACATTGAGACATATTTCACTGTATAATCTCCAAGAAATATTTTCATTATCACACTGTTGGCTTTAATTCCCAGAAATATTAATAGTGGAGATGTCCATTTGGCTCAAGTATCAAATTACTTGCACACTACAATGAGAAACTCAAACCAAGCAATCTGACCTGTCAAAGAGGTTTAAGAGTGTCATACATGAATGGGGAAACATTTTACATCAAAGACTGGCAACGATAATCTTGGTGAGTGCCTCATACCAAGTGTAAGACAGTTGTACCTCAAATCAAGGAAATAAATGTGGTATGACTTACTGACAAAATGCACTGTCATGTTTATTTAATGTAAATCCATTTTATCTTGTACCATTAAGAACATTTTCATGTATTTTTCCAATTCATTGGACAAAAAGCACTGTGTATGTTGTGTGGTAGGGGCTCTGCTATTAAACAACACCTTGAACTTTTTTAGTAGAGAAAAGTCCAAGAAATTTGGGAATTTTGTGCAAGTTAACTTCAAAACATTTCCATAACATGGGCTTGAGGCATACATAAATAATTAAGGGTGGATTAAGGTGTGGAATAAGAAGAAATGGTAGACAGTAAATGGTAGAAATGTATAATAAAAATGTCGTGTTTAAGTAATTAAAATGTACTTATGAAGCACTTTTCACAAGTTTCAAAGTGCTTTGCAGGGCCAAACACAAGAAACACAATACCGAATGCACGATAAGTATACGCATTGTTAACAATTTGTAATCCTTAGGCTTGTAAAAAATTTTTTGCTTGCTGCTAGGTTTTGCAGCAAAATGTTTTTATCTTTTCACCTGCAGATATAATGTATACCTTCTCAACATCACTGATTTATATATTCAAATATATAAATTTATCTCAAATTATTTTTTCACTGAAATTGTTATTGTTCTGATGTAAGTCTATCAGACATATAAAAGAGTAATACAAGAGACATATATATTTGAAGTGGCTTCTTTGTGTTTATTTAGTCTTACTGTTTGCCCTTACTAGTCTACTATGCTTTCACGGCAAAATAATAATTAGAAAATTGAATATAGAAACACAGCAGCAAAGCAGCATAAGTCTTCAGTGTTGGGGTGTATAAATGGCTAAATAACCAGATCTTGGTAGTGGTAGAAAATATTGAAACGAGAACTCAATTATAATTTTTTAATGATTAAAGTTAAGCTTAGAGTTCAAAGCATGTGCATGTAATTAAAGTAGTGATACCAGTAAAACATAAAGTAATAATGTAGAACAGTAGAGTTCATACTGACTGCAAAGCAGATTACATGACTAAGCAGATTAGTCATGTAAAAAAGTGTTTTGTTACAGTAACATGTGCCTTTATGAATTAAAATATATCTTATATCAAATACAAGAAATCCATTTTGCACTGCTATGCAGAAAAGTCCTACCAAACAAATATCAATAAAATAATAAAAGCTCCAACTCTTTCATAAAGGACATAAAATGATGGTGCCATTAATTACCATGTGTTACTATAGTACCACATTCTGCGTTAGTAAATAAAAAACAAACAAACATTCTGCCCTCAAGACTCACTAATGAACTTTATATGACATACTCTGGCAAATAATTTCCCATCTTGGCTTCTGTTTAGAACTGTAAATATCATCCTTAGAGGAAAGAGCAATTCCACTGATAAATCACAATCATTACCTACTAGAAGCTGACTCATAAAGCAATTCAACTAATTTCTAATTATTTAAAAAAATTAAATTGTCTGCTTAAGCCTGATAATTTTATCAATTGAACCATGTGTTTTATGATTTAAGTTTGTAGCGTCATACATACAGTAATTAACCTAATTTTTTTATACATACATACATACATGTATTGTTCTGATGTACTGTATATCAGCCTTATAAAAGATGAATAAAAGAGACATTTAAAGTGACTTCTGTGTGTTAATTGTGTGTTCTTTAATAAATCCTTTGAAAAGAAATTCAACATTTAATTTTGTTTTCTAAAGCATATAGAAATATATAAACATTGATTGTACATTGTTCTTTTGAGTCACATTTTTCACATCCTGCAGAAACCTTTGAGCTCCACAAACACAGCTTAAGCAGAACCTGAAGTGTCCAGACGGGGGTCCACTTCATACATTTGTCATCACTTCTATGCAGCTGCCCTCTCCACCTCCCTTTGTCTGGTAACGTGTACAGCCGAGGGCCTCATGCACGGCTCTGCTCAGCAGCACCATCAGGTCTGCAGCCCCTGCCGCTCCCCTCGGCAGAAAGAGCTCCAGAGCACAGGTGGAGGCGTGTGGCAGATGCACACCCGACATGCTGGCATCCTAGAAAATTAATTCAAGGCGAGGGACATGTGACATGAAGATTTATCTCAAAACAGAAGAAACCATACAGAAGCAAAGAAAGGCCGTGGTAGTTTTAATCTTACAAGCAACTTAATATCAAATTGTGAAATTCAACCACAAAAGAATACTTAAGCTTTTAATGTGTAGGCTATACCATTGGCTTCATAGCATAATGAATATTTTACTTTGAAAACCCATCTATCTGAATTCATGTGGTTTGAATTCACCTCTTTGAAAGTCCAGTTTCAAGTTTTACAATTTCAAAAATGTTTTTGGGAGCAAGGTTCATAAATTTAGAAAAGACCAGTGATGGGAATAACGTCGTTATAAATATCTGTGTTACTAAAAGCGTTAGTTTTTTCAGTAACTAGTGATCTAATTGATTACTCTTCCCATCTTAATAACGCCGTTACCATTACTGCCAAAAAATGCGGCGCGTTACTATAACTGAAGCCGTTTTGTTTTCATCAGACCAACTAGGTCTCTAGCAAAGACTTCTTTTTACTGTTCTTCCTCGGTTAGTGGGCCGTGCACAAGACAAGCACATACATGCTGACGATTGGCTGAGGTTGAGTAAAATTTCATGGTAAGCCAATCAGAGGTAGAGTTGGGCGGATGTTCGCAAGCACACATAATCGGACACACAACGATCAACACAAGTGAGTCAGTCAACGAGAGACAGGTATGGCGAGCCCAAATAATTAAATGTTGCCCAGTTGTGGCCTGTTGAGGGGCAATAAATATCAAAAGTTCCAAAACATCTATTGTATTATTTGTATCGATCCACTATATAAACATAATATCTACATACATGGCATTTGATTGGAGGCTAGTCTCACTTTGTCCCACAGCAACATTAGAATAGTTTAGATTTGTGTACATTGTTTGTTAATAATGTATTGTATTAAGTGTCCATTTCATTATAATATTTAGATTTATCAGAAATAATTGAACATTCATGTATTTTAAGTTCCGTTAAAGAGGGGTGGAGGTGGGGTCACATTTGAGCATTTAAAAATGTACTTGAAGGGGCGGCCTCTAGCTCACCCAGTAAGTGTGTGCCCCACGTAGGCTGAGTCCTGCAGCGGCCCGGGTTTGAATCCGACCGGCGGCCCTTTGCTGCGTGTCCTCCCCCAACTCTCTCCCCCCTTTGTGTCTATCCACTGTCACTATAATAAAAGGGAAAAGCCCCAAAAATAATCTTAAAAAATAAAATAAGAATAAATGTACTTGACAGTAACGCAATAGCTACTTTCTGAAGTAACTAGTTACTTTTATAATTTGTAACTGAGTAACTAATTTAGTTACTTTTTGGAAGTAGTAACTAGTAACTGTAACTATTTACTTTTTAAAAGTAACTTGCCCCATCACTGGAAAAGACACATTGCAGTTTGAAAGTGTCCTGTTAATGACATAATGAGGACAGAGCAGTATGCATTTCGTTTGTAGCAAGATGTCCCTCTAAATGGGTTAACCCTTGTGTTTTCCTTGGGTCATATTAGACCCGTTTTCAAAGTTTATAAATATCAGAAATATGGGTTTCTTACAACTAAATTGCCCCAAAATAACTTGGATGCATGCACGGTGTATGGAACCCTATAACATTAGTCAAATAATTTATAGTATCTGCTTTTTTTCAAACTCTAAAATTTGGTTTAATGTCATTAAATGGGATAATTAGATTAAATTAGGTTCATTACCATAAATAAAAAAAAAAAAAAAAAGCGCACCAAAAACATTGGAAAAAGCGCCAAAAAAAGTTAATATTCAATTTTGTCCCCGGAAGAAAAACAAGTTCATATTTGACGGGAAGACAACACAAGGGTTAAACATCAAATAAGATTTTTTGTAATACGTTTATGCACGAGTACCTCTTCAAGAGGTGGAATGTCTCACTCTGTAAAAGTCACACAGCTTTCAGTATCACATTGGTATGGTACTGGTTTCAACATGTAACTAGAAGGGTGGGCACCGTTTTCACGACATTTTCATATCAACTGGACAAGTGATTATCCGACAGATACCAACCTGGGAGTAAAAACGCAGGGAGATCAATCTGGGGAACCCAAGAGGAGGAAGATGATCAGCTCCAATGATGAAGGCAAGGAGGTCTTCAAAGGAAAGATCTGCATCACCGTCTGAGTGTGCACAAGGACATATTTTAGTTTAAATGTTCTCATAGTAAACACTGAAACACTTTTATCATCATAATGCCCCTTTAAACATTTTTATTATATCCCTGCATGATATAAGAACCACAAGAGTCTTTATATTCTTCACTTTAATCCTCCATCCAGCCCTCCCTTCGTACCGCTGATCAAGGTGAGAACTGTTTCCCAGTGGCCAGCTGTTGCCTCCTCTGCCACCCTCAGCTGGCTGTCTGGACAGCTGTAGCAGATGGTGAAGAGCAGTTTAAACTCTTCCAGGGTCAGAGGTTGCTGCTGTGCGTTCGTCATCACGGGCATAAACTCCTCCCAGTGGGACTTTACTGTATCCCACAATCCACCACAGCTGTTCAGCCCCTCTGTGAACTGGGAGATCATACTGGCCACCCTGAAGGACATCAGATGGCCTGAGTGATTGTCTCATTGGCTAACTATCCTGTGTTTTGCTAAAGAGTGAGACGGCACTATACAATACATTCATATCTTTCTTTGAAATTTATTGTAAAGGAAAACAGAAAATCATGCCATACAGAAAATATAAATAACAGTGTATGGGAGCTGTGTGTGTCCATCCAACCTGTGGTAGATGTAATGTTTGACCAGTCGGATATAGATTGATGGTATTTCATCAGAATGGGCTGAATAGACTCCAGGGATCCCACAGCTCGACACCCAGTCACACAGACTGGGAGAAAGCAGCTTCACATCAGTACAACTATGCAGCTACAAGAGGAGCAGAGTGTTATTTGTGTGTGTGTGTGTGTGTGTGTGTGTGTGTGTGTGTGTGTGTGTGTGTGTGAGAAACATTTGCTCATCCATACACATAGATTTATTCAAGGCACAGAAAAGAGTCTTAGTTTCATACCTTCCTAAAAGCCTTGTAACATAATTGCAGTGCAACAAAGCGGAAAGAGGAAGCCTGAACGAGCTCCTGTGCAACCGGATGCCAGGACTCTCAAAGTGACTGCCAGTCTCTTGTAAACTCATTGGGTTAAGAGGAGTTCTTTTATGCTGAATGAAAGGCTTGATCCGACGAAGTAGGTCATCGAATCAAATCGAAGCATTGACGTCAATGCTGCTGCCAGTTCTGCCGTTGTTTACCTGTTTACCTGTTTATTCTTCTTCTAGTCCGTAGAAAGAGCAAAGTCGGTAGCCTTTCCTCATTAGCGCCACCTCTGTTCAGGAGAAGACTGCAACTAGTGCGGGTATAAATCATAGACTGTAGACAAAACAGAACAAACATGGCGCCCCCCTTAATGACGCGCGGAATAAGGTGAATAGAATGGACCAACAGATCCTGTTGCTCTGGACGGAGACCAGTGAAGGATATTTCTCCGGTGAGCGCTGAGCGTTACTCCAACTGAGAGAGACAACATAAATGTGACGTGAGTAACCTGTCATAAAGTTGTAGCCGTGCGTTCATGGACATCGGAAAAACGTTATTCTGAGTGAAAGTGTCATCATTCATGTCACTTCCTGTGGGAATCAGAGGTGGGAAACTGGGGCCAGATTTTGCTAACCGAGTTTCCCAGCTGGTGATGCGTTGTTGACAACGGACGTTTGATGGAGGAGACTTTGGTTCACTGAACATAATTTAATGATAAACTTATTTATTGTGGACAAACTCCTCTGCTGAGAAACAGACATAACATGTTTCAAATTATTCATAAATAGGCCTATGTATAAAAAAAACAACACCACCTTATCCGTGTTCTTTCCCGTTCGTTGTCCTGCAGATAAACACCTGTCCATGTGCCGTTTCTATGCTCGTATGCTCGTACAGCAGCAAATTATTGTGGCCTCCATGTTTTCACCCACCTGATGCTCTCAGCTACGGCCAACAGCTGGTGGCAGTCATGCAACAAGTTGTTATGCCAAACGCCAATATAACAGAAGAAGAAGAACACGCATCCCGACCATCCTAACCATGTGAACGCTGGTAGTCGGAAAAACAACCGTAATCACGGGGGCGGTCCCTGTTAATCCGAGGTGGCACGAACGCGTCATAAGTCTTCTGGTAGCTGTGCCAAGAGAAATCTCAATCATTCCCAATCTAGCAGAGACGGAGAGCGTAGGTATATGTAAGGAGATAACATAGGCACAGGCTAATTACTGATCACTAACATGATAGTTAACATTAGTAATTACACTTAAACAGCTAATGGAAGTCCAAACTGCCTGAGAGCTTCTCCTGGACTATACGGTAATTCCTCTACTATGAGACAGTAAGTCTCGTGGTTATGACCCAATCGTTAGCCTATTTTTATAACAACGTCTGCTATGGAGCCATAACGTGAGCTACAAGGTAATGGAGCCTTTTATACATTGTCGTGTTTCTTTAGAAATAAACAACGGACAAATAGAGTCTTTAAACGCTTCAGATGTAAAGTTATTCTCTGTCAAAGTGACGTCAGAATGAATGGCAGTCAATGGGATGCTAACGGGGGGTGAGTGCTTGTTAGCATCAAAAGGGCGCCATAGGAGCTACATGTTAAGAGGAGAAGCTTACCCCCTTGGTATAACTAGTTAAGGCGATTCCATGACGTCACATTTGCGCGCCAGCTGGGCTGCGGTTACTGTAAAACACGCTTTAGTGTCTTCATTAATTCATAGGCGTGTTTTGGGCGTAACATGCAATAAACCAATCAGTGTCATCTCCCATTCCCTTTAAAAGCCAGGCGCATTTGTACCTTGGCACATTGCTATTATGATGGCGGATTTGCACCGTAATATTTGTATTTGTAATCTTTTGCATGTTTGTGTGCTGCTGCGCTTCCCTGTGTGTGTAACAAGCATATTGTGCGTGCGCTGTGCACGAGCCTAGGAGCGTTTTACTACTTTGCTGTTAAAATAATGAAATGCTGCACTATTGACTTTAGACCAGGTTTTTGTTGGTCAATGGCGCAATCACTTCCCACTGCCTCAAGATGGCAATACGCCAAGAATTCACCTGAACACACCTCCCTGTAAGACCAGCACACCCATGGGCCACAGATTTGCTATTTAAACGACGTGGGCGCTGGACGGGAAACTGACAACTTCGACGGTCTTAAACTAGCAAAGACACTTGTGTCGTGCTTAGCTCTGCATCGGGTGCAAGATAGGGCCCTTGTTCTTGTTGCATACTTCCCTAAAAGCCTTGTAACATGAACATGTTGCGTGGAAGTAAGTTGGGTTTAAAAGGCTTTTGATTATAGTTTCATATTAAAATAACTTAAACTGAGCAGTCACACAAATTATGGAAACAAAAAAAATATATATATTCATTTCATCAGTGTGAAGTAGACGTGTGTAAGGTTCCTCTCTGTGTTTGGGTTACCTGTTGCAGTCGGATCTGTGCTTCCGCATCAACAATGTGTCTCCAGTTGAAGTTCTCCAAAGATGGATTCTGGCCACACATCAACTGTGAAAATGAAATACGATACAATGACAAAGAGAATACCAATGTGCAAATACAAATCCATACAGTTGCTAAGCATAATGTAGAAAAATAATATACTTTATGTAAAGTATACATTTAAACACACACACACTTTCTCAATGCAATCAGTGGCAGCATATACTGTATATTTATTTATTAATTCATTATTTACTCAAAAATGAGCACCTGGCATGAAAGTTTGAATCAAAGTAGCAACCACGAGAATCTCCAACATAACCGTAATTAAGGAGACTTTCTATCTACATAAGAGACGCATGCACACTACCTGGTAGAGGGCAGGGTGTAGACAACGAGGTCCAGGCCCGCCCTGAGCCAGAGACCAGCCAATCAGAACACCTGCTTCGTAATACTTCCCATCTTCAAGAGCTGCAAGGTCATAGGTCAACAACAGACGCCCCGGAAGACCCTCAAATACAGAGCTTTGCTGCAGCTCCAACAAAGTCAATCTGTGTAAGAAGTTAAAAATGTATTTTGTCAGGAATTCAAACAAATTAAACAATTATGGCTTAATGAGCTGGTGTAGAGTACCATTATAAAGACTGAGCATGTGATGTGATCCCTCTCTAAAAACATTTTAGTGCTTAAAATTATCAGTTGATTAATCAGTTAATCCATCAACATGAAACGATTTGCCTTTATTTAGTAGTTTATCAGTATTAAAATGTGACAATGTTCTGCTCTCCTTTGATTTATATCATTGTAAATAATCAAAATTCTCAGTGGTGGACTGTTGGAATTGTGGCTTGTCATTTTATAGACTAAATTATTATACTAAAATCAGCAGATTAATTGATAAATGTTTGTTGTTCATTGTTTGTAACATTCCTGTCATTTTTGCGATGATAATCATTTTGCAAGCAATGTCTCCCTCGAATTATGTAAATGTCAAAAACATATTCATATTTATTCATATCTCAGACTACAAATCTTAGACTAAAATCTAATCAAGAAATAATTTAAGAATATAAAAACAAGTGTTAAATGACATTCATTCAGAAAGAAATGCTGCAGGAGTGTAGGAAACCAGAGTGTTGAAAGCTCATCTATAAGAAGGTAAACAATCATAACCTGAAGAACTCTCCGAGAGGTCCCTTGTAGCCGTCAGCCTTCTCTCCACTGAAGGAGACGACGGGTGTCGTCCTGAAACAGAAGCCCGGCGTCCTCACCATCTTCAGAGCGCAGTGGAACAGCCTCACCTGGATGTGGGTTTCTTCACCTCGATCCATGTTCTTCTGTCTGAACAGTTTCAGGATGGAGTCCAGGTCGAGTGTGAACTGCACACCACAGAGACAGGTTTTACAGGTACAAGGGGATACACAGAGGAAATGGTGTCCTTCCTGTCTACTTAATCATAGAATTTCTCAAAGTTGTTGTATTTGTTATTTTTCACCTTCTTGGTAGTACTGGGAACACAAGGCTGGGTCTGTTTTCCTAGCTGGTTGTCGTTGTCTGGGCAGCTCTCCGTGCTGGCCTCCAGACAGAACTCCATCCTTACAAGAGACAACACATACACATTATATTATTTTACACACACACACACACACACACACACACACACACACACACACACACAAAAAAAAGTATTTAGTCAGCCACCAATTGTGCATGTTCTCCCACTTAAAAAGATGAGGCCTGAAATTTTCATCATAGGTAAACTTCAACTATGAGAGACAAAATGAGAAAAAGAAAATCCAGAAAATCACATTGTAGGATTTTTAATGAATTTATTGGTAAATTATGGTGGAAAATAAGTATTGGTCAATAACAAAAGTTCATCTCAATACTTTGTTATATATCCTTTGTTGGCAATGACAGAGGTCAAACATTTTCTGTAAGTCTTCACAAGGTTTTCACACACTGTTGCTGGTATTTCGGCCCATTCCTCCATGCAGATCTCCTCTAGAGCAGTGATGTTTTGGGGCGGTCGCTGGGCAACACGGATTTTCAACTCCCTCCAAAGATTTTCTATGGGGTTGAGATCTGGAGACTGGCTAGGCCACTCCAGGACCTTGAAATGCTTCTTATGAAGCCACTCCTTCGTTGCCCGGGCGGTGTGTTTGGGATCATTGTCATGCTGAAAGACCCAGCCACGTTTCATCTTCAATGCCCTTGCTACTCAAAATCTCACGATACATGGCCCCATTCATTCTTTCCTTTACATGATCAGTTGTCCTGGTCCCTTTGCAGAAAAACAGCCCCAAAGCATGATGTTTCCACCCCCATGCTTCACAGTAGGTATGGTGTTCTTTCTCCTCCAAACACAACGAGTTGAGTTTTTACCAAAAAGTTCTATTTTGGTTTCATCTGACCATAAGACATTCTCCCAGTCCTCTTCTGGATCATCCAAATGCTCTCTAGCAAACCTCAGACGGGCCTGGACATGTACTGGCTTAAGCAGGGGGACACGTCTGGCACTGCAGGATTTGAGTCCCTGGGGGCGTAGTGTGTTACTGATGGTAGCCTTTGTTACTTTGGTCCCAGCTCTCTGCAGGTCATTCACTAGGTCCTCCCGTGGTCCCACCCCACGGGGTGAGATCTTGCGTGGAGCCCTGGATCTAGGGAGATTATCAGTGGTCTTGTATGTCTTCCATTTTCTTATAATTGCTCCCACAGTTGATTTCTTCACACCAAGCTGCTTACCTATTGCAGATTCAGTCTTCCAAGCCTGGTGCAGGTCTACAATTTTGTTTCTGGTGTCCTTTGACAGCTCTTTGGTCTTGGCCATAGTGGAGATTGGAGTGTGACTGTTTGAGGTTGTGGACAGATGTCTTTTATACTGATAACAAGTTCAAACAGGTGCCATTAATACAGGTAACGAGTGGAGGACAGAGGAGCCTCTTAAAGAAGAAGTTGCAGGTCTGTGAGAGCCAGAAATCTTGCTTTTTTTTTTTTAGGTGACCAAATACTTATTTTCCACCATAATTTACCAATAAATTAATTAAAAATCCTACAATGTGATTTTCTTTCTCATTTTGTCTCTCATAGTTGAAGTGTACCTCTGATGAAAATTACAGGTCTCTCATCTTTTTAAGTGAGAGAACTTAAAGAATTGGTGGCTGACTAAATACTTTTTTGCCCGTGTGTGTGTGTGTGTGTGTGTGTATATATATATATACATACACTCAGGTAATTGAGTAATATGCTTCCCCATTTATAAGTTTTAAATGTTTTTTTGCAGGCTGATGCTTTCTCACATGTTCACTATAGGTGTCTTGCTTGCTGACTTCTCCGATTCTGCCTGTTGAGAGAAGAGTATTTGAATTGTATGCACTGTGGAAGAAATATGTAAAAGTTAGAGTTTAGTTTAATATGTACTTAAAATGAACATTGAATAAGCTATTGTATTGCATGTAATGCATACATATCCTGCATAGTGCATTCAATATTTACATTACTATGTGTACATCATTCGCTTATATTGTCCATATTTAATGCTGGTCTCTAGACTTTTTCCTTGCACTATTGGACTTATTTGCACTACCACCATGTCACACGCGCATAGAGCACCTTACCATACTAACTGAATCACAGGGTCGGTCCCTGCCCCGTCACTGCAAGCGTCTCATGCTTATACATCCCTTAGTACATTCATGTGGATTTTTTATTTAATATCTTTTCTTTTATTGTCCATGCTATTCATGTGGATTTGTTAGGTTATCATCCTGTTTCTGATGTATGTTGTGTGATTTCTTTAAGCTACTGGGACCTTGAATATCCCCTTGGGGATCCTCTCTCTCTCTCTCTCTCTCTCTCTCTCTCTCTCTCTCTCTCTCTCTCTCTCTCTCTCTCTCTCTCTCTCTCTCTCTCTCTCTCTCTCTCTCTCTCTCTCTCTCTCTCTCTCTCTCTCTCTCTCTCTCTCCTCTCTCTCTCTCTCCTCTCTCTCTCTCTCTCTCTCTCTCTTCTCTCTCTCTCTCTCTCTCTCTCTCTCTCTCTCTCTCTCTCTCTCTCTCTCTCTCATCTCTCTCCTCTCTCTCTCTCTCTCTCTCTCCTCTCTCAAAAGCAGGTGGAGGCTGTTCAGTTAGCCTTTACATAGTCTCGCATTGCCAGACCTTCCTCCACTGCGATGCGGAGGAAGATGGTCTGGCGAGTCCACACAGCATTCTGGGATGGGAGAAAAACGTGCTCTAGTTTATTGGCATTTCTTTAAACCAATCACAATTGTCTTGGGCGGCGCTAAGCACCGGGAAAAGCCTCGATGGTGCATTAAAATAGCCTCTGGAAGGAACTTGTTTTTCGTGGAACGCGTACGTTCAAAAGGTTGTTTTAATCATGCAACAGGAAACTCAGATTGGACAGATAGTCTAGCCAGCTGTCTGGATTTACCCTGCAGAGATCTGAAAAAAGGTTAACTGTAGTCGACCGGAGTTTTATAATGCCAATACAAAAGGAAGCCCAAGGCAACGGATATCCGGCCTAAATGAGTGAAATCTGGTGAAATTTCCGGTGGCAACGGAGCAATCCCGCAAGAGGGTCGTCAAGGATATAGACTAGCCTTTACATATACAGCTGAATCTGACACTTTAAATTGAATTGATTTGCAATTAAGTTTTGGGGAAGATTTTAAAATGGGAACAAAAATGTGAAAATGGGTCACAGAAATTTACTTTTGGTAATCATCAATCATGAAAGGTTTATTGCAGAGATAAAAGCCTCCACAACTAAATCAAGCTTGAAAGAGGAACACGGAGCAGCTGTGCTTTACCTGAGGGTGGTCCTGGTGGCTGAGGATGTACAAAGCACCATGTCCACAGGTCCTGAGTACCTGCTCCCCAGTCCAGCCCTCTACAGGGGAGTCTGGGACAAACAGCACCCCTGGAGCCCGGTACACACTGTAAACCACACATACCATCAGATATAAATGTACCAAAATGTGGAAGAATTGTAGGAAACTTGCCAGATTTCTGATTTATAATAATAATTCTTAATATAATAGCCCATAAAATCTCCAAAGAGAGTGAACCACTAAAATATGAAGTCAAACTAGCTCTCTTATAGGGATAAATATACGCTACACACACCTGCAGATATGTGAAACAGAACCTTTGTCTCGCCCGTTTTACAAACCGCCCCTGGAAGAGCGTAGCCAGCCGACTCTCCATCTGATTGGCCGACCAACCATTATCAATGGTGATACGAGCAGTCATTCCAATGGCCGCTAGAGCTGCTCGTTCTTTGCCTTGTGGCTTACTGTGTCTGGAAGAGCAGAAAGGAATATTTACTTAATTTATATAAACTTTTATTGGATGACAGCATACTCATCATACACATCAGCAATTTAGAAATGCATCACTGGCATGTCACCTGTGTTGCCATAATCATTACTTCAGAAAGAACACACATGCTGTTTAAGAGAGCATGAATGTATTTAGCACAATTTAATGGCACTTTGCCTAATAGATATTTTGGCTTAGTGGTGGCACTGGAGAATTGTTCACATTGTTTGCAAATTGGAGGGAGTTGATCCTCTAAGAAGCATGAACCTGCTCAGTAAATTTCATTCTGACGATAAGCATCGATCCTGGTGGGGCAACAGAGAAACACATGCACTAATTGTGGCACAATAGAGGAAAGGTCAAGGGTCAACACAAACATCTGGATTCATGCTCTCAGGAACAAGAATATCCACAGAAGATTTCAGGGAGAACTGCCCTTTGGTTTCCATAAAACGAATGGACTTTTACTAAGGCAGTGATGGAGTACTTGAATCCAACTCGAGTCGCTATTCTCTAACCTTGTGACTCGACTTTGACTGTTAACTGATTACGCGGACTAAAAGATTCATGATTTATGGTTAAACTCAAGCATTCATGAAATACTCTGACTACTTTTATGTGTAATAGGCAGTGATGGAGTATTTGAGTCCTGGACTTGGACTCGAGTTGCCATTCTCTGACTCGTGATTCGACCTTGAACTCAGGTTGACTTGCATCAGACTCTTCATGTGACTCAGACTTGGCCTCAAACACTGGGGGACTCGAGACATGACTCAGACTCGACAGTTGGGGACTGAACAACCACAATGGACGGTCACAAAATATTAAGAATCATCAAATAAAGACCATAGCTGCATCTCATGTCGCTTATTTGATAGCTCCTCGACTGAACCAGAAGTTGTTCTGTCCCTCCTCGGTGAAGGACGTCTCAAAGCCCTTATTTCTACCCTGAGGACCGAGCATCGAGGAGGAATCGAAGAGCTATGATTGAGGATACACGAGAACAGCCTTCCCGGAAGCTGTGCAGCTGAAGGAGTTGCTAACTCCGTCCAAACAGCTGACGTATTCACGCAATGCTTCAGAGGAAAGGACATCTCGTCCCTCTAAAACACAATTTGCTCGTTGCCTCTCTCCTTGCATGATTTCCTTGCGTCCAGTGCCAGTTTTTGGCATGGGCGAACCGGGCAGGCGCCCGGGGCGGCATTTTTTTTTTTATGACTCATGGGGGACGGCACGAGCACTTGGAAAAAAATTTTTAAAAAAAATCCTCGAAGCATTTTTCTACTGCATTATCTATCATTTCACCGTGTGGGGAATTGGCAAATTTGCGCCCCTGCTTGCTGAGAAGGTGCCGTGCACACTGCACAGAGAAGCTGTGCGAGAAGGGGAAAGGGGAGCGGGGGGTCAAACTGGTTGCTGGGCATAGGCTTACGATACCGTTTGTGCTCCGCTTATACCGAGCACCCACGAAGCTGATCGTGGTTATGTGTCAGTTAAACTTTTCATCTCCAATCCTGTCCTGAGTTGATAGATAGCCTACTTTACGGCGTTATTATCGAGTTGATAGGCGCGTGTGTTCGTGTCGGCCGTCTGAAATGCAAACATGTTTTGACTACTTTTTTTATTTTTTTTTTTTTTAAAGGGCATGCGCCCGTGATCATTCAATAGGCGAGCAGATTTCATACCATAACATCATTGATGATTTTGCATCAAGAAAGGGGTCTCTCTCTGGATGTAATTCAATGTAAAATTGCCCATGCTTGAGTCTAGTCCCTCCCACCGAGGAGGGTCAGGAGAGATGTAAGGGGAGGCAAGTGGAGGACTCGAGGAGGCAATTTAAGAAACATGAGATGCAGCGCTTGAATATCCACACCAGAGATCAAACAAATATGGCTGGTTAAAATATTCTGAACTAGTCCCAACAAGCAAAGACAATCCACTTATTCTTCATTACGCCACATAGAGCTTCTAAGACGGATGGATGGACAGATGGTCTTACAAAGCAACACCACCTCTCACCTCTCCAGCTGTGTCAGGTAGTGTCCTCTGGGTAGACAGACCACATCTTTGACCACCAGTACGGTCTTCTGCGGAGTCAGTTTCTTCCACTTGAGACGACTAGCTTTGTTTAGGGATGGCTGCAGCACACAGTACAACATCACATGAAATGAAGCAAACGGAGACAGGTAGATTAGACATATTCATAAACCAAATTAACTATGTACACATACTGCATAAGAAACTTGTACCAAACTGAAAAAGAAACTCACAATACGTCTTACAATTTAACAGGAAATAAATGTTTCTAGCAGGAACAAGATAAAACATTGCCACTGAAATAATTTGTTAGTCGATTGACAGACAATCAAGTTTCATACAGTCTCCATATTTAATCCATAACATTTTTTTCAGTTTTAAACTGATGCAGACAAAATAACGTCTCGCTAGCCCCAGAGGTTGCAGTGTGGATATGTCTTATTTTCTGACAATTTGTACAATAAACAAGTAAAATAAATAAAACAGACCACAGGCAACAGTAGTTATAAGCAGAATAAATGCAAAAATATCAATAAAGAATGAAAGCACATGATAGATAGGGCAACAGAGTTGGACTGATTGATTTGAGTAAACATAATGTTTGGTTTCAGTCGATCCCTATTGGTAGACAGGATTAGATTCTGTTTTGGCCAATACACCAAACCTGATCAAATGCTTCTTTAACCAATTATATATTATATTATATTCTAGAGATAAAAGTGGGCTCGGTGGTTACAGCGACCACCATTTAACAAGATAACATTGTTTCAGGCTCCATGTTGAGACATGGAAATGTTTTGTAATTTTCGGATTATCAATTTTCTGAAATGACTAAAAACCTGAGGTGACATACCAGGGTCATTATGGAAGGAGCAGCTGATTTGACTATTTTATTTTCAGTCTCAGGCATTTTGAGGGGTGGAAACACCTGCATGGAGGAAAAGAAAAGAAAAACATGGGTTAATTTGGTTTAAAAACATGCAATACAAACCCCCTCCTAGAGCTCCTCACAGCTGCTCAGCAGAGTTTGTATTTCATTCATAAGCTGTAATTTCCACTCCTTTTCCCACATTATTACGAAAAGGTGGCGTGGGATGCTCTTTTGCATTGCTGCTCTATAGATGTGTTGACTTATTTACCTTATTACATCGCTCATATCACTAACCTCCATTTCTATCTCAATTTCCTCCATGAATGGTAGATCAGGAGGGCAGTGCTTGGCCTCCGTCTTGGGCATGGCGAGCTGCGTGGGTGGGGGCTGAACCTGCACTTCTGGTTCCTCCTCACAGTCGGGGACATGAGGGTGCTCCAGGTGTCTCTGGGTTTAACAAGAGGAAGGGGAAGATGGTGCATGCACATACAGATAATGATGAGCCATACGGAGGAAGCACACTGGAAGAATAGCATTGTATTTTAGATGGTTGCAACAGTCTTTTGATCATCGTGAAACCATAACATTTTCAATGAATATAAATTTTGTATGTGACAAAACATAACTACCTTGGTTTCTTCTTCAGTCCTTGTAAAGCACTTTGTAATTTTGTACTAAAACATGGTTGTTATAATGGTGAATCTTTATGGTTTAAAAAGGGCCACTTCACCCAAATCACACACAGAAAAACTAACAAAAAGAATAACATTTTCCTACTTACCCCTAGAGCAACTTTGTTTTTTTCCCCACTTAAAACAAAAACCTGCTTTACTACTCAGAATATGTTCCAGTAATTTAAAGTAATTCAAAAGATTAAATGAAAATCTCTAAGAAATAAGCATAGCTTGCGTTTTTTTCTGTTTTCATATACTCTTAATTACGGTATCTTTCAACCTCTCATATTTGTCTTGTGACCCCCAGGTTCATTGTAGACAGTTTTTAGTTAACCAACAAACAAGATAGCGAATATTTACTTCTGTTCCTTTCATGTTGAGGTGGTTTCTAAAAATCTGGGCAAATAATAGTTTAATTGTGATTTCGGGGAATTGAACCGTTAATGTCACCATCAGTACTTGGTTTAATCAAAACATGGTTGCCACAATAAAAATAATCTGTCTGCTAACTCACGTGGTGTCACATGAGCTATAGGAGGAAAGGGATCAGCACTAGTTCATGTTTTAACTACAGTTCCTTCATCAAGTTAAGTGACTGTTTACATACAGAATGTCCTCTGTGTATACTTCAGTCTGAAGAAATGCAGTCGTATTTACCTGCAGAACAGGTGAGCTGGAATTTCAGTGATTTAGACAAGGCGGTTACTAAACACAAATACATGAAATACCAGTCCGAGTCTCAGTTTTAATGGATTCTTGTTCAACTTGTATGTCCAGATGCGGTCATACAGAAGACGCACCTTGTCAAAGCTCTGTTCCTCCTCCTTGTGATTTGATGTCACCATGCGGGGCTCCTCTGAAGAAAACTGCTCCATCTCAATGGTGTCTGTGCCGGCCAGCAGCGCCGCCTTCTTCTCGCTAAGTTTCATCCTCTCTGATACAACTTAACAATATCTGCTTTAATTCTTACTTTTTTAAAACTGTACTTGTCATAAAAAAAAATCTCCTTTTCACTCTTCCTTCACTTAAAACCTCCCTTGTCTTTTCTCTTAGATCCTTGTCCTTGCTTTGGCCTTAGCTTTCCTCTGCTCTTTCTCTTTATTTCTTCTTATCTCCTTAATCTGTTGTCACTTTTATAGATTTAATGCCTTGTACTGCCTGGTATTTCCTCTCTAGATTCAGTTAAACCTTTCAAATATATTCCTGAGGTGATGGTGGCCTTCCAAACATCTGAACAGCTGAGCTCTCATTACCTCAAGCTGAAATCTATCAAAGTTTAAAGCTCTGATTGGCTCAGAGTTGTGCTCTTAAGATGTGATTTGTTCTGTGGACTGTTCTGAAGCCCTCATTGGTTGAGAGGATTTTAAAACGGCTCTGGTTGTTTCTGCAGTGTCTTGTTGGAGCTTTGAAATTGTTGATTGCAGTTCCTACATGATTAATTTAAGTGATTAAAGAGTCTCAAATGGCTCATGGAGTTTACAGGACAGTTAACAAGATTAAAAATCAATCAATCAATCAATCAATCAATCAATCAATCAACAATTACTTTATATAGCCCTTTCCAGCAACCAAAGTGTTTTACATCAAGGACCAAGAATACAAAAGTTACAATATTGGTATAGTAGAAGATTGAAAACACCAATACAATGTCATTAATCAACCCCTCTTCACACATCATTTGTGGCCTGTTTCATCATTAACCTGATGATTGAGTCACTTTTGATTGTAACTCCATAAATAAACTGAGCTCTAAAATGATCTACTACAGTCTCTTTGCTACTCAAATATGACATTTTTTGAACTTTGTATCCAAACAGCCCAAAACAAGTAACAGCTGAATTACTTAAGTTTGCAAACTTCAGCAGGAGCAGATACTACACCACAGTGATCTACTATCTAATCATGTTTTTCCCCTGGGTCAAAAAGTGTTTGTTTAAAGTCACACCTTATTTCTCTGGTGAGAATGTGTTGACTCAACAAACCCACAGGCTGACTGATCTGTGACCAACGTGTCAGTCAACTGAGGCAGCAGCTCAAGGAATCTCACCTATCAGCAACTTCCTGCACTCAAACCCACAAGAAACTCAATTAGTACACTATTCTTTACTAATTCTTTACATGAGTTTCACATTAACCAGATGACGCTTCATAAGCAGGAATCAACAGTTTCTTCGATTTTATTAAGAGGAAGAAACTTCAATAAAAGGTTAGAGGAAGCAGGAAGTTGTGAGTATTTGCTGCATGAGTGACAACCTAAGACATTTTTCTGGCTTACTGACAATGATCTCACATGACACAGTTGTGACAATATAAATCATCTGGTAGTGGATTCCATAGCTCTGTAAAGTGCTTTAAACTTACTGCCTATCTGATGAATTACAGGACTAGTTTCAGGACTACAAACGCTAATACATAAGAAATTAATTCTCATTGAAGCTAGACATTAAAATGTTACAAAAATGACAACACATCACAATATTAACAGAGAACACAGCATTACAAAGCAATATCCACACACACACATGAACTTGCAGGGAAACCGAAAAACTATTTTGATTCATATCTGTTCTGTATGACCTGCTCTACTCTATATACTGTGGTCTGTTCTGTATGACCTGCTCTACTCTATATACTGTAGTCTGTTCTGTATGACCTGCTCTACTCTATATACTGTAGTCTGTTCTGTATGACCTGCTCTACTCTATATACTGTAGTCTGTTCTAGATGACCTGCTCTACTCTATATACTGTAGTCTGTTCTAGATGACCTGCTCTACTCTATATACTGTAGTCTGTTCTAGATGACCTGCTCTACTCTATATACTGTAGTCTGTTCTGTATGACCTGCTCTACTCTATATACTGTAGTCTGTTCTGTATGACCTGCTCTACTCTATATACTGTAGTCTGTTCTGTATGACCTGCTCTACTCTATATACTGTAGTCTGTTCTGTATGACCTGCTCTACTCTATATACTGTAGTCTGTTCTGTATGACCTGCTCTACTCTATATACTGTAGTCTGTTCTGTATGACCTGCTCTACTCTATATACTGTAGTCTGTTCTAGAGGACCTGCTCTACTCTATATACTGTAGTCTGTTCTGTATGACCTGCTCTACTCTATATACTGTAGTCTGTTCTGTATGACCTGCTCTACTCTATATACTGTAGTCTGTTCTGTATGACCTGCTCTACTCTATATACTGTAGTCTGTTCTGTATGACCTGCTCTACTCTATATACTGTAGTCTGTTCTGTATGACCTGCTCTACTCTATATACTGTAGTCTGTTCTGTATGACCTGCTCTACTCTATATACTGTGGTCTGTTCTGCATGACCTGCTCTACTCTATATACTGTAGTCTGTTCTGTATGACCTGCTCTACTCTATATACTGTAGTCTGTTCTGTATGACCTGCTCTACTCTATATACTGTAGTCTGTTCTGTATGACCTGCTCTACTCTATATACTGTAGTCTGTTCTGTATGACCTGCTCTACTCTATATACTGTAGTCTGTTCTGTATGACCTGCTCTACTCTATATACTGTAGTCTGTTCTAGAGGACCTGCTCTACTCTATATACTGTAGTCTGTTCTGTATGACCTGCTCTACTCTATATACTGTAGTCTGTTCTGTATGACCTGCTCTACTCTATATACTGTAGTCTGTTCTGTATGACCTGCTCTACTCTATATACTGTAGTCTGTTCTGTATGACCTGCTCTACTCTATATACTGTAGTCTGTTCTGTATGACCTGCTCTACTCTATATACTGTAGTCTGTTCTGTATGACCTGCTCTACTCTATATACTGTGGTCTGTTCTGCATGACCTGCTCTACTCTATATACTGTAGTCTGTTCTGTATGACCTGCTCTACTCTATATACTGTAGTCTGTTCTGTATGACCTGCTCTACTCTATATACTGTAGTCTGTTCTGTATGACCTGCTCTACTCTATATACTGTAGTCTGTTCTGTATGACCTGCTCTACTCTATATACTGTAGTCTGTTCTGTATGACCTGCTCTACTCTATATACTGTAGTCTGTTCTGTATGACCTGCTCTACTCTATATACTGTGGTCTGTTCTGTATGACCTGCTCTACTCTATATACTGTAGTCTGTTCTGTATGACCTGCTCTACTCTATATACTGTAGTCTGTTCTAGATGACCTGCTCTACTCTATATACTGTAGTCTGTTCTGTGTATCCTGCAAATTATATTCTCTATTTCTCTATATCTAAGTCATCTAAAAACACAGAGCATACGTCACCCAAGCGACTGATTAAATGTTCAATTTAACTGCTTAATACTCAAACATTGGTCAAGTATTAAAACCTGTACATGATTGTCTGTTGAGGACAAACAAAGTGCTGGTCACAGCATAGAGATTACAGTTTATGTTTTCAGTGTTGCATTGGTTGAATAATCCTCAAACACCACTGCTAAGGGCCTGCAGTGTGTGTGTGTGTGTGTGTGTGTGTGTGTGTGTGTGTGTGTGTGTGTGTGTGTGTGTGTGTGTGTGTGTGTGTGTGTGTGTGTGTGTGTGTGTCTCTGTCTGTCTGTCTGACCGTGTGTCTGTCTGTCTGACCGTGTGTCTGTCTGTCTGTCTGACCGTGTGTCTGTCTGACCGTGTGTCTGTCTGTCCGTGTGTCTGACCGTGTGTCTGTCTGTCTGACCGTGTGTCTGTCTGTCTGTCTGTCTGTCTGTCTGTCCGTGTGTCTGTCTGTCCGTGTGTCTGTCTGTCCGTGTGTCTGTCTGTCCGTGTATCTGACAGTGTGTCTGTCTGACCGTGTATCTGTCTGTCTGTCTGTCTGTCCGTGTGTCTGTCTGACCGTCTGTCTGTCTGTCTGTCTGACCGTGTGTCTGTCTGTCCGTGTGTCCGTCCGTCTGTCTGTCTGACTGTGTGTCTGTCTGTCCGTGTGTCTGTCTGTCTGTCTGTCTGTGTGTCTGTCCGTGTGTCTGACCGTGTGTCTGTCTGTCTGTCTGACCGTGTGTCTGTCTGTCTGACCGTGTGTCTGTCTGTCTGTCTGTCTGTCTGTCTGTCTGTCTGTCTGTCTGTCTGTCTGTCCGTGTGTCTGTCTGTCCGTGTGTCTGTCTGTCCGTGTGTCGGTCTGTCCGTGTGTCGGTCTGTCTGTCTGTCTGTCTGTCTGTCCGTGTGTCTGTCTGTCCGTGTGTCTGTCTGTCCGTGTGTCGGTCTGTCCGTGTGTCTGTCTGTCCGTGTATCTGACAGTGTGTCTGTCTGACCGTGTATCTGTCTGTATGTCTGTCTGTCCGTGTGTCTGTCTGACCGTCTGTCTGTCTGTCTGTCTGACCGTGTGTCTGTCTGTCCGTGTGTCCGTCCGTCTGTCTGTCTGACTGTGTGTCTGTCTGTCCGTGTGTCTGTCTGTCTGTCTGTCTGTGTGTCTGTCCGTGTGTCTGTCTGTCTGTCTGACCGTGTGTCTGTCTGTCTGTCTGTCTGTCTGTCTGTCTGACCGTGTGTCTGTCTGATCGTGTGTCTGTCTGACTGTGTGTCTGTCTGTCTGTCTGTCTGTCTGTCTGTCCGTGTGTCTGTCCGTGTGTCTGTCTGTGTGTCTGTCTGTGTGTCTGTCTGTGTGTCTGTCTGTCATGCTAGCAGGTGACGCTGGCTGCAAGTCAAGAGGTGAGGCAGGAAGTAGAATGCCGTGCCGTCGTCAGGCATCAGTTCCAGGAACTCTGTGGGGCTCGTCTCCATGGCAACCACAACTAGCGTCTCTGTTGGCATGGAAACCGGCCACGTTAAAATCCCAAGGTCAAAAAAAACAAAATCACATCACATCAGACATATGGTCTTTTTCTATTGACTCCATGCAGTTTTCTTTCTTGTCAAAACCAGGTGCCTACTTTACCCACAATGCAACTTGACCTATAAAAATAATTTGATGTGTAAAATTAGTGGAGCTGTCCTTTAATAGTGTTAATCTGTTGGCTTGTATTGCTATAAAAACTAATCAATCTGGTCTGTAAATACAGTTTACCCTGGTGAAGGTCTAAATGCGGTTTCAAATCGTCTGTACTGCCAGAAATAAACTACAGCTGAGAAAATATTGAATCCTTTATCTAATTATCTGTTCTGTTGACTTTAAAAAGTAATCAAAGTAGTATTTAAATGTACAAACCTAAAATTATTAGCAGAACCCAACTTTGTTACAGTGTCTTCAGTGGAAATAGCCCTGATTTGGTTTCCTCACCTTGTTAGGATGCTCAATATTTATCACAGTCAAAGGGAGCCTAATTGTCGTTCTGGCCAATGTCAGGTCAAAAATGACTAAATATGAGATATAAACTATGCCAATTGGCCTTTAACTTAAAATAAAGTACGGGGATACTTTTGACAGACTACCTTTGAGAGCAGCCAATAGGATGCTGTTGTCTGCGGCAGCTCTCGTCCTGTTACAAAGCTCTGGGAGCAGCTTCTGCCACCATAACACCTGCAGAGATTAGACAAGACACAAAGGGTAATACTTCTGATAATCATCGTCTAAACTTCAACATGTACAGACATGGAACAGAGTAAGGGCAGAGTGAAATAGTGACAAACTCCACAGTTCAGGCTACTGCTCAGTACAGACCATGTGTTGGTCTTGTAACTGGTGGTTGGCGTAGGCTATGATGGCCTGAGGACATCGGTCCAGCAGCTTTTCAATGCTGCTGTCGTACTGCCCCCTTCTGGTTGTGCAGAGGAGGTGCAGGCTGAAGCCCCATAGGGATTCCTCTGACAGACGCTCCATCAGAGGCCCGACGGAGCCCACGGACAGGGACGGACCACACAGGAGAGACTGGAGACAGACAGATCATGAATCACAATCTTTGTCTTACATTTAAACAAGTTGAAGTCATACGTTTAAAAAAAACATACCCTTGCTCAATTTAATACATTCAGAGGTTTTGAGAAGCAGACTTATTTTATTTATTGACAAATTACCTGCAGTTTGTATAGCGCCTCCTGGTGTTGGGAGCTGGTGGTTTGCGCTGGATTGAGAACAGTGAGCCACGGGTACAGAGCACCGTAATGGGAGCATGAGTTCATCTGAGACACAAACAAACATGCAGGCCACCATTCATATGAAATGACTTCTGAACATCATGATATTTATGCACAATCATACTTTTTAGCAGTAGATTTAGGTGGTGGTCAAACATCACAAGGCATTTCACGAGTGTCTGACAGAAATGTACCAGATCGTCTGCGCTCTTCAGCGACCTGCGTCTCGAAGGTGCGTGTGGTTCGTTAGGATGTGTATCCGACGTTGTGTTTGTCAGTCGGTCGATGTAGACGGACGCCAGTCGGAACAGAAGTTCCTGGATGACGGCTTCCTGCGAGGAGGCCATTAGCATTGCCTCCCAGAAATCCACCTGTAAGCAATTCTCACAGCCCAGCTCCTAGAACCAAAACACAAAGTCACACACATACATGTTTTTACTGCTATTCTTTTCTAGATCTTTCATGGAGGATTGATCAAAATGGACTGATTAGGACACCTTGTTTTAAATCATCTTGTCTAGTAATGTGACATATCAGTAAGATAATAGGACTTCTGGCCTCGTAGCTGTGAATTAATAGGAGCCGGTGACACACGGACCTTAAATATGTGACCAGCCTGTTCCAGCTGGACTTTGTTGTTTTCATGTAAAGCCACCATGGCAGCCACTAGCAGTCCTGGTTGGGACTTTGCCAACTGGCGAGTTAACGCTGTGGGACGGATGTGTGCGTGCTGGCCTCCACCTCCGCCGTGCAGCAACAGCCTCGGCTCCTCGATGAACCCGTACACCAGCAGCATCTGAACACAAACAGACAGCCCTCTGGTTTCCATTGTTCCCAATTATTGATGTATTTGCCCTTGACTTCGCTGTAGGAATTACTCATATCCAGTCAGGAAATGTACAATGTCTTAAAGCTTTATAACTTGGCACAGTAGTTGCACACAGGAAATAAGATCAGAGCAATTTATTGCAAACTGCAAATGTGCTCCATGTTCTTTCTCTGAAATACTGTATTCGATAATTATTTAATGCAAACATTAAAGAAAGGTTTAGGGATTTACACAAACAAAATAAACTGTACAAATAGCACCACTGGTGTGAAAATATTCATCTATCAAACGGCTTTTATTTGCATTTAAAAATAACTTTTTGAAAATGTATACTCTAATCATTTGTATACCCTCCCCTCTAACCTCAGCGTGTCTTTCCATCAGTTGCCTGTACTGTGGCAGGTCATCCAAACGCAGCATCATGGTTGCCATGGTGATTGTCAGAGGAACCGACACGCCAGCTGTGGCCTCCAGATGTTGTAAGACTTGCAGCGTCTGGGCAGGACTGATGTTTATCATGGGCGGGCTGGCACACACACTGACGAGCTGTGAGGGCTCTGATTGGCTGAAAATGTCTATGACCTCATCAGCTGCTTCCTGCAAAGAGATAATTATTAGGGGTCCAAGCCCGAGTCTGTAAAAACGGGCAATAGCAAAGCTATGCCGTTCGTACAGCAGGGCTGTAGAACCCTATTGTTTTTCTACTGATTAATCGTCATATATATATATATATATATATATATATATATATATATATATATATAATGTGATGATGTGGGGGTATGATGAAGGGGATGTGATGATGTGGGGGTATGGTGAAGGGGATGTGATGATGTGGGGGGTATGGTGAAGGGGATGTGATGATGGGGGGGTATGGTGAAGGGGATGTGATGATGTGGGGGTATGGTGAAGGGGATGTGATGATGGGGGGGGTATGGTGAAGGGGATGTGATGATGTGGGGGGTATGGTGAAGGGGATGTGATGATGTGGGGGTATGGTGAAGGGGATGTGATGATGGGGGGGTATGGTGAAGGGGATGTGATGATGGGGGGGTATGGTGAAGGGGATGTGATGATGTGGGGACCAAGGGAACTTTATCAGGATGCATAGTATACTGGATCCATGAAATAACTGGCCTTTCAAAATAAAAGTCTGCCTGCCTCTATGGGAATTTAACATAGGGGTGGACTGACTTATGCCCCCTGTATTTTAAGAACAACATTTATTTATTTACGATACATTATTCATTCACAAAGAAAATCAAAGATAATGTGTCCTTAAAAGGTTGGATTTTTCCTAATTTTTTTAATTAAGGCATTAAGATCAATTTCCAAAAGATAATTTTTTTTTTTATTCCTCTTTTTAGTCAACTTTAACATGGGTTCATAAACTTATGAGCCGTGCTGTATGTATGTATAGGTTGCAGTACAGCCGTCACAATAAATCTAATCCTCATTTATTTCATATGAAACCTTCAAAACAGATCTGTAAATAGTAAAAGTCTCCCATCGTAACAAGTCTGAGCATGCACATGTGAAGCTTTGTGTGTACCTGACTGAGAATCTGCTCCGTTTCTTCCAACAGGTAATGCTTCAGGTAGAACAGGAAGCCAGGGCCGTAGGAGTGAGGGCTGCTGGGAAGCGGGTGGTTCCTGCCTATGATGTCTGTGACTGACAGACCAGACATCCGGTAGTACGGCAGAGCCAGGTGGCAGTCCTTCTGACTGCCCCTTACAGAACAGAAAATGATATAATTAGTGATAACATATCTTTTAAGTCTATCAACACAAAATAAATCAAATCAACAAATTATTCATGCAGAAAAAAATACCAAACACTTGCTCTTTCCAGCTTCTCAAATGTGAGTATTTGCTGCTTTTCTTCTGTTTTATATCACTGTTAATTGAATATTTTTGGTTTTGGGACTGTTGGCCAGACAAAACAAGCACTTTGAAGATTTCTTCTCTAAGTAATTGTGATGGTCATGTTTTACTATACTCTGACATTTTATAGATTTAACAATAAATCAAATCAGCAGATTATTCAATAACAAAACATAATTGCAGTCCTAAATAGAAGAGAATATATTAAAAGTTAATGCATACCGCACAATGATAACCACTGCAATGATGTGACCAAAATTACTTTAACTGTAAATGTTAAAACCTCAGAATTCCAATAAGTTATCTCCATGGCCTAGGAAAGATCGAGCAATATTCGTGAACATGAGAGCTACTCTCTCTCAAAGGCAGAAAGCAGAGAAGTCATGATGTCTTCAACCGTAGAGTCTGGAGTCGCTCCATAGACAATGTCTTCTCAGTGTCATCTATAATATCTTTTTTCACAATTCATGGTCTATGGAGCAGTTCCACACTTTATACCTGATGACATCACACAATTTTATCACTCGAGTTTTGGGATTTTGGAGAGAGTTGTTTATGTTTATTCACATTTTTGGACCATCTTAGGCCATAGTATATACAGTATATAACGTATGGATTTTGAAAATGGGTATAGTTCCCCTTTAAACCCACTGGAGGTGAACAAAGACAAGATTTTTAGGGGATGTTTAGGTACTCCAAGGTATTTTGGTCCCTAAATCTTTAAATTGGTGCATCAACTTCAATCATGTAAGAGAACCTTAGTTCATATTAAGCAGTGTGTTGCGTGTGTGTGTGTTGCGTGTGTGTGTGTGTGTGTGTGTGTGTGTGTGTGTGTGTGTGTGTGTGTGTGTGTGTGTGTGTGTGTGTGTGTGTGTGTGTGTGTGTGTGTGTCACCTGCTAAAACAGTCTCCCAGCTGTGCACAGTTCTGCCTCAGTGCCTCCTCCAGTTCCTGAATGTCTGTCTGTCCAGCTGTATGTTTCTCAGCTGGTCCATCTGTATCTGTCTGCAGAGACACGGCGGGATTACCCTCGATGTTTCCTTGCTGCTCTGGTGTTTGGAGTAAGGAGGCGCGGAGGAGGAGGTGAGCTTCACTGAGGAGGTGCCGAAGGCTTTGGGCCTGCAGGTTGGTCTCCACATACCGCTGGCTGTATTCAACCTGACACACAGAGACACACAGGTGAGTATACAGACTCAAGAACATGCAGTAAACATCTTCAGTAAGGTTCAAGTATTCAGAGAACAAAATGTTTTTCTTATCCAGTCTACTCCTTAAACCTTACTTTATTAAAACAAGTTCAAAAATAAATAAAGAAAAAACCTGAAAGAATATGACAGGTCATTAAAATAAACCTGACTTTGGAAAATATTTGAAACACAATAATTTGCAGTGGAAACAGATCTCATTATGCTTGCTAATGTTGTAACTTTTTTAGAAAATAAAACTTTAAGGAATCTTTACTGAGAAACGTCACAGTCAAGTGTCCTTTCATGTAGGCTAGTTGGTTTTTCATTTTAATTTTAATATTCTTTTTTTTTTTGCTTTTCATGTTCAACACATGCTTTTTGTTGTGGTTTAATTTCTTTAGTCTTTCATGATTATCATTCATAATCGTGCATTAATAACATAAACATAAAGTACAAGAACACAACAACAGGAAGAACTGACATTGAGTTCAAGTGAGTATGTTTGTGTTACCATCTCTTGGTAAAGAGTGAGGGGGGAGACGGTGCCGACCACATAGAGGTTCCATCCGTGTCCTGCTGAGCTGGTTTCTTTGGGAGAAGAGATTGTCCACTTCCTGCTCCTGAGGTCAGAGGTTACACAGAGGGGTAACGAAAAAAATGACCACAACGAAAAGCTTAATCAAACAAATCTCAATGTTTTATCTCAGACTAATCTCTCAACATACAGACGCAAAGTGAATTTCCCATGATTCATGGAATCACTTAAGTCGACATGAAAGGACAATGAGTTCAAATGTAAATGTGCATTGCTTTGGCTCCAGTCTGGAGTCTAGAAACTGAGATTCTGCCTAAATCTCTCCTATTTCATTTTTTTTTTAATTAAAGATATATTATATAACACCAAAAAAATGTAATAGCAATAGCGAATGTTCTCTGCTTCTTCTTTACCTTCATTTTGGTCCTACCGTGGACATGCTTATATATTTATAATTATTTATTTCATAATCTGTAATCTGTAACTGTCGAGAAATGCTTCCTGCTTACGTTTTATGACATTGCACATGTATTAGAAACTAATAAACAAATAATAAATAAACTTAACCAGAGAGGGTTTCATAATACTGTCTGCATCATATTCATAGTAAAGAACAACCTTTTGGGTAGAGTTGCTATCTAATGCAGCACAATCTACTAATACTAAAACATATATTACTATATTATGCACAAACAAACGGTTAGTGAACTGTTAGTGAACAGGTTAACATGGTGGAAAGGTAATCTGGGGCTCCTGTGGCTCATGCTGTGGCAGTTGGTCACACAAGTCATGGCATGTGGCCTCAGACGTGTAGTTTGATTTTTAATACAAATTACAAACAAAACAGAGAGAGACTTTATGAATTATCTCAGCAAGTTTACAATCACGCCTGGGTTATCCAAAGGACAGACTGACACCAGATATGAAGTTTAGGGAGTTCCCACATTACCTGTCATAGGCTTGTTCTTATATTTGGCGGTGTGGGTAAGATCCAGAATTGTCCGTTAAGGAGGTCACGGATGATGGTGATGCTCAACACTAAATACTTACAAGGTGCAGCCCTGTCCCTGCAATTATTGGCAGCAGTCATATTTGGAGATGGTGCAACTATCAACATCCCACAATAGAATTATAAATGTATGTATTATTCATTTTTATACATATTGAAAAAATAAATATGCGTGTGTGCGTGTGTGCGTGCGTGCGTGCGTGCGTGCGTGCGTGTGTGTGTGGTTTAGAAAGGATTATAAGGTTAGCCGAGTAAAATCAAAAACAGATCGTCTTATTTTGGTCCAAAGATAAATTAGTTTGTGAGGAAAAAGTCACACACACTGGGGGCAGTCGGGCAGTCGGGGGGGGGGGGTGGGGGGGGGGGTGTTATGCCTGGATCGGTTTAGGAACTAAAACAGAAAGTGTTGTCACTTTTAGACCGAGCAGCAAAGGCACGCAGATTGTCAGATCAAGAATGAACCACAAGCTGAAATCCCTGGCTGGTTCAGGGTTTTAGTAGATTGCCATATGGAGAAACTTGTTTTTAAAGACAAGAAAGAGTCTTCAAGGCATTTGCAGACCATGAATGTTTTTTTTTATTATTATTATTCTAATGCAAAACAATTGCTGCTGTCAAATGCTATTAAAAAGGAAAGATTTTTCTTAATAGGTTGTTGATTTTCAATATCCACTTCAAAACTTCAATATGGTTAGTTATTCTTCAATAACTTTACATCAAAAGGTCATGTGCAGTTTAATTACCGGATTAGTGGCACCAATATAAATCCATGATTAACTTCATAATTACAGAATTGAGAGTGTGAAATTATGAAAATGCTTGAATTTCTGATTTAATTATAACAGACCTTAATGAATATTCGATCATTTATGTTGATGCAAGGCAGCTCAAAAGGGGCAAGTACGTCGTACCTTTACTTCCCTTATTTTTATAAATGAAGTAGTAACTCTATGCCCCTAAAAAGAGTGAGACTGAGGGTCTTACGTGAGGGCAAAGAGATACTTTGACATGTTGAACGTCCTCTTTTCTTTACAAGGCTTTTGTAATATAGATTTCAGTGACAAATTTCAGTGACGTGAACACAAATAAAGTGCTAAATGTAAGCTGCGAGGAAAAAAGTGGTTTGTTCTGTGACATTAAAGGTGAAATAGAATAAGGGTTGATATGAGGACTCGGTTGGCAATCATCTGATAAGGCGAGTATTTCCATGGTGTCCTGGCGTTGCAGCTTGGCCTAGAAGTGACAACTGAGACTGCGGTGGGGTTGGGGGTTGGGGGTTGGGTTTGTCTTACAGAAAGGGGCGTGATAGAAGGCTCTCCAGAGCCGGCGTGGTTGCGGGATCGATTCCCACTGCCAGGAAAATACCAGTCAGCAAGGCGTGTTCTTTCAACTCGCTAAAATAACAACATACACACACAGTAAACAGGTTTATAAATGCACGTATGCCTGCACACACACATCACCAGGGCTGATAAAGTATTCTGGTACCCGCAGGGAGGT
>CM042322.1:37016346-37313846 GCA_023566125.1 Zingel zingel | reverse complement strand
GGTGGGGTGGAGTTGCAGTGAATGCTATGCAGGGCTTTGCTGCAATAGAGCAGACAGCTCAGTGGAGGGAGGTATAACTGGCCTGAATAGATTTATGGTTTGATCAAAATTTTTCCGTTTACATCTCCATTTATATTGTTCTGACATACAGGGAATACACTGAGTAGTAATCCCAATCCTGTCACAAGATGCTGCTTTTATACTGACACCCATAATATATGCATCTCTGCATCTCATACTGTATTGGTGTACTGACTGGTGAACAGCGGGTAGAGCTGTAGGGAGTGGAGTTGAGTCTCCTCCACATTGCAGTCCTGGAAGAAGTCTGGAGTAAAACGCCTGCAAGAGAGAAGTGACACAAGTTAAAATACGCCTCACATAGCAACGATACGCTCACTGTAAAGATCTAAAGGCCAAACATTTTTTTAGAAATCCACGCACACACCTGAAGAGAACATATGACAGCGTGTATTGCCCTGTACTGTCCTCCAGCCCGGTCTTTTCAATGCTGACAGGGATGTCACAGTCTTTAGCTCGATCACCGAGCAACTCCTGGTGTCTTTGAAGAACCAGGAAGTCAGTCTGGTCTTCCAGATGATCTAAACCACACACACACACACACACACACACACACACACACACACACACACACACACACACACACACACACACACACACACACACACACACACACACACACACACACACACCACACACACACACACACACACACACACACACACACACACACACACACACACACACACACACACACACACACAAATATGTGCCTCATGGCGGCAATTTTGAAAATCATTTATGATGAAGTTTGTTTTGGAGTGCCTTTGGAGCGTTTCAGCCAATCACATTCAGCAGTGGTGGTTGCCACTTTCCTGGTCCAACCTCAGCTCCACTGAAGCCTCGTCCCTTTGCCCCAAAATTAGATTTTCTGGATCCGCAACAGACAAAAACTGCCACCAGTAGTAAACCCAAATGCAATACCCAAAACGTCTTTACAGAAACCTAAAAGATACGTCACTGATTGTACATCCATGCTTTCTTACAGTCTGTCACCTAAACATACCTAAAAAACATGCAGAGATGGCATCAACCATTACAGAGGGCAACAAGCACTGACTTTTCTTTGTGTCTGATGATTCGTCCAAGGTATTCTGTTCACAGGATGAATCCAGTTTAAGAACCAGCACCTCCAGCTCCGCATGCACCGCCACATACCCTCCACACAGCGCCACCTACAGGGCAGAGGAGGTGTCAAAGGAACCAAGCCACAGACAATATCAATATCAGAAGTTTGAACTTCAGAGACACCTAAACAAAAGCAAAATCTGAGTCTCACGTTTTGGAAATGATCAAAAACTACTTAGGATATTCCCTCTATTTGTCTTTTGTTCCAGGTACAGTACATACAGCCAACTTATAATTGTTGTAACTGATGATCACTAACATATGTCAGTTGTTTAAAGGTTTTCGGCAACGATAAGAAAAGAGTTCAAAGCTGAAAACACACTGGCTCTCATTTAAGAAACGTGCGTACGACCTAAAACAGGCGTAGGACGGGCGTACGCCGATTCCTAGCAAAGCTCGGCATTTATCAATTTGAACGTGAGCGTAGGCTGCAATAAAATCTCACGTCTGGTCTGAACTTGTGTACGCAAGTTTTGGAGTCAGTGTGGACTTGCGGTGCAGCATATAATCAGTTTAACAGGAGAGGGAGAAGTCATCAGTTGATCACTTATCAGCAATGGCAGATCTGGCTCTTTTAGAGGACCTCTATGCGCCGGTAACAGTGCACAGGTACGCGCACGGGCCACGCTGGCGCGCTCCGTCGGATTGATTAAGGGCAGATGGCTCTGTCTTGTATCAGCGATATCACCCATACACGGCAGAAAAAGTCTGCAACATTGTTTTAGCCTGTGGGGTTCTGGAGCCAGATGACCCGATGCCCAGAGACAGGACATTATTCCTCGCTTTTAAAAAAGGTATAGTGTTATGTTTGGCAATGATATTCAATACAGGAAACATGTACAACATTTTTATTTATTCTTCAGGTTTTCGTTTCTCTTTTAAAAAGGTTAATGATCACAAGTGAACGATTTATTTCTGCCATTGACCGAGTTATTTCGGCTTGTTCTTCCAGCCCCTCTGCTCTCTCAGGAGACAGGCTCGGGGTGGTGGTCCTGTACGGGGGGGGGGGGGGGGAGGACACGCGCTCACGGTTGCCTGGCTCTGACTCATGAAAAAAAACACGAGTAAAATAAAAGACACTGCATAAACTCCGCTACTGTGTGTTTATTTAAATATAGGTACACCATGTAGGCCTAAGAGATTGCAACATAAGCCTGGATATTACTATTAGGACTATAGCATACATGTGTCAAGGATGTACACATTAAATAAACTTCAGCTCAAGTCCGATTTACTACGGCAACACTGGTGACCGCATCTCTTTTAATTCCGCATTCTTTCTACAGCCTTTAATACCAGTTTTCAGGCTGCCAGATACTACACACGTTAGTGCAAATGAGCCTGAGACATCAGGGTTTCAATCTCCACCTCTGAAAAGTGCCGCTTCTCAGCAGGATTACGTCTCGCCATGTCGTAAATTGCAGGGCCGAGGCCTCAAAACCCAGAATATATTGGGGCGTGATATTTAAGTTACGATCGTTTCCAGCTGCTGCATTTATCAATGTCCGACCATCCTTACGCTCTGATTGGTGTGATACGAACGTTTCATGAATCACAGGTGAAGCCTGTCGTAAGATGATTTCTGCGCTCATATCTGCGCTGGTTTTTATGTTAGGTTGATAAATGAGGGCCAATGTGAATATAGGAATGATATTTTTTCATGCATTTATAACAGTATAACAGTATAAAAATGGGATTATGCACATACTCGACAACAGAAACCAAATACCAGACCAGTTAGTATGGGTGTTATTTACTAGTAAGACTGTGAAGCAGATTTGAACTATGAGGAAAATACAACAAAAAATAACCTAAAGTAAAAATGAAAAAGAAGTACCTTTTTAGGCTTGAGTTTTTGAAGATGCAGGATAACTGAGCGTTCAAAATCCAGGCAATTTTGGTTTGAACTTAAGGTCTGACCTAAAAACAAAGAAAGGACAGTTCAGTCGGAGCGGGAAACCATGGAAGAGTCAGCAAAGAGGACATTTTTTCTTTCATCACAGCCCCTTACCTCCTACAACACTAGTCATACAGTAATATGCTTTGTTTACGAGCACATTGTTCACATTTAAGGCCAGTACAAAAGACACCAGCGATCAGTGCTGAGGATTTAATGACGTACAGTTACACATAGGGCTGAAACGATTCCTCGAATAACTCGAATAATTCGATTACAAAAAATCCTCGATGCAAAATGACTTGCCTCGAAGCTCGGTTACATCAGTGTTACTAACGTTGTAGCGCTGACGGACGGTGTTTCTGCTACTGTCGCTCACCAGACGGCTCCGTCTGCTGCTGGCGACACATGCCAGAGGTAACTAGTGATTGGCTGAGAGGAGAGACCGGCTGGAGGAGACCACAGGAAGGGTCCAAAGGTTGGAGTCAGTTCAGACACATGCCAGAGGTAACTAGTGAGGGCTGAGAGAAGAGACCGGCTGGAGGAGACCACAGGAAGGGTCCAAAGGTTGGAGTCAGTTCAGACGCAATTACAACTCAAACTCTGGACAGTGGGTCTACTGCAACATCAAACTAGCTTAGCACAATAATAGCACGACGTCAGAGCTTTAGCATCTCAACAGGAAACATGGAGTCTAACTTCATCATCCGTTCCACGAAGAGGACCGACAACAGCCAATCACAGAGTCGTATGGACGATGACATCACATCAAACACAACAACTACCAGAATCAAAGAAACAGCTGATCAACGATCTAATAGCATAAGTGTAACAGAGCTGTGTGACATTATAATCAAATATATAAATGAAAAAACGTAAAAAAATAAAAATTTAAAATTTAAAAATTTAAATAAATATCCGATTAATCGATCGATTAAGTGCTAGATTAATCGATTACAAAAAGAATCGATAGCTGCAGCCCTAGTTACACATAATGATGGAATTACATAGAGAACTCATTTTGACTTACATTCTTGGAGACTATTATCTATGTGATATATAGAGCGTCCACAGGTAATGCACTTGGAGAGTGTGTGTTATAGCAGAAGCAATTTTCTTTTCATTTCTTTTGGTAACAGGAATACCCCTCCCCAGTTAACAAATATAGTAAAGTATAAACTTTATACAAGTTTTGGTACAAAATGAGTCTTTGCCTGAAAATGTGTTCAGGATTATGTGTTACTTTCCATGAGTTACCTTGACTCTGACTGGAGCTCTGCTGAGAGTTCGGCCAGGTGCTCTGTGGGATCTGCTGACTCTGATTCTGCAGGGGGGGGGGGGGGGGGGGGGGGTAGTAGTAATAGTAGTAAACATTTACTGTTTCAATAAGACGTCTAATACATGTACCACATATGATATTTTAGTACCGTTTGAAGGCTTAAAGACATAATGAAATGGATATTTTAATTGTAGTGTGTTTTTTAAATGGTGACCTCATCCTGCATCAGTAGGTCTGATGAAAATATGACCTAACCAATAAAACCATAATATTTTAGGTAATCCCGGCCGCCTGCCTCTGCTATGAAATCAAACAGCTCTTCTCTCTTTAACTAATAATACAATGATTTACATTCAGAATAATCCTTCACTGTGTTACGCTCCTCTCATACAACTTGTTTCAGGAATTACAGGAATAATTTATTATATAATTGCATCATATTAAAGCAACACTAGAGATCTTTTCCCGCGTTGGTCCCCCTACAGGTTGGAAGCGGAATTGCAATAGCAAACTTGCATGGTGCAGTTATAGCCGATAGAGAGCAGCAAAGCGAATGCAGAAGTTACGAGTTGATGAACAACCGAAACTATTTTGGAAACATTATTTTAAGTTACAAAAAGTTCTCTAGTGTTGCTTTAACCCTTGTGTTGTCTTCGTTTCAACCTTGAAAAAAAAAAAAAACTTTTTCTGACATTTGTGACGCCTTTTTTCACAATTTGTTTTTGCTTTTTCCAACGTTTTAAATTTTTACATTTTTCTTCTACACATTTTCAGCGCTTATTTCTACGTCCAATATTTTCTGATAAAAAACAGAAATTTAAAACAGGCCAATGTGACCCGAAGTCAACACAAGGGTTAAGAAAGTAAGAATCAGTTTTTAAATTAAGATAATCTATACAAAGTCTACAGAGGAGGGAAACTCGTACCAGGCTCTGCTGGTTCTGTCTCCTCAAAGCAAACAGAATCAGAGTGTTCTCGCAACCGACCAGAAGGTCTCCCGTTACTGAGCAACACGCCATAGCAACAGGACACTCGGACAGAGGGATCTCAATGATCTCCATCTGCACTCCGCCCTGCACAGACACCCCACGCAGCAGGTGGCCCAACAAACGCACCCCGACACGAGCCTTCCCCTCCGCCTGAATAGAAAGCAAGAAATAAGTACATAAAAGTACATGGAATAAAGAAGTTAATATTGCAGTAGATATACAGATCAAAAATCATGTCAAAGCGTCATATTCAGACATTAATAGAATTCATAGCATAAAAAAAGCTCATTTGTCTTTGGTATATTTCCACACACACACACATTAGTAAACCAGGTTTAATGTTAATGCCACAATGGAGTACCTGATTGTCATCACAGGCATGTTCCCTCATAGATACATTTCTTTCTAGTTTATTTTTTGTTTAATAAAAGCTGCTGTAGGTTTTTATTCTACTCTCTAGTTTAGATCACATCATAGTGATAATATGGTCTAAGTTAAGATCACATATCTTTATCTCAAATCATATCAAAGACAGAAAGAAAAAGAAAAGGGTGTCCTTACATTTCATAGCACTATGATATAAGTACTTGTGAGCACTGGTGTAGTGGTTGTTGATAAGGTGGGTGTACTAATAGGTAGATGGGTAGGTTATGGAGGAGGAAGTGGGGATACTCTCCTATATATTCCATGGCTTTTTGGCTGTAAAAAGACGAGGGTATACCCCGTATACCTGCGTATACCCTCCACTACACCACTGCTTGTGAGAAAGCTAAGCTGGTGAGTGTGTACCTGGTAGCGCCAGTTGGTGTAGGCTCTCAGGTAGGTGGCGCTGTTCTTTTCCTCTATGGTCACCAGGTAATCTCCTGGATGTCAGGAGGGAGGTAGAAAGGAAAACAAAAGCAAGTTGTGTTAAAATGTAATTCTCTCTTAACTCACATTGTAACCATGACTTCTGCTGGCTGCCTTGCTCACATATAAAGCGAACAACAAATAAACTGCTACAGGTGAATATATCGATACTTGTGTAGTTGCTGTTGCAGAGAGACACCAATCTTGTATATCTTACCAATCTTGCTGTGCTGGATGCTCTTCACAGTGCCCATGGTGGAAAAGCGACAGATGAAAGGGCAGCCCTCTTGCTCCACACTGTAGGCCTCCACCTTGGTTGAGTTCAACACAAGACAACGTGGTCAGCATGCTGCAGAAACCTTTCATCTCCAAAGGTAATCTCTTAAAGCTACATTGTGTAAGAATTTCTCCCATCTAGTGGTGAAATTGCATATGACAACCAACTGCATATTACTTTCTAAACCCCCCATTCCGAGCGCCTTAAGACTCCTACGGTGGCCGTATTATTCCAAGAAGTACGACTTCGGCCGTGAGTGTTCCTTCCAGTGTAAGAATAGTTTTACGTTATTTTGGTACCATTTCATTGCTAACATCATCTATCAGGTTCCCAAACATACGCAAGCTAATGTTAGTAAAGTATCAGTGCTATCGTTATTTTGTAGGCTATATTGTACGAGATGAACAGTGTAAGACAATGTTTACAGCGTAGGAGAGAAGCAAAGGAGCTTTGTGTTTTTAATATATTTCTCTGAGCAGTATGAACAATGTCAATGAAACCGAAATGAGCTCTTAGTATCTCCATCGTTTCCACGCAGATGTTCTAGCTGTAGCTAGTCTGTGGTACAACTGCACATGACGTGAGATGTCTGCCAGGGAAATCACGAAACATATGATTACGTTTATGTTACAAGGTAGACGATCCTTTCTCATCATTGACGCGAGGAAAAGTATCCTAGACGTCGTTCTAGCGTTAATCACAACCATGCTATATTTAGCCAAGCAACTATACAACTTTGAATTTACACAAATGGGCAGAATTACCTTTTTAGAAGAAAGCAGGCAACGTCGGTGTCCCTTTTAAAATCCTTGCTCCTTATGAGCTCTTTCCATCTTGGAAAAGCCACTCCAATATTAACTTAGGTCTTTGCCTGTCACGTTGTCGTTTTAATTCTTTTTTTAACCTCCTTGGCGACTCCGTTACATGTCCTAGAGAATATGCGTGATGCTCCATCTTCAACTGGCTTTCAAATCTGCCGGCAGTCTCTGAGTAATCTTCTCCCCCTCCCTGGCACTCGTCACGCTGCCACTGAGTGTAAACGCGTGAAACACGGAGATATGTCCCTCTTTGGCTAATGTCTTTTACAGATGGAGGCGCAACGTGGTAGAATACATAGGAGCGACGAGAATACTTTGATTAGGTGGTGGAAGTAATTACACATGAATGAGCACATATACTGACATTTGCTAAGAATCAACTCAAAAAAATACACAATGGAGCTTTAAGAATTAAGATAAACTGATGAGCGCTGTGACTCATGAGTATTCACACAATCTGCAGACATGTAGGTCTGTTATTTATGAGGTTACATTGATACTGTATTAGTCTCACATCGCCAGACCTTCCTCCACAGCGCTGCCGAGGAGGGTCTGGGTAGTCCACACAGCATTCTGGGATGGGAGAAAAATGTGCTCTGGTTTGTTAGCATTTCTTTAAACCAATCACAATCCTTTTGGGCGGCACTAAGGAGTGCAAAACAGCCTCGGGAAGGAACTTGTTTTGGTGGATCATGTGTACGTTCAAAAGTAGTTTCAATCGTGCAACAGAAAACTCAGATAGTCTAGCTAGCTGTCTGGATTTACCCTGCAGAGATCTGAGGAGCAGGTAACCATAGTCCTCATAAACCCAGAGTTTAAAATTCTAACACAAAGAAAGCGGAATGAACGGACATCCGGACGAAAAGAAGGACATACGGCGAAATTTCCGGCGGCAACGGAGCACACCTGGAAGTGGAAGGTCGTGGACATAGACTAATACTGTATATAAGGAATAATATTAGCGTTTCAATAGTTCTGGAATATCCATTTAATTAGGTATAAAAGGTTTTATCAATGAGGGTTCAGTTTTTCTTGTCACAAAAATAAATTCAAAAAACAGGATAACTATGGTTTAAAAATATACATATTTAAAGTAACCTTGCATCCACCAGCAGCCACCACAAACAAGACTCCACCTCCACAGCAGACCAGTCCAGGCTCCTGCTCCACCTGAGACACAGAGAGAGAAGGTACATTAGCTTGATAATGACAAGAATTTGGATGATCCGTGGTTATTAGTATTGAAAAAAAACAACTTGTCAGTATCATCCAGGCTCCACCTACCTGTACTATCTGCTGTGAGGCGAAAGGATGGCAGTTGTAGACATGCACCATGTTTGGTCCGCCTCTTGGAGAGAGGATTCAGTCCAGGGTGGAAATGCAATGGTTTACTGCTGCTTTCTCTTATTTATTTATTTTTTTTTGGGCAGAGAAATCTATAAACTCCACTTTGTCTGGGTGTGTTGAAGGTCTCATCCAACAGAACACCTACCATCATTAAAAACAAACAAAACGCAAGCTTATTAGAGCTGGACAGTTTATAGATATCACTAGAAATTACTATTTCGTTATCGGACAGGTAAATGGGTCAGTTCGCATAATTACAAAAAATGTTTTTTTCTCATTTGCCTCTTGTATACAACTTTGCACATAGGCTTGCTTTTATTTGACCAGGTACATAACATTTACAACCTTTATCATAGGTCAAACATATTCTCGTGTTCCATCACATGGGGAACAGCATCTAATGTGTGAAAATACACATTGGTTTGTGGTTTTATGGCATCTTACTTTAGATACATTCACATATAGGCACATTTGGGATGCTAGACACTTGAAAACTTTTATTTAACATGTAATATGAAGCTGCTGGTCGACTCATCGGTACACAGAGACAATCTGAAACTATTTTGATAGCAAAAAAAGATAAATATCCAGTTTCAGCTCCTAATATTTGAGGATTTGCTGCCTTTCTTTGTCATGTGACAGTAAGTTTTATATTTTTGCATTTTGGACTGTTTAAGATGTTTAAGCTTTACATGAACTTCACATGACCGGTGCAATGGAGATAAATGGGATTTAGTTTGTGGTATTTAAAGCATTGTTGTTATGCAAAAGTAGTAAATATGCATATTAGTGAAATGCTGAGTGAATGCCTTCCTGTTTGTCTGCATATCAACCGAAAACTTCTCTCAAAACGTTCTTGTGTATAGATCAATCTCTCGCCTCTAAAATATCATCCCACTCATCACATCTTTATACCTCGACGTCGAAATCGAGGTATTCAGTCAAATATATGATAAACTTAAGTTCTGAATCAATCCATCAAAGTGAACGTATCAAAAGAAAATGATCAACACACTCCCTGGCAGTCCAGCAGTGAACCAGGACTGTCCTGTGTGATTCTCTAATCGATATCACATGCCACAGTCTTGTGAGCAGCAGAGGGTGTGCACATTCAATTCATATTTACACATTTTCTTTTGGGTTTACCCACACTGTATTTACAGACGGGCTACAGTTAAATAATCTTTACAAAACAAGCAAAGAGGAATTCTTTGTAAAGCACCTACTTCGCTGCCAGGTCTTCGGTTTCTTCTCTCCTTGTACTGCCGCAGTTTATTTCACGCTATAAGGTAAAGCAGGAAGTGACCCGTCAACCACAACAACAAAGCACCCGCCCACTCTCGATTTTCATTGGTTTACAATCCTGCTTGTATTGCGTTTGACGTTCTCATTGGCTACCGAGCTGACCTAATCTAAAGGGTGGATCTGACTCTGTTATGTTTTTTATTATTATTTTTGTTTCATTTTAGAGAGTAACTTAAATCCAACACCAATGAATATGGGAATTTACTAGTGTTGTTGATGGATTCACGTCCAAATCTTGACATTTTAGTGCAAAGTATTTTAATACTACATTAGAAGTAGATGCACATCGCCTGCCCTCTACTGGTTGAATCCCGGCTATGGTAATTCAATGTAGCTATTGGCTGATCTGCCCTCGATTGATTGGCATCAAACTGAAACTGAACAAACTAGTAAACTCAGGTACACTCTCGTGCATGCGGACGAAAGCAACAACCGCGTGCGTGTGTGTAGTTCAGTCCCGCCTCTCGCCTCGGTCACTGGCCGGGCGCTGCACACGTGGTCTCTGTGGCGCGCGACCGCGACTGAAACGAAACATGTCGGCGGTGTGGAACTTTTACAGAGTGTGTGAGAAGAATATAACCTATGCCATCTGCAGTCTATGCAAGAACACGATACCTCGTGGGGGAAACAAGTTAAAAAGTTTCAACACAACGAATCTAATAAGGCATTTGAAGGCGCGTCACCCAGCCAAGCATAGCGAGTTTCTTAAGTTATCCGCGGAGAATGGAAGGAGCATTAAGGCAGAACCAGCATCCAAAGCAGCACCTAAACACCAGGTAACGTAACACAACCCACTTAAGAGACGACGCTGAAGTTGGCATCCGATTCGCAGCTTCCGATTCGGCAGTTAAGGGGAAATTTAAGGGGAACTTAAAACTGTCCGATTCAGCAGGGAAACACGTTTTTTGAACCACTTACTGTATTGAATGAGTGTTAGTCATTAAGGTAAATTATGAATTATGTCTAAAACACACTTTTAGATTTGTGAAAGCTTTATTGTCTTTATGAGAAAACAATAAAGGGGGATTTCACCGTTTTTTCACATGTAGACCACATTAGACCAGGTCCAGATCTAAAACCACAATAGCTAGGCTTGTCAAATCTGGACTACATTATCCCAGAGAGTCTAAGGAGTCTTAAGAACACAGTTTGAGATTTGTGAAAGCTTTATTCTATTTGTGAAAATGTAATAAAGGGAGATTTTACTGCTTTTTTCACATGTAGACCACATTGGACCAGGTCCAGATCCAAAACCACAATACTTAGACCTGTCAAATCTGGACTACATTATCCCAGAGAGTCTAAGGAGTCTTAAAAACACAGTTTGAGATTTGTGAAAGCTTTATTCTATTTGTGAAAATGCAATAAAGGGAGATTTTACTGCTTTTTTCACGCATAGACCACATTGGACCAGGTCCAGATCTAAAACCACAATAGCTGGGCTTGTCAAATCTGGACTACATTATCCCAGAGAGTCTAAGGAGTCTTAAAAACATAGTTTGAGATTTGTGAAAGCTTTATTCTATTTGTGAAAATGCAATAAAGTAGGGCTGAAACGATTCCTCGAATAATTCGATTACAAAAAATCCTCGATGCAAAATAACTTGCCTGGAAGCTCGGTTACATCAGTGTTACTAACGTTGTATCGCTGACAGACGGTGTTCCCGCTACTGTCGCACACCAGACGGCTCCGTCTGCTGCTGGCGACACATGCCAGAGGTAACTAGTGAGGGCTGAGAGAAGAGACCGGCTGGAGGAGACCACAGGAAGGGTCCAAAGTTTGGAATCAGTTCAAACGGAATTACAACTAAAACTCTGTACAGTGTGCCTACTGCAAAATCAAACTAGCTTAGCACAATAATAGCACGATGTCAGTGCTTTAGCATCTCAACAGAAAACATTGAGTCTAACTTAATCATCCGTTCCATGAAGAGGACCGACAACAGCCAATCACAGAGTCGTATGGACGATGACATCACATCAGACACAACAACTACCAGAATCAGAGACAAGAAAATACGTAGTGGTGACCACGATCTGAGCTGACTATCCTTCAGAAAAACAGCTGATTGTTGCGTCTCTCTCTCTCTCTTTAAACAGCTGATTGTTGCGTCTCTCTCTCTCTCTTTAAACAGCTGATTGTTGTCTCTCTCTCTCTCTTTAAACAGCTGATTGTTGCGTCTCTCTCTCTCTCTTTAAACAGCTGATTGTTGTCTCTCTCTCTCTCTTTAAACAGCTGATTGTTGCGTCTCTCTCTCTCTCTTTAAACAGCTGATTGTTGTCTCTCTCTCTCTCTTTAAACAGCTGATTGTTGCGTCTCTCTCTCTCTCTCTTTAAACAGCTGATCAACGATCTAATAGCATAAGTGTAACAGAGCTGTGTGACATTATAATCAAATATATTAATGAAAATAGGTTAAGTATAACTAATATTTACATATAGGTCTAGTTTTGGTTGTTTAAAAACGTAAAAAAAAAAAAAATTAAAAATTAAAATTAAAAAAAATATCCGATTGATCGATCGATTAAGTGCTAGATCAATCGATTACAAAAAGAATCGATAGCTGCAGCCCTACAATAAAGGGATATTTTACTGTTTTTTTCACACGTAGACCACATTGGACCAGGTCCAGATCCAAAACCACTACACCTAAACTTGTCAAAACTGGACAAGAATTAACCCAGAGAGGCTAAAGAGTCTTAAAAACAGATTTCAGATTAGTAATGCTTTTATTTTATTGCCACAGCATGGCCTTTGCTAATTGACATTTAACGTAGAAGTCCTTGTCTCTCTATGCCATTTCTTATACCCATGAGCAGGTCTTCCTTCTCGCTTCAAAAGAAAAGTAGAAAAAGTTATTTTTACCCTTTGGAAATCAATCAAAATATCTTCATAGATTTGCCAATGGTTTAATTTACTCTTCAAATCCTTCTCCTTCAACGTAAGTGTTGTTCTCTCACCTTTCCTCCATCTGGCCCTGTTCAACCTCTCTTACTGCTTCTGCCATGTCCTCCTCCTCACCTTAGCCAAAGCTTGCACTGTGGCCTGTGTTAGAGGCAACATCATTAGACATTAGTGTGCTTGGTTTTCATTTTATCTATAAATGAAGACATTTTTATGAAAAGCTTTTTTTCAGTTCTTATTCACAGTTATGACATCTATGAAGATATTTTGATTGATTTCCAAAGGGAAAAAATAACTTTTTCTACTTTTCTTTTGAAGTGAGAAGGAAGACCTGCTCATGGGTATAAGAAATGACATGGAGAGACGAGGACTTCTACGTTGAATGTCAATTAGCAAAGGCCATGCTGTGGCAATAAGATAAAAGCATTACTAATATGAAATCTGTTTTTAAGACTCTTTAGCCTCTCTGGGTTAATTCTTGTCCAGTTTTGACAAGTTTAGGTGTAGTGGTTTTGGATCTGGACCTGGTCCAATGTGGTCTACGTGTGAAAAAAACAGTAAAATCTCCCTCTGTTGCATTTTCACAAATAGAATACAACTTTCACAAATCTCAAACTGTGTTCTTAAGACTCCTTAGACTCTCTGGGATAATGTAGTCCAGATTTGACAAGCCCAGCTATTGTGGTTTTGGATCTGGACCTGGTCCAATGTGGTCTACGTGTGAAAAAAACAGTAAAATCTCCCTTTATTGCATTTTCACAAATAGAATAAAGCTTTCACAAATCTCAGACTGTGTTTTTAAGACTCCTTAGACTCTCTGGGATGAGGTAGTCCAGATTTGACAGGTCTAAGTATTGTGGTTTTAGATCTGGACCTGGTCCAATGTGGTCTATGTGTGAAAAAAACAGTAAAATCTCCCTCTATTGCATTTTCACAAATAGTATAAAGCTTTCACAAATCTCAAACTGTGTTTTTAAGACTTCTTAGACTCTCTGGGATAATGTAGTCCAGATTTGACAGGTCTACGTATTGTGGTTTTGGATCTGGACCTGGTCTAATGTGGTCTACGTGTGAAAAAAGCAGTAAAATCTCCCTTTATTACATTTTCACAAATAGAATAAAGCTTTCACAAATCTCAAACTGTGTTTTTAAGACTCCTTAGACTCTCTGGGATAAGGTAGTCCAGATTTGACAAGCCCAGCTATTGTGGTTTTGGATCTGGACCTGGTCTAATGTGGTCTACATGTGAAAAAAACGGTGAAATCCCCCTTTATTGTTTTCTCATAAAGACAATAAAGCTTTCACAAATCTAAAAGTGTGTTTTAGACATAATTCACCTTAATGACCAACTTCAGCGTCGTCTTTAAGAGAGCACCCGCGCGTGGCACCGTAGTCAGTAGGCGTTGGGTTCACGAGAAAAGTGTCTTTATAGCGTTTCTAGCATGTAGATGGTACACAATGGTATGTAGGCCCCCGGTACATTATCTCAAATGTCCTAGAAATATATACAAGTGTACTTGCATGTTGCATTGCTCCTGGGATGAGTTCTTTGTAGACTACTGCTCTGTCGATTGAACGGACTGTAAGCATGTTGGAATAAGAAAAACAAGATTGAATTTATTGTGATTATTTACTCATTCGCACAGCACGTATAGCCTGTATGCTGCCACCTGGCGTCAAACTGACATACTGTAGTTTCATACAGTCTAGGTCAGCTGATAGCAAAACAAAATAACAAAACGATCGGTATATCGACCGATATGGTCCGGGAATCGGTGGCGAATAAAAATCTGATCTATTTATAACACAATTATTTTCGAAAGACAGAGTCATGTTCTGTTTCAGTATAAATGGACCACAGAGATCGGTTGCCAGACAGAACCAGACAGCACAAACTATGCTGTTGGAGAAGTTAACAACAGGAGAAGCAAAGGTGAGGTTCCAAGGACGAGATCCACACCAGTCAAAAGGACAAGGTCTGAGGTGTCAACGGATGACTCCAGTCACCAGCCAGATGTAACCAACAGCACCATGAACTGTTCAAGGTAAATTGCAAGGTGAATTGCTGTTCAACACAAGCATATATATATATATATATATATATATATATATATATATATATATATATATATATATATATATATATATATATATATATATATATATATATATGAGTAAGGACATTTGTGTTTGGTAGATTATTTCTCTGTGGTAACAATACTTTTTGTCAATAAATCTTATATTGTTGGAAAGCCTGTTTTAGTTCCACCATTTGTAAGGAACATGCATTTGTGGGATGAGCAGCAGCGCTGAGTATGTGGGTTGTGCCCATGAGAAATTTGCCAAATCTTCTCTGCCAATGCCAAACAGCTTATTCTGCCATTGACTCTTTGGTGTTTGGTGGATTGGATGATTGATGTTTGAAGAAACAAGACATATTGGCAATTGAACAATTTATTCATTTCACAAACAGGAGCCTCAGTAGCGTGTGGAAGAACCATACACAGCCACAACAGCCTGGCATCTCCTCCTCATGCTGGTCACCAGCCTGGCTCCTCCCCCTCATGCTGGTCACCAGCCTGGCATCTCCTCCTCATGCTGGTCACCAGCCTGGCATCTCCTCCTCATGCTGGTCACCAGCCTGGCATCTCCTCCTCATGCTGGTCACCAGCCTGGCATCTCCTCCTCATGCTGGTCACCAGCCTGGCATCTCCTCCTCATGCTGGTCACCAGCCTGGCATCTCCTCCTCATGCTGGTCACCAGCCTGGCATCTCCTCCTCATGCAGGTCACCAGCCTGGTCACACACTGCTGTGGGATGGCATCCCATTCGTCAACCAGCATTTGTCGCAAGTCAGCCAACGTGGTTGTGTTGGTCCCTCTGGCACGAACAGCACGCCCAAGCTGATCCCATAAGTGTTCAATGGGGTTGAGGTCAGGACTGCTGGTTGAAGAATGGGATGCCATCCCACAGCAGCATGAGGAGGAGCTGCCAGGCTGTTGTGGCTGTGTATGGTTCTTCCACACGCTACTGAGGCTCCTGTTTGTGAAATGAATAAATTGTTCAATTGCCAATATGTCTTGTTTCTTCAAACTTCAATCATCCAAACACCAAACGAGTCAATGGCAGAATAAGCTGTTTGGCATTGGCAGAGACGATTTGGCAAATTTTTCATGGGCACAACCCACATACTCAGCGCTGCAGCTCATCCCACAAATGCATGTTCCTTACTAATGGGGCACCATTTGAAAGGAACTAAGCAGGCTTTCCAACGGTATAATATTTATTGCCAAAAAGCATTGTTAACAGAGAGAAATAATCAACCAAACACAAATTTCCTTGCTTTTTGTGCTATATATATATATATATATATATATATATATATATATATATATATATATATATATATACACACACACACACATACATACACTTCATATTGAGCACTGGTTCCTCCATCTCCCCAAAGAGCTGCAGGTTTGTCCCACAAACAGCCTGCAGTATATAGAGGTGGAAGAAAATGGGTACGAAGTCCAGATGAACGGCACAGGCTGCACCCCCTGTCTGCTCACACATGCATCACCTGTGTATGTAATGAAAAGCAGCATCTTTTTGTGGTGTTATGCATGGATGAATATATTATCACCCCACAACAAGTAGGCCTACAGGTGGGTAAATTACTTGGGTGCATACTACTAGAATGTGTGTGTGTGTGTATTTTTTGTGAGTAAAATCGGACTCTCCAACATAACCAGTAACATTTCTCTGTCAGGTAAATACAGGTAATAGAGTTGGGTTGCTTTGGGGTCCTTCTGTAGGTTATTTTGGTGTACAGTGGTTCTGGAGAAAGCTACAAGCAGCAATACCACAGGCCAAGCAATCGGCCCGTTCCAATCAGGCACATTTTGAACGGACCCTGCACTAGTATATCTAAAATATAAGAACTGTGATAATACTTGATTGCCCTTTTCAAGTTGTAATATCAGGTATTTTTAAGGGCTCTTGATGTTACCTTAGCCACCTCCTTGCAGCAGACATTCTCTCCAGGAGAGAGCTTAGTGCAGTGACCACAAGAGCACCTGTTGCAAATAGAAAACAAAAAGTAGAAGAAAAAAAATAAGAGGCACATAGACTAAAATAGGAATAGACTAATACAGTCTCATGGCAGCAGATACAAAGCTTTTTCACACAGAACTAAGGACAGGAGGCATAATTTTATTTGAATTTCCCTTGCGGTATTAGTAAATGATGTTAAAAACAAAAAATGAGTTAATAAAAGTAATGTTGCCCTACATTGTCATTTTGTATAGCATGCCGGAAGCAAAAGAGGCATGACGTGTAACACAACCGTGTCAGCGTCTAGTTTGTGTGAGCCGATCTGCAATGTTAATCAACCACCCGAACCCAACCCGAGTCTGACCCACAAACCGAGAAGGATAGAGGCGGAGTGAGCGCCACTGTATGTGTGTTAGGGCTGCACAATTAATCGCAATTTTATCGAAATCGCAATATCCAAATGGCCAAATATGTAGCAAACTATTCTCCATTAAGTATTGTAGTGCTGCAGAGACGTCCCGGCCTACAAAATCGTATCCTACAGACTTGCAGAAGAAAAAAATCTGTTTGGTACATATCCTTGCAAAAATTACACTATAATCATTTTTAATTTAATTTAAATAAGTTTCAATGAAAATGAGAATGATACAAAAATGATAGTTCCTTCCAATATTGTGAATCGTATGGCAATATCCGTCAGAATAATCACAATTGGATATTTTCCTCATATCGTGCAGCCCTAACGTGTCTGTGTTTGAGAGAGAGGTAGGAAGAGAAGGTGGAATATTGCACACAACGCTTCTTTCTTTGTTACTTTTTTTTTTTAAATTTTATTTTATTTTTTAAACTTAGGTTACTTGGAATGCTGCTTTTTCTCTTTTATTTTTTTGACAAAGCAGCCTGTTACACACACTAAATGAAGAATTTCTATTTGACATTTTTTATATGAATGTAGAGCATACAGCAGCTTCTTTCTTACACTGTCAATAGAAATACTTTATATAATATGTATAATATGTAGTCTATATCCACAATGTTCCACTTCCGGGATTGTGGTGCCGCCAGATGTTCCGCTGGATGTCTTTTATTTCGGCCAGATGTCCGTTACCTTCCACTCTCTTTGTGTTGGCATTTTAAAATGTTGGTAACATTAGCTATAATAAAAGAGTAAACATGTTTAAGTCATGTATTTTTTTTTTTTTATGCACAGCTTTCAACTTTTGGCAGACCTTCAGGCTTCTAGCTCCCTCAGCTCCTCCACTGCAGAACCCACAACATCCACTAGTACGTATGCTTAACCGTCTTTACATGTAAACCCATGAAAATTCAGCAATTTCCTAACACGTTCTTTTTTTTTTTTCTCTGACCAGGTGAAATAGCTGCAAAAAATATGAAATGGGAAAAGAAGATTTTGCGATGTGGACGGTGCCGACAGCCTCATCCTCCAAAGGATCCAGAAGGATTGCTGTTGTGGGTTCAATGTGAATGCTGCCATGAATTGTTTCACACAATTTGTGTAAGCTCAGAGATGGACTTGGATGAAGATGAATTTTGGTGTTTTTGGTGCCTTGATGTTTGATTTTGTTGTCTCTCATAGCTCCTAATAAATTCAATGTTTTGACTTGATTTTCTGTATACTTACTTGAACGGTAAGTATACAGCATTAACATTTAAACAGCTAAGACTGTGTCAAAAAAAATCTTTGTGTGACCTGAATTGTGTTAACATTATCTTATATTAGATATTGCATTACATAGACTAGTCGGGTGAATATTTCAACCACACTTGTATAAAAAAAATATATATACACACACACACACACACACACACACACACACACACACACACACACACACACACACACAGGGTGTATCAGTTTTAGACAGTTTTACACATTTGTGTGAAATGAATGTTTTGCTAGTTAGTTTTAAATGAGGGGAACCTTTTACAGGAGGTGTTGGTAGGCTATGCACGGAAAAATGAAAATAAGGGTCTTTACATCTGCAATGTATGTTTTGACCGCAGAAAGACATAATTGTACATCCAATTGAGGCAGTTACTGAAAAATAACACATGGGGGCAGTAGAATACAAAAAAAGAAAATGGATTCATGGATAAAAGAGACATGGCAAAATGTATTGCACATGCAGTTCTGTCGTTCGTGACTCAGAGACATTCTTTCAGCACGTTGGAAGAGGAATCTGAAACACATTTGCAAGAACAAATGCCCAATTATCTTAAAATCGTCCAGCTTCTCTATGCTGTCAGTTTCGTGTAGTGTACGTTGTTGTATTTTGTTTTGTGGCCTTTATTTTGTAGCTTCCTGTGAGGACGGATGTGTTTTAGTTTGAAAGGAACATGGCCGGGTGTACAAATTGCAATCGAGGTAACGGTAGACTAATGAAGACGTTAAGTTACACAGCTGAGATACTGTGATTGTCTGAAATTAGGACTGAAGAGTTAGTAGTTGATGATTAGTTGAATATATAGCCTAACTTAAATAATATGTAAGAATATATTTCATTTTTATGTGAACTAACTATAGCCTAATACAGTATGTTAAGTAACTGTAATTTGTAACGTTAATTTAAATGTTGACGCTAGGTTGTTTTTTTTATTTGTCTAATGCTTGCCTTTACGTGGGTTTGATGAATAAATAAACTGCGTAGACACAGCAATTGAGACAAATGCACACCCTATATTTAAATGTCACTTAAACATAACTTGCATTTTTAATGCTTTCATTTAGGCTACAATTAGAGAAAGACAAAACATAAAGTCATCAGTCAATAGCTTCAGTTACAGCATATGCGATTTCATTTTGGACAAAGATTTCTTAACAAAATATCTTAAAAAATATCCCGCCCAAATGTTGCTGCTGGAGCCTTTCTCTTAGCATTGCTAAACGTTTAGCCTACACGTTTATTTTGTTATTCTGTAGGTAACATTAGGTCTACTTGTGTGACGCTCTCTCTCTCTCTCTCCCTCTCTCCCTCTCCCTCTCTCTCTCTGTCTCTCTCTCTCCCTCTCCCTCTCTCTCTCTGTCTCTCTCTCTCTCCCTCTCTCTCTCTCCCTCTCTCTCTCTCCGTCTCTCTCCCTCTCTCTCTCTCTCTCTCTCCCTCTCTCTCTCTCTCTCTCTCTCTCCCTCTCTCTCTCTCCTCTCTCTCTCTCTCTCTCTCTCTCTCTCCTCTCTCTCTCTCTCTCTCTCTCTCTCTCTCTCTCTCTCTCTCCCTCTCTCTCTCTCTCTCTCTCTCTCTCTCTCTCTCTCTCCCTCTCTCTCTCCCTCTCCCTCTCTCTCTCTCTCTCTCTCTCTCTCTCTCTCTCAGTGCTGACAGGTACTTCAAGGTTGTGGCTGTCTGCAGACCTCAGCTGAGGTGCTGAGAGTCTCTCAAGTTGAAGTCATTCGCAGATTTAAACTTTGCAGTTACCAGTACAACGTGCCAAAACGCGGCTACTATAATCAGTGTTCTGACCGGGGACTACATCAACTCTGCAATTTCTCCTCAGCAAGTGTGCAGACTGCATGCAGCAGTGCGCTGCACCGCCTTTGTGTGTCTGTCGCTCTGCAACTCTCGCAAGGTAAGACATAGTAGGCTATTTATTACTTAATAATGGACACATTGTGATTAATGAACATTTGTTGGGGAAAGAGATGCAGCCATGCTACAACACATTTAAGATGTAGTTGACTGACTTTCACCTGGCAGGATGGACATTTGTATAATGCACTTGACTTGCAACTTAGACAAAATTTCAGTTCAAATCAGACAAAGATAGAAACAAAATCCTGTAAGGATAAAGAAAACAAAACAGTTTTGCACTGACTTCTTGAAATTGTGTTTTTTGTTAAAGTTTTTGGTGATTCCAAATCATTTTACTTAAAGGGCTTTCAAATAGATGCACTTTTAGACCACTGGGTCCTGCTTGTCAGTTATGATTCAGCATGAAAAACACAGTAATACTGTAGGCTACAATGAATCCTCTAAAATGATTATTGAATCAGATAAGAGAGAAATGAGCCTTGAGTATTCCTCTTTGCTGGGGGGTCCACTATTTGATGTTGGACCTTCTCCATAGCTCCTTCAGAAAAACAGATGCTGAAGCTGTTTGTAGGTCTACAGTATGTGCAGAAGCCAGGCAGCTCCCCGAAGGAATGCCCTTACCTCAGAGCTGAGTCACGCAAATTATACCTCCCCTTCTCTGTCTCCCATCTCCTATCTTTGAGCTGTTATCACCAGGCCACAATCATTTAATCCCAAATACAAGTTACATTTCTTTAAAAAAAGGGAATTCTTTTCAAGCATAGATTCTTAAAAAAAAATCAAAACAAATTAATTAAATCCAATGCCTGGAGTGACATTGCAAATTGTATTTACTTAACGCATGTTCCTAAAACAAGTGAATTCATTTACAACAAGAGTTCACTTCACTAAACCTTTCAATAAAATAAATAAAAAACTGTGCAAATAAGTTGCAAGAATTTGAGACAAATTAAATTATAGGATTCTATACAAGTGATAACAAGTTATCCAACATGTTATGTTTTATAGGGCATCAAACAGTAATGCAGAAACATGTTGGCTCACATCTCCTGAAAATATTTTGTAGATCCAAGCAGTTTTTAAACCAGTTTTTAGGATGACATCTTTATGATATTGAATCACTGATTCAATTATACTAATTAGGGTCAGACTAGTGATTTAAGTAATATGAGACTATATTCCTTCACGGTCAAAGTACAGGAGATGAACTTTGACTGGAACATGTATAATTTTATGGGGTTAAATTACACTGCCAAAGTATTACCCTGTTTCCCTCAGGGCTTGTAAAAGAAATACAAATACTTGTATTTAAATACCCAATAAAGCAAGAAAAATGTGCCTCTAAGAAAAAATTTGAATCAGTTTGGCAGCAGAGAAAAAAAACTTCAAAGGAAATACAAACCTCCTGGAGGCACAAATCCAAACCAAATGAAAACTGCTGATATTGTGGTGCAGTGTGATAATAGCCCCTCTGCCTGTAGCACAGACACAGTGAAAGTCGTCTAGCATTTCACACAAATAAGATGTTTGCTGCTGTGTGGCTACTTAGCTGCAAGCCCAGCCATGCTTGATATGACAGTGGTTTAGTCTCAATTCAGCAAATGCAGATGGCTGTAAAGTGGCTCTAACTCTTTATTCAACCCTCTGAAAAGAGATTGTATAATAAATGGATAGATATAAAAAGGGAAGATGGAAGGAGGAACAAACAGAGACAGAAAGGCTACATAAAGCGCAAGAGGAAGAACTGTCGAAAAAAAACCGCAGATGAGACAAGGAGAGGTGTTAGATGGTGAAGGAGAAGCAGTGAGCAGATGATTGGAGAAGATTGGAAACCATTAAAGAAAAAAGATTAGAAAAAAAGATAACATGCTAGGAAACAAGAGGAAAATGAATACAAGTTTGGAGGATTAGAAGAAAGGAAAATAAGCAAAGGGGAGACGTTCTTAATCCGTCCTAAGACTGCCTCCTTGTTGTGAAAACAGTAGTTATTCAGTGTCTCACCTGATCCTCTCTAAGATATGCTCCTCTGTCAAATTTCAGCTGCTTCTGTAGTTACTGTAACCTACAGGTAAACACATTCAGACAGCTTCAGACCTGTTCACAACCACAGCAAGAAAATGATATTCCACTCCTGCCAAATGTTTATATCCACACCTCTGAGATAGTTGGGTCATGGAGCATCTCATAATCAGTATACACAGAACACTGAACAACAAAAATAGGTTTTGTTGGATTGCACATGAGTTAGGTATAATATTGTGCTTTGTTTATGATAAGCTTTGCAACGAGACCCAACAATTCCCCCCCAAGAGCAAGCATTTGGTGCGACTGTGGTGAGAAAAAAACTTCCTTTTAACAGGCAGAAACCTCAGACAGAACCTGACTCTTGGTGGCCGACCATCTGCCGCTGGCAGTTGGGGTACAGCGACACAGATACAGATATGCCATATAATAATATATTGAATATCAATATCTGGAAAATATTAATGTAATGATATTGAGCTCATAACATATTGGCCGGGCCTTGTAAGCTATTTTTGGTGGAAGCATTCACATGTTAACAACTAGTAACAGTTTGTGCTTTAGTACGTATGGCAAGTATTGAATGAGAATCATGAACTGAAATTTGTTTGGTGCACTGACTTTGGTTGTATTCCAGCAGGGGTGAGTTTGCTTGTATTGTTTTTTGCCCTGCTTACTCATATTGGAAAAATGGGAAGCAACTTTACCTGCCGCCTGAATTATTAGCATAGCTGCCTGAGATTGTAACTCAGTGAAAATGTCTCGTCTTCTCTGCATGCCGTGGCGTCCTTCATTTGAAACCTTGTGCTGCCTGGTTCGGTAACAGGAGCTGGAATTGCCTTGGTGGTGATGCTGATGTTATTTTTGAAGCTTAATTCAATTGGTTGGATTGTGTCAGTCTAATGTGATTGGCAAAAACGGATGCCCTTGGACTATAGAAGGCAAGCCAATACAGACATTAGAGAGTGACTGAGTAAATGGAAAATTGTCGTGGCTGGTCTGAACTTTGAGTTTGATATTTGCCATAGTGGCTTTGGTAGTTGGTGAGTTTTTGTCAAATAGCCAGGCCTGTTCCTTCAGTAAGTGAGCTGCTGGGATAGGTCCATTTACTGTGTATTCAATAATACAAATGGCACTGTGACGGTGCTCCAGAGAAAAGTGGTCATGGGAAACCGCTGAGGTCAAACCAACAGGGAGAGGAGAGGAAGCTTGGATTGGACCGGACTGGAAGAATAACCCTCTAGGGACTAGAGTACGGGTTCAGTTTTCTGGATAGTGAACTTGTTCACTGGTTCTACTGGGAATACTTTTCCTCAGAGCTCACGTCTTTTCTACTCATCAGTGCTGACCTCTTGTCTTCTTTCTTGTCCTGTCAGCACTATTGGGAATGCGTACAAGAGTGTCCTTCCATTGTAACCAAAAAGAAAAAATTCCAGCGCTGTAAAAATGCGATCCCTAGGAGATGGTTAAACCTTTGGCTTTGGCCAGTTGGTGGCATCCCGACTGAGTTGCCTTATGGGGACAACCAGTGTTAGTTTCTTATCCAGAAAAGAAAATCTGACTGTCCCAAAGGAAATGCATAGTTTCCCCTTTTTTCCTAGCATATCCTTAAACTGCTTTCCTTCCAAGTCTTCAAATGTATTAGTTTGTCTTGAAAAGGTTCTGTGATCTTTCAAGAGTTTTTTTAACCAGCTTTGTGGGGCCCTTTGGAAGGTTTACGAGAAAAACTGCTCACAATATCAGGGAAAAACCTCAACACTTTAAAATGACACACAGCTGTTCAATAGTCTGTAATAGGCTGTTGAGTTGTTACATGGATCATCTGGCTGAAAGATGCAGTAAAAGGTCCTACTATCTGTGTACAGTAGACTGGGACAGACAGGGTGTGGCCAACGCAGGTTTAATTGGCATCCTCTTGCTCCACATATTTCTCAATTAACCCCAGTTGTTCAGACTGTAAGACTTGATGGCACATTTTTATGGTAGTCATATGGAGGGCACGGTTCTGAGACCCCTTTCCTCTGTGATCTCCCTTTCTATAAATTAGTGGAAGTGAAACCAGGCAATTTGGCAGCAGTTAGAGGTGACTAAAATGTAAATTTCTTGTAAACTTCACAGAGAGCGCTCACATTTACTAGTCTGTGAGGTTTTATACCGAGGGGTAAAAGAGGCAGAAAGGGCTGATGTCGATTTATCCATGATTTCCCTGAATGAAGCTCAGTAGCTGCTATCTGTAGGAGACAGTTGGATTTTGTTTCTACTTCAGAAAGGGTTTTGTTAAACCTTTAAAATTGTCAGATTCGCCTTGAAACATTACAGTAAAGAGAGAATTTCCACCAAGAAAAAGTGGGCATTTGTTAATTACACTTTTTGTGTGTGTTTATTTAACAGGGACCATACAGATGAGAAAGAAAAGAAAGAACGCTTTATTTGTCAATCCACAAGGTCCATGTAATTGGCAGTTGAAATGTATTTTACGCAAACCCCTCTTTATACACACAGCCCACAGCTCACACATGCAATTCAGGAGATTGGAGAGTGCAGGGTTAACGATGGCATGGAGCCCTTGGAGCAGTTTAGAGGGTTGGTGCTCTGCCCAAGGGAACCCTGGCAGTGCCAAGGAGGCAAACTGACACCTCTCCAGCTGCCAGTCCACTCTCAATGCTTGTTATGGGGACTTGAACCGTACATTGTTACAATGCAATGCAACAGATGTAATGTATGTAGGCAGGGTATCTAGCTGGAGCTAATTTCTGTTATTTATCTAATGCAGCTTTTTTAGTTTTTAGTCTGCATCAACTATATTATTATTATTATTATTATTATTTATGTTGCTTTAATTACTTATTTTTACTATTTATCACTGTAAGTATTTTGCAACAGTAGTTTGTTTTATTGCATGTTACAGAAGCGCGTCATAAAAATGACATCCAGTGTTTTTTAAGAAGATGATTTAAGTTGATGGATGAACTGGGCAGTAAGAGATGACATCAGCATAATGTGTATCTGGCATATCATAATGAAAGAGCCAATACACTAATGCCACTGACTCTCCATGCATGCATCTGTACAAGTGTGTGCATACATGTGTGTGTGAACTAGTGCGCTGAACACACTAACTATGAGTAACAGTGTTTTTACTATGAGGTGACACACAAACAAACAAACTCTGTTTCTGGGAAGAACATTTAAAAAAGGTTATAGAGCATGTACTAACCCATATCAAATGAATGTAGAAATATTGGATATTTTTGTACAGCAATATTGGATTTGTATATGATTAATGCACATGTGATGAATTACTATGATTTGCCAAGTGCTTAATTTTGCTCAATTTGACATTTCTGTCTGGTTATTAGTTTCTCAATTGATTGTATTGCAAAACGAATAACCAGAAAATGAAATTTCTGTGATACAAAATTACACATACCATGACACAGGATGTTCCATATCGGCCACTTCTATTGTACATATCAGTTATGTACCTAAAACAAAATGACATCTGTCATTGCCTTCTAATGTTGTTTATTGTTAAGCTCTACTGTAGATCACCTTTTGAAAAGCTCCTTTTCAGTAAATCTTCGGTTTTAAGTTTGATCAATCATCTCCTGTAGGCTATGAGCTGTCAGAAAAAGGGAATTCAGCTGGGAATCATGGTAAATCATTTGTTTAACATACTAACATTGGCATCATGTAAGAGTCCAGATATGAATGAAGAAAGAATCTTCTTTCTGATGCCTGGTACTGTCTACCGTGTGTACTGTGTATAAGCTCATTGCTGGTGGGACACAGAGGTTATTCATTCTCCTGTACGCCCTCTATTTCTCCATTAGGTTAAACTGGAAATGGTGCTTGACACTGACAGGAGTCCATATACTGTATGAACGACTCCTCTAATCTACATGATGACACGCTCATAGATTAGATTGATTTGATTGAGAAATGGGGCGTGTGTGTATGTGTGTGTGCCTTGAGATGGATCCTGGGGTCTGACAACCTTTGGTGGCAGTCAATGACATCATGTACGTCTCTGTGACATAACTTAATGTGAGTGGGTGGGGTAAGGGGGTTCACTGCACGTGCTCAGTTACCGCCTCTTTGCCTGACAAGGTTGTTGTTGTTCTGTCTTCACCAGTGACATGTCACCACACACACAGATACAAACACACATGCATAAAACGTAATGACAGTTCAACCCCCTACATGCATGTGTGCTCAGCCACTCACATACACAGAGGACACACTGACAACACACAAACAATGACGCTACCTGACAACAGCACACAGTTACACAAATAGAGCAGAGAAAAGTCATTATTATTTTCATCAATAGAAATGTGTTTCCTATTGATCCAGAACAAGATTATTTACATATGTTTCACATCTTTTTCATTCGTGAGGGTGGAAAATTATCAGACGCATTTCAGAAGAATATCAACAAAAATCTGTAATGCTAATTTTACTAAATCAGTTGATAAGCTGATCTGCTATATGGTTTATAATGTGATAGCTGTCTCTTTAATATCGCTTTTTGTATAAGGCAATCATGGGTAATGTTTAAAACCAATGAGTAGAACTGATTTTGATATTATTGTAGCATCAGTGTAACGGTATTTAAGTTGCCAACAACATACTCATCTGTTTTTTCTGCCATTAACGGTTTCTAAATTGATTTTCCAGAAAATATATTATATCACAATAAATAGATCTATGTCCTGATAAAAAATGACATACGCACATTGCCTAGTTTATTTCAGAGAGAAACATACTATCGGCAGATTCCCAATATTAAAGAACGCTGGAACAGGGCCAAAAAACTTGAAAACTAATTGGTACATCTTCAGTAATCACTAATGGCCACTTGATTTTCTGTTCCGTTCTGTTCTGTCCTATACTAATCTGCCTGCAGCCGATATGGCTCGGTTACGTTGTAACCTTGGTTCTCTGAGTGGAGAGACTATCTCTCCAGCTCTAGGCCGCTCGTAGACGGTTTCCGATCAAACTATCAGTGATTCCACGCCAGCACAGGTGCTTAATAGGAAATAGCATAGGGCATGGCCGGGCAAGCCGGTGTGTCTTAAAGAAGTATCCACGTACCTGACCTCAGGGAGAAGATCCCCGTACATATGGAATATGTAATGGTGGAGAGACAGAGAAACAGTACTGTAGACATTTTGACAACTTAAGACACTCCCTAAAAGGGAGCCAGTTTTAACTTACCAAGATTTATCTTGACATATAGCACTGTCATCATTAATATTTCATCACCTTGTGTTCACATATGTTGCTATAGAGACAGTCCAGTGCTTCTTGGTAAAAATGATTTGTGGTAGTAATCAGCAGGGTGTTAGGGTGATATCAGCTCTTATTCCCAGGATCCAGTTTCCAGATAGTTGCTGCACATTCCTTTTAATGTTTTGTGGCTCTATCTTGAGTGGCGGCAGATCAGACAGAGTTTTATTCTCAGGCTCAGTATCAGCCTTCTCTCTAGATTGAGACATCATCACCCAGGGGTGTTTACAGCATTGGAGTATCTGTAGTTTTGCTGTGAAAAATAAACGGTCTGCTAGCACGTCTTGTGAATTATTTGTTTTCAAAAGGAAAGTGAAACAATTTGTTCGTCTTTTTACAGATATGTTCTGCAGTCTGGTACTGTAGGAGAGCAGTGCAGCTTGTGAGCAACCTTGAAAAGTATCAAATGATATCATGTACTGACTGAAATGGCTAGATATTTTGAGTGATACCTCCCACATCTTTTATGTGCTTGCAGTTCACAGGCCCTTCTCCCAGACCCCCCTAAGAGGATGTGAATGTGTATCATTCGTGTCTTGTTGTACTTTTCCAAAAGCCAACTAGTAGTAAACTGGCAGATTCCAGAGCCATGACTAGTGATAGGTCACTGAGCAGAGAGGACATGAGTCATCTAAGTTTGTGTGGCTCTCAGTTTTTTAATTAAATTACCTACAGTAATTGCACAAAACATTGAATCTACCATTGTGTGAGATTAAATAATGAAGGTTTCACAATTTGTATCTTTGGCATCAATTTCTAATTACTTGTTTGGATTTTTTTGTTCCACCAGTCATCTAAATTAAATGTATCTTCTATTCCTTCTCTGTGTTTCAGGTTCCATCTGAAAGTGTGTGAGTGGCAGAGTGTGTGTGCGTCTGCGTACATGCCTGTGTGTGTGTATATGTGTCACAATGAAGCACCAGTCTATCTCCCGATGGCTGAGCCAGCTGGGACTGCCACAATACTGCCCAGCGTTGGAGCAGGAATATGATGGTGTCGAGGTAATACAAACACGCAGAAACCAACAAACCTACCAACATATCCATAAGTAGTTATTTATTAATACTATTTAGTAAATAACTGACAACAGGCTTGCCTGTTCCTGAGAAAACTCTTGAGGCAGCATTAGACCAACGTACCTACAAGGTTCAAGATTTAAGATTAACTTTATTGTCCCACATCTTGGGAAATTTGTCTTGGGCACTTAGCCCATGCTGCAGCCATACAGACACTGTACAATACCGTACAACAGACCGTACTATGGTCCTGATGGTGTATAAACAGGAGCAAATCCCCAAACTTTCTGAAAACATCTGGATCAGCAAAGTAAAGTAGTCCCTACCAGAGTTGTTTACAATGAGAGTTGAGTATGCGCTTAATTACTAATTATAAGTGCAGTCAAAAGCACAATCCCTCCTCTCCACCTCCTTCCTCTATAAAGACTTGTGTGCAATAAACCCCAAAAACTGGAAGCGCAATAACATTATGTATATAGTTCCACCTCATCGCGTTCATTTATCTTGATTGTTATATTGTTTACTATTTGAATTTTCTATTTAGTTGTTATTTTTATATTTTACTATTTAAATTGTATATTTCTGTTTGTCTGTGATTTAACTGTCATATTGAGAGCTGCTAAACTGTGTTTCGTTGTTGAAAACAATGACAATAAAGATGTAATTTTATACGATTCTAAAGGGTCAATTTACTAAAATTACAAAAGGCCTTAAAGGAACACGCTGACTTATTGGGACTTTAGCTTATTCAGCGTATCCCCCAGAGTTAGATAAGTCCATACATACCCTTCTCATCTCTGTGGTGCTGTAACTCTGTCTGACGGCTCCACCGGTAGCTTAGCCTAGCACAGAACATGCAGGTGAATGGTTCCAGTAATCCTACTGCTCCCAATAAGTGACCAAATAACTCCAACATGTTCCTATTTCCATGTTGTGATTTGTAGAGTCACAGCGTGTACAAAAGACAACGTAACATGAGACACAGCCATCTTCTAACCGTAAACAAACCGGGAACTATATTCTCAGACAGGCTTGCTGCAAAGCAAATCATTCCACCCAAGTACTATATTCTTCCGCCTGAGAATATAGTTCCCGGTTTGTTTACGGTTAGAAGATGGCTGTGTCTCATGTTACGTTGTTTTTTCTTCTACAAATCACAACATGGAAATAGGAACATGTTGGTGTTATTTTGTCACTTATTGGGAGCAGTAGGATTACTGGAACCATTCACCTGCATGTTCTGTGCTAGGCTAAGCTACCGGTGGAGCCGTCAGACAGAGTTACAGCACGCACGGAGATGAGAAGGGTATGTATGGACTTATCTAACTCTGGGGGTTACGCTGAATAAGCTAAAGTCCCAATAAGTCGGCGTGTTCCTTTAAGCCCAATGGCTTCTAGACATAAAGGTAGTTTTGGGGCTTTGAGATATCTGCCGTTTAAGTTATCTGCCTCTACCTCAATAAAATCAGTTGTAATGGAATTTCTTTTGTGGTGCTTAAAGCATAGTTGTGAATAATTTTCATCTGAATTTCATCCTGTTGAGATTCAGCACCTAACAGCTGACACTATCTGAATGGCCAGACTTCATTAGGAGCAAGTGAAAAACTATGTTTTTGTCATTTGGATGAACTGACCCTTTAACGTGTCTGTTTAAAAAGAGGATTTCAGTAAATGTTTGATGAAACTGTGTTGTATAAGAAAACCTTTCTATTCCGGGAAAACCAAATGTTCTTATTAAAAGTGTGTCCCACAGCAGCCTAATACAGCTTCCTCACAGGCACATTAGACTCAATGGACAGTGATGTGGGGGCTGTTTTAACATCCAACCATTAGCCAACTTCAATCTGAACGATACACAGCCATTGGCTTGGAGATGAGATGGATTAGCCAATAAGACATGAATTATTCCATTATCTCCTGCTAATGTTTACCCAGAATGCATTGGTGTAATTGGTGAAGGCATAATGGGGAAAGCTTATGAAGAAGAAGGAGGTGAAAGGGGGAAGGAGAAAGAGATACAGAGAAAACAAAGAGAAACAAGGACAAGAAAGTGTTGTTCTAGTCTCATTTAACTTTAATAGAGTTTAGGTTGATTTTCTGTGTGAATGTTCTCTCAAACGTTAATGACTTTGTGAGCTTTAATCTACAAAAGCAATCAGTACCTTTTGCTGTGCTCTGAAAGGAATTCCTTTAGTTTAAAGGAAAGTCTCTATAAGTTGTCTAAAATATATGCATGAAGCTGATGACTGGAGCTATTGGCACTTCTCTATCTGCCGTCTCTGTACAGAGAAATTGCAGTTTTAGGGAGCATATTGAGCTCGGCCCAGCGTTGCTAACCTTTCTCTAAATATTATAACAACAATATCCAGATCAGTGCCTCCTAGCCATCCAGGCTGCTCGTTAACACAACATACCGGTTAAACCAACTCGGCCAACCTCGTCAACACTACTAACAGCTACATGCACAGAAAGTGTCCAAAGGGAGAACTCTTAGTTTTTTCACTATAGTGTACATCATTTGTGTTTATACTTATTATTATATACAGCAATGATTAAAATAATTGCTCATCTCCAAAACAGCAATATTGTTTGCAAACATGAAGTGAATGTGACAAAAAAGTCTGTTTTTTTTTTAATTTTATTATTATTTATTTTGTTTTGTCAATGATAGTGTGAAAAGAGAAAGTCATATTAAATCAGGACATAAAACCATAACAATGAGTTAAAGGAGTCTAAAAAAGCTCTGTAAAGCTGCAGATACAAGTTTACAAACTTTCAGGAATGTTGCTGTTGATGTCTTTATTGCCCAGCGCTGTCTGTACCACACTGCTCAGTCTTCTCATTCACCAGCTACCTTCATTGTTGAAACAACAGTCATGAGAGCAAAACCAACATTCACAACTGCTATATCAACTCTCCAGAGGACTGGTATGAGAGTTCATATTGATGTTCAGCTCTGCATGATCTGGAAAAGAAAGAAAAAAGAAAACATGTCAACTTGCTGTTGGACATAGAGTGAGACACGACAGAGGGAGGGGGAGATAGATTCTGAGATAGATTAGGCTTGTGATATGCACGCACGCACGCACGCACAAACACAAGCTGTTATTACGTGTTTTATCATCAACAGAACTAATGTAGAGTCTTCTTTAACTATATAACTTGTCATTACTGAGCTGTTGAGGCACGTTGACCGCAATGACCTGTGTGTGTGTGTGTGTGTGTGTGTGTGTGTGTGTGTGTGTGTGTGTGTGTGTGTGTGTGTGTGTGTGTGTGTGTGTGTGTGTGCAAACAGCTACTTTGGTACTCAGGTATGTGCGTGTATAACTTCTAACTAGCTGTATGTGACTAAGAGTGACTTTAATTTGATTGTGCACTACTTCTGTATGAGTTTGTGTGCGTGCGTGCGTGTGTGTGCGTGTGTGCGTGTGTGTGTGTGTGTGTGTGTGTGTGTGTGTGTGTGTATATTCATGGGTTTGCCCACTGCATGTGTGTAGTCTAAATAGCTTGTGTTTGTGATGAAGAGAATGGTCGTATTGTTGAGAAACCAAAACAACAAGGTCTTGGTTTGAGCTGGGAGTGTCCTGTGATGATACAGTGTGTGTCATTTACGTGTATGTGTGTGTGTGTGTGTGTGTGTGTAGCTGTCCATTACTGTACAAGGTTGAGTTCTGGTTCAAAGACTTTGTGACTCTCCTTCACTGGGCTATTTCAGGGGTCGTATACCTTAATACCATAGTGATAGATGAAGTGAGGCAGAGTGTGTTTTTGTGTGTGTTTAAGACGATGTTGTAATGACAGGAACAGGATGAGGGGAGGAGACGGCACACTTTTCGAAGATAGGTCACCAGTTGTCTCAGCAATTCTTCTCTTGCTCTGCTGGAGCCACTAACCTGTCTAGACAAACTGTGTGTTTCTTTTTTTTATACCAAGCACAACAGTAAGCAATTGTTTGTACTTATGTTCTGAATGCTATTCCTTAGTATCTGGAGACCTCAACAATCTTTTTCTTATTAGCTGTGTTAAAGGTTCAACATCACTACTTGTTTGTTATTGGCAGGCAAGTGTCCTTTAAGCGGTATATTGAGCCACTTCACACATAGCCGTAGTAAACAGTTTAACCTCTAACACCTGAGCAACGCAATTTCAGTCAAAAATTATACTCTTCTTCTCAGTGCCATAAATCACAGAGAAGTCACACACATACTGCCACAATCAGCTCATCCTACCCTTGTTGATGCCAAATAAAGGATGTAAAAACAGATTGATTAGACTGTTGATTTTGGTGTACTCTGGGTCTACGGACACATTTCATTTGGCTCATTTATCTGACATGATTATAACATGAAAGGCAATCTATAGTCAGTCGGAATGGTGTTTTTAATCCTGAGATAGAGTTCTCCAACTGTGACCACAGAACATAAAAAGCTATAAAATCTGTACTTTATTTCTCTAATTCAATCAATAACCCTTGCTTAAATCTGTATCAAGCAGCTTTTGAATGCTAGAAGGACAAATGAATGTCTTTATGTTTTAGCCCTGGTTTTGATCACCAACTCCTGAGAAAAAATACGTCTTTGGTTTACAAGATATATTATTTTGTTCACGAGCAGTATTTGCCATATTTTACTGTTACCAGCGACACAGTCAGAACCAAAAACATTAAGCGGAAAGTGTCTGAAAGCTGTAGAAAGCTGCACACTGTGGTGCTATGATAGATCAAATAGATCAATACTTTAACATTACAATCAGTGTTAATATCTAAACTATCCCATAACTTCAGAGGCTATTATCTAGAACACCATCACTTCACTTTATGTTTCTGTTTTTTATGTTTTCCAGGACCTGCTCCACCTCTCAGAGTATGACCTCTTGGAGCTCGGAGTCCACAATCACCTCCACCGCCTGCACCTTCTCACTTCTCTACGCCTCCTCCAGGAGCGAGAGAGGAGGAGAGGTACTCGCATACAGACAGTTTCTCTCACACACACACACACACACACACACACACACACACACACACACACACACACACAAACACAAACACACAGACATAGAGTTGACCAAACATAATTGTTCCTTATCTGTTCCATCAAGTTGTTGATGGCTGGCTCCATGTTTGAGTCTCCATCTCTGTGTCTTTCTCCCTGTGTACCTAGAGAGTAGACAGAAAGACAGAGACGGATAGCATAGTGTCATGTAAAGACATGCTTATGCCTGGGGGGTCCGGTGGTGGGGAGGTGGTTGTCTGGGGGAGAACAATACTTTGTCACACACACACACACACACACACACACACACACACACACACACACACACACACACACACACACACACACACACACACACACACACACAAATGTGAACCCTTCCAAAGCTATCAGTAAATAAGGAGAAGAGTGCTGAGGCCTGCAGTCCTGCTGAGTTTAATCACTTCTAGAAGTGTGTGAATGTGTAGATGTGTGTGTGTGTGTGTGTGTGTGTGTGTGTGTGTGTGTGTGTGTGTGTGTGTGTGTGTGTGTGTGTGTGTGTGTGACTGCCTGCTTTGTTTTCCCAGTTTCCCATGCATTATACTGTGAAATCTAACTGTTGTCTTGGTGACTGAGGCGTGCATAAGTCTAGTTTATACCAAGTGAATACATTATTTCAGTGAATCTTCTGAAGCTCATACTGTATATAACAGGAACATTTGACTTGTTGACCTCTGCAACTGTTTTTACCTCACATTAAAGGCATAAATATACTAGGAACAATATATATATATATATATATATATATATATATATATATATATATATATATATATATATATATATATATATATACTTTTGCACAGGCAAAATATCCATTTTGCAACCAAAACAATGCGTCACATTTGCTTCAATCTGCAGTGTGGACAAGTTCTCTTGGCTAACTAGAAATGTTGAAGTTGTTAAAGGAAGCAGGGACTATAAAGACAGAATCGGCTCCCATCTCATAGTAAACCCGGCTGTTTGAGCCCATTTGGAATGGAGTGTCTTAAAAAACTAAAACAGACCTCAAGTATAGTACTGCAGTGAGTATAAAAAAAGTTTCATTTGCAGTGCTGTGTTTGACAGAAGTTAAGTTTTTTGCAAATTGAACTTTATGTCTATGTCAAGAGGCGATAAAAATGTTGAAAGTCTCTAAAATCAGATGAAAAAAGTTAAAATGGTAAAAGAAACCGTTAGAAAAATTGCTCATATAAACATGCAACATGTATGAGAGAAGAAAAGCCTATGTAGTCTGTGAAATCAACACTATGCCATGTTTTGCTGTAGTGGTTGATTTACCAAATAAACAGATTATGGTGCTCATAACCTTAAACGGAATAATCTATAAACCAGTTTCACAAGCTGCCAGGCTCAAGAACACATTTTAATAAAGCAGCAAAGAAGCCAAGAACATTTCTGATGTGCTATATTGTCAGTCAAACAAGCCATAATTGCAGGATATATTAAATGAATGGCTCTTTATGAAGTAATAATAATAAATATGGTCATATGATAGGAAAAGATATGAATAGAATGGGCTTAGAGGGAAAAGTTCATGGTCAACTGCTTCATTACACTTCATATTCATGATATTTCATCTAGCAACTTTTCTTCTTTTTAAAATAATTTTCTATAGCTATGATTTTTTCTTTTATCTTGAAAGTCTGAGTTTGTGACCCTAGAATGCAGGTTCAGCTTGCCTCTGTACTAATGTCTTGCTTTCCTTGTGTGGCGTCTCTATGGAAGGTCAATATCCAAGTGTTTAGAGGTAAAAAAAAGACATGTTAAAAATAAAATTAAACTTGTATTTCAAAATGCATACAGTAAGCATGTGGAAAGTGAAATGTTTGGTCTGTTGGTAGTGCTAAGTGAAATGCCAGGCGATCACCAAGTCATTAGGATCCAACCTCTGACAACCATGAATGTAAAATATTAAAATTTCCGGAGAGACCATCTGATAATTAAGATATAGAGAACTGATGAAATGAGTATTGAGTAAACAAACGCTTGATCAACAGAAAAAAACTAAAGAGTTATCACAGTGATCTGTGAGGGACAAGTACAGTAAGTGTGCCTGCCAAAGACATAAAATAGACGGGATAAGGACTTCACAGATTAGCCCTTTAGAATACATTTAAACATTCCTGAGATCTCTGTGTGACCGCTAGCGAAGCCCCAACCTGTAGCTTGAGGACTGTTGCTGAGGTGAAACAGCCTCTAGTTGAAATCACTCAGTCACCAACTACTGTGGTATTATCTGTCTGCCTGGCAGCCTGCCACCCCTATCATTACCATAAAGGCCAGATTTGTTCAGCTAATGGTATCCTTCACACACACACACACACACACACACACACACACACACACACACACACACACACACACACACATGCAGCATCTTCCAAAAATGCTAACTCAACATTTGACCCAGATAAGAGCATTTCAGTGAGAGCACCTTCAGGATAAAACACATGCACACTCACACACTGCATCCAGGCACATACTAATTTCATCATATTACTGTTTTTTGGCTACAGTATATGATTACGTGGCAAGAATAAGAATCTGTGTGTGTGTGTGTGTGTGTGTGCACGTGCCAGGTACTTTCCTTGTTGGCAGGACTTTAAAATGCAGCAGAGATGTAGAGATGTTGCATTTAGAACAATTAGAGGGTGAAGTACTGTAGGAGGCATCAGTAAAACACACACGTGCACACATATTTTTCACATTTCAGGCCTTTTCAGTTTGAGGTGACAGTTTGTTTAGTTACAGTTGTTGCTGTAATGCTGAGTCTGTTCTGTGGATAGTGAAAATAGTGGAAAAGAAAATGATAAAACTTTGAAAACAGCATGTCAGGGATGCTTTAAAATAGAATGACAGTAGCCTCAGTATGTGTGTAGCCATATCTGATCCCCTTCATAACCATTACCTTTAATTTAATTCATGTCAAATCATAACATGAGCTATCTCAGGACACTTTAGAGATAGAGTAGGACCACACTATAATTTACAAAGACCCAACAATTCCCCCCAAGAGCAAGCATTTGGTGCGACCATAGACAGTATATAAACTTATAAACTGGACCAGCAGGTCCCGTGTCTCTGGACGGAGACCAGTGAAGGCCATTAGAAGCTCTTTTCCGGTGATGGCTGAGCGTTACTGAGCAGCCTCCAACTGAGCTTGAAGACGTAGATGTGACGTGAGCAACCTGTCTGAAAGTTGGAAGTCTTCTGGTAGCTGTGCCAAGAGAAATCTCAATCATTCCCAATCTAGCAGAGACGGAGAGCGTAGGTATATGTAAGGAGATAACATAGGCACAGGCTAATTACTGATCACTAACATGGTAGTTAACATTAGTAATTAACTCATTCATACACTGACTGAGGTATACCAGCTGTTTTGTCCCTTCCTGAACTATATGAGCTGAGGAAGTGAGTAATGTGAATACCAGAACACACACAGACAACATACTGCTATGCCATGGATTGACACAAGTTTAACGTGTGTGTGTGTGTGTGTGTGTGTGTGTGTGTGTGTGTGTGTGTGTGTGTGTGTGTGTGTACTCGTTTAACTGTATTTGTGGGGTCCAAAAACCGGGAGGCCAGTATACTTGTGGGGTCCAACCAGCCTTGTGGGGCCCAAAATGCTGGATCCCACAAGTTTAAAAGGTCTGTTTGAGGGTTAAGACTTGGTTTTATGATTAGGGTTAGAATTAGGTTATGGTTAGGGTGAGGGTAAGGGTTAAGGTTAGGCATCTAGTGGTGATGGTTAAGGTTAGGGTAAGGGGCTAGGGAATGCATTATGTCAATGACGGGTCCCCACAAAGATAGTGAAACGCACTTGTGTGTGTGTGTGTGTGTGTGTGTGTGTGTGTGTGTGTGTGTGTGTGTGAGAGAGAGAGAGAGAGAGAGAGAGAAAGACAGCAGGTGTTCATGCAGACACTTTGTTTGCTTGTTTGTTTTTTCGCTGGTGGACAGTGATGTTGCCATAGTCACCGAATACTTACAGCGCTCAGTTGGGAGTTAAGTTAGTTTGTGAACCAAAGATAGAGCATTCACACTGACAATTACACACATTCCTACAGTAGCTTTCAACTGACTTGAACTGCCAGTGAGCTGGTGGCTCAGTGTTTTTATCTGTGCAGAAGTTGCTGACGGAGGGGCAGAGATTCATTCACTCATTTCCCCCAACATACTTTAGGCCAGTTCAGATTCAAGATCTAAACCTGCTAGTACAGTTGTTTTCTGTTTAGTTCTTTTCTGTTCTGATATTTGGTTTGTCAGCCGTTATAAAAGCTAAAGTACTCTCCGCCACCAAGAGTTATAACACCATGATGTTTAAGATGCCATAGTTCACACCAGGCTCATGTCTTCAGTCTCTGCCAGCTGTTTCAGATCTGTTTTGTTATTCTGTTGTCTGTAGTTTTTGTACAACCTCCGAGGTCAATACACACCACATTCTTCACAAGTTCTTTAGGCTGAACTGTATTTTTGTGATAAATAGATGTTACAACAACTGAATTAGTTCTGAGATCTATATCAGTGTCTAGGGAATATAAAAATAACACACAATTCATTCATTAATAGCACAAAATGCACTGTAATTTACAACTAAGGGGAGGCAGCTGTATTGTAAACTGTATTGCTGTATTGTTAAGACATTGTAAACAAAGTATTCTGCTGCTACTGTATGTAAAGCGAGGGCCAACATCAAATTACATCAAATACAAGCGTGCACTGTCAGCTTTTTACCTTCACTGTGATCAACAACTGAAAAATGAGCTGCAGCAGGTCCATGCTAATGGGTCACATTTCATGTAACACTGACAATATCCATAAAAACAGATTTAAAGTTCCCCTCTAATAGAGTATGCAGAGGGTTTTTTAAGTCCACAGCCTTTAAATGTTAGATAATTTATGTTACATCTTACCAAGGAGTACAGGCTGAACCAGGATAATCTATCATGAGAAGGTGATAAACTTATCAACATGACCTCAAGTTAATACTAAGTGTACTATAAACATGTTCCTCTGTCTGTCTGCATGTCAGTAACAACAACTATAATCTCGCGTATGGCAAACAGGGAAGATTCAGTTCCCAGAATTAGGCTGGTCCAAGATAGGAACATCCAAAAAACCATAGACATATATATATATATATATATATATTATATATATATATATATATATATATATATATATAATGGACCAGCAGGTCCCGTGTCTCTGGACGGAGACCAGTGAAGGACATTAGAAGCTCTTTTCCGGTGATGGCTGAGCGTTACTGAGCAGCCTCCAACTGAGCTTGAAGACGTAGATGTGACGTGAGCAACCTGTCTGAAAGTTGGAAGTCTTCTGGTAGCTGTGCCAAGAGAAATCTCAATCATTCCCAATCTAGCAGAGACGGAGAGCGTAGGTATATGTAAGGAGATAACATAGGCACAGGCTAATTACTGATCACTAACATGATAGTTAACATTAGTAATTACACTTAAACAGCTAATGGAAGTCCAAACTGCCTGAGAGCTTCTCCTGGACTATACGGTAATTCCTCTACTATGAGACAGTAAGTCTCGTGGTTATGACCCAATCGTTAGCCTATTTTTATAACAACGTCTGCTACGGAGCCATAACGTGAGCTACAAGGTAATGGAGCCTTTTATACATTGTCGTGTTTCTTTAGAAATAAACAACGGACAAATAGAGTCTTTAAACGCTTCAGATGTAAAGTTATTCTCTGTCAAAATGACGTCAAAATGAATGGCAGTCAATGGGATGCTAACGGGAGCTGATGGCTTGGTAGCATCAAAATGGCGCCATAGGAGGATCGGGTTGTGAGGAGAAGCTGACCTCCTTGCAAAAAACAGAAATACTTGAGAAAAAAATGAAGTTAGGACATTGTGGAGGCTATTTAATCTTTTACAAAGTCTTGAAGAATGTAGCTAAAGATGTAGCTTATTGGTTTTTAATTTTGTAACATTTATTTAATGGTTATGGCTTCACGCACAGGTGTCTTTTGTAATGAGAGGTGTCTTGGTGTTGTCGGGTAACACATCACAACACCTACACTCAGTTGCCAGTTTATTAGGTACGCCTAGCTCAACAGTCCTGCAATAACTCCTACTTTCATGAAGGTAATACAGTTTAGATGCAGGTTGTTGTGCTGACATTATACAGAGCAGTGTTTCTGTTATCAAGCCTAAACTCGTTGATATAAATGTGGTTAGAGTAAGACTGCAACAGTTTTAGCTGTACCTGATATCCGAGTAAATATAACTGAGTTTATATGCAGACAATCAGAAATATATAAAAACTTACAAAACGGGTCTTGAGGCTTACCCAAAATCCCAAACTTCAATAATGTGGGCAATAATGTAGTAACATTCCAAAATGTAGATGCTATTGCAACATCACGCTACCTTTGCCATTGCCTCCAAAAGACAGCAGTCATCATTCTTAGAGCCACTATAGGTTTTGTCAGATACAAGTAAATATATGTTGTTGTAGGCATTTGAATATATTACCAACTCTGTCCTTTTTCTGGTTTTCTACAAGCAAGAAAATCTGGTCTGCTGTCAGTTATTGTTGGTACAATACATCATAAATACAAAAATTGGATCATGTAGTCCGTATGTGTAATGTTGTACGTGGTCCCTCATAAAGATATTAAAGTGATTAAATTACTAGAAGAGAACCACCCCAGATTTTATAGTATTTCTTTACAATCGCTTTAGGCCGCTGCATGTTGCAACATTTACAGATTTATATTACGTAGAAGCTTCCATAAATCATGAGTGATGCTCCTGTGAAATTCTGCAGTGTTGTCAGGTTAATTGAAATAACCGTCAGGAATCCTGTCGATCAACTGTTGATGTTTCACAGACACCATGATCATGAGTCAGAAGAACGTGTAGATTTCCACATGAACAATCATTTTTTATTGTAAGACCCAGAGGCTGCAACCGGAGGAATGAGGAGTGGCTGAGCACTGAACTGTTTACACTTCACACTTTTCTGATCAGAAACACACACATGGAAACACAAGCATTTGTATATACAGATCTATAAGGGAAAAAGTGAGTGGAGGAGGGGAACAGAGGGGAGGGAAGAGGGAGACGAGGAGTGGATGGAATGAGGGGGAGAGAAGAGGGAGAAAGGAGGAGGAGAGGATGAAATCAGGAAGAGAATGTTCCTTGCACAGTTCATATCTTCCTACTGAGGAGTTGCACGAATAGCACAAATCACTACACCGAAAGGAACCAAAATGAAAGAAAAAACAAATGGTTGCCAATACCACTTTAATAAATTATTATTGCTTAAATCCAAAATGTACAGTTGGCATCTGCAGTGGGTGGGGAAGATAATCCTACTAGTTAAAAGGTGTGGGAAACACTGGTGCCCTGAGGTGGGTGGTGGTCAATGTTTGGAAATGAGTGACTCAGCGGGGCGTTGTGCCAACGCGATGTGCTGCCTGAGTGCCAATGGGCCGAAGCAGGGCTTGGCCTGAGGACTCATATTAACAGGAAGTGCAGGAAATGGCTGTAATGGTGTGGCATTCTCCAAACTCATTTAACATTTTCAGTATAGTAAATATTTTTGATCTGTAGACTTTTCTGAAGGTGAAGATTAAGCCTTGATGTTGCTGGCATCCCGAGCAGTACAATTAAGTCTTCACGTAGCATAAAACCTCTAAAAATACTGTTGTAAGTTAGACAGGGTAAACCCAGCCCGATCTGCCGGCGATTTGATTTCGCCCTGTAGCTCAGGCTGGAAACCTGTACGTTTATCTATCCTGCGTCCGTCACAAACTGGCTTATCCACCTGGCGCGCTATTGGCGGGTTTAATATGTGACGATAGAGAAGCGACCTAGCGGCTTTTTGTTTACATTCAACAAGCCGGCCACCGAAGCTCAGCAACCCGTTGATGCCGCTACCGCTGCTACGCCACCCGGATCGGTGGTCTGATTGGTTGAAGGACTGTCCAATTGCGTACAGAGTCATTTGAACTATGCCCGTTGATCACGCCTCTTGTGCAGTAGAAAATACAGAGCAGACTCCCCAGACTAATGTTCTGGTGATAGCCAGACTAGTTGTAAGTGCCAGTGGAGGAAATGCTACTGTGCATCACATTAGGGCATTCTTCTCTGCCTTCTCACGTATTATCACTTGGTATCTCTTGTGTATCTAATGGCTAATGAATGATTCTAACGAAGGAACACCAGGACAGAGGACTGAACAAATGCTAAAAATCCTATTCATCGTGCTTTTGTTAACGGTTAGTTCTTCAGCAAAAAAAATGTTTCTGTTTCTGTAATTATTGTTTATTTCTTATTCATGTTTAATATGTTTGTTTGTGTATGTATGCACCTATCACCTAGGCAAATTATGCCGCGTTCTATTTACCACGGAACTCGTTTTTTACGAGGTCAAAGTCGTAAACACGCCCCCTGACCTCGTATTTACGAGCTCGTAACTCGTACAACCTCGCAGTAGAGAGAGTTCAAAATCCAACATGGCTTCCCCATGTATCAACAGTTGTGGAAGCTGCAGTAACATAAAGTTAAAGCACTTCTGTCTTATTTGTGTCACTAAATCAGTCATTCACACAGACATGTCCAACTTCCTTTCTGTGGACATGTTGTTACGTTGTTTGCATGCACAAAAAACGGCGTAATGCGTTGTTAGCAACTGGTTGCTAACAAGAGCTAACCGGGCTAGAGCTAATGACAACAATGAAAATCCGACTTTTAAATAGAACGCATTCAACTCGGGTGTGACGTCATTCCCAGTTGCGGCTTCCGTGTTCGGAGGTAAATAGAGCGCGGCATTAGGTAGGGCAACTACTGTGGCGATGAACTCCTTTCTGCTTCTGATAGGATATTTCATCACAAGGACACATATCAGTTAAGGATTACAGTTCTGCTCGGCTGAGCCAAACGACACCCCCCTCCTACCCCCATTGTTTGGGAAGTTTAGGTGATTCAGGAGATGATTACAGATTACCCCCTGACTCACTGTACACCTTTCTGGAAATAACACCCTCACACACACAAAGATGCTGAGAATTATCCCAAGCCTGTGTGAAATAGTCCTGAGATGAAAAGAAGTGAAATTCAGCTTCAGCTGGATATTTTGACTTCCAAACAGTCCCTCCGTCTCTACTGGAGTCCAGAAGCAACTTCTAAGCTTGGCTTTGACAATCAGGCTGTGTTCCCTGCTCACAGTGTTGGGTGTTGTGAACAGACCAGAAACGTATTTATTCATTGATTATATCGCCACTAGCCTAATGCCTCAGGACCTTTTTATATTGCGTGGATTTGACCACATGTTTTGTAGTTTGGTAGTAGTATAACCTTTAGATTTAGTAGTGTCTCTGCCTTCTTTTAGTGACAACTTTTGGTTTGTACTGTATCTTCTGTACTGTATGTGGTGAAAAGGGGAAAAAAATGCTTAAACGTGACTATGAAAGTAGAGCCTAAACAGTGCTGCCAAAGCTTTGTTGTCTAGGACTGTTCAGTTTAAGAGTAATTTCCATTCTCAGTACTCACAATATTTTTAAATTGTGGGAAGAGAACTGTGCTGTATTGTATTTCACACAAAAATAATGATAAAAGATTTACAAAATAAACATAATTTGTCTGGCAGAATTCTGTTTTTATTATTTCTTGCTCCATCTTGGATTCTTTCATGAATCGTATGGGTGTCTTGACCCCTATGATGGGAACCACTGGCATAAAACAATGACATTTGATACAAATGATTAGTTTTATTTTAACACCATGTGTTTAATTTTCATAATTTTGTTGATCATTTTTGTGGCTTATGATTACATATTACTGTATCCAAACCTAATGTTTAACCATACTACTGAACCAATTATTTCATCATTTCATCTCAAACCTTTATTTAAGACTCAATGTATCATTTGAGGGATCCCCTTATTTTCAACGAACTAAGACATTAAACAAACAATCAATAAGCAAACCGATTAAAATAGAAATACAATCTTACAAAACAACCAACGATATCCTACAGTGTCCAAGTGATGTCAAAGTATTCAGTTTTAGATCATGTTGCTAGAGATTCCATGAATCTGTTTCACTAATTCTAAAAGCGGTCTTTCCAGCAGTCATTTGGAAATTAAGTTAAAAAGTAGGCATACCTGAAATAACTGTACTTAACATTCATGGTATTGCAAAACTGAATGGGCATTCACAACTGCTGAGAGTTGAACCAGAAAGTCACAATGCGAAATCTAATAGATGTTTAACATTTAATAGATGTTTTAATAGATGTTGTGAGACAACCTGTAGGGGGACCGAAGAGGGAAAAGTTACATAGTATGCCTTTAATGTGTTTCAGACAGTGAAGTGGGGGATTTTATCTATCCATCTAAAACTAAAGAATAATAAATAAGGTTTTAAAAAATCCACATTTATCTTTACCATCATGTGGACAGTTTTGGCCCTCATGCACTTCGGCTGCTTTCTCAATCTTAACAAATGTAGCGTGAATAGCTCAAGATCAAAACACCTACATGTTTGTGGCAGCGTGTGTGTGTGTGTGTGTGTGTGTGTGTGTGTGTGTGTGTGTGTGTGTGTGTGTGTGTGTGTGTGTGTGTGTGTGTGTGTGTGTGTGTGTGTGTGTCCAATGCGGGCCATCTGATCATCTCGGCTTCCATAGTGGCAGGATGGCCTTCTTATATTGTCTGAAAAGAACATGCACACACACATGCACGTGTCTGGGTGTTATCAACTCTAGACAATACAGAGGAACAGGAGGACAAAGGCAGGAGAGAGTGTTGTCCTGAGGGCCAGTCAGCACTCACACACAAACACACACACGGACACTCAACATGATCTCATACCTGATGTAATGACAAAAGTAGAGCTAAAGATTAAATGTAATGGCTTTTGCCAGCATTCTCTCCATATCTGAAAGCTGTGTTATAAGAACACTCCAAGTCAATTTGTGTCAGCCAACACTGAGTCAAGTAGTTAAACATCACAAGTCTTGAGTTCACCTCAAGTTGCTCAAACATGTCACAACCATGCAAAGATCACGTTTTTCCTTTTCATCCCCTCTCTGCAAATAGCAACATTAGGTCACATCTAAATCTTCTCTAAGCACATGACCAATTGGTGGTGTTGGTGTAAGAGGTCCCAAACAAAAAGTCTTGGAGCATGAAATATGAGGCTGTGCAGGGAACACAGAGGAGGAGGAGGAGGAGGAGGAGGAGGAGGAGGAGGAGGAAGTGGAGGAGAGGAGGGCAGTTTTTTTCAGGAGTTGAAGGGGGTAGGGGGGGTGCAAGAGACAACTCAGCTAAAAAAGAAAGAAAGAAAACTCCTCCCAAACACAGTAGAGCAAGAGGAGGGGCTGGGTGCTCGCAAATCACTCCCCAGAGAGAGAAAGAGGAGGGCAGGGCTTCTGATTGTGTGTAGAGCTACTTGTTGTTGCCTGTCTGGAGGAGCATGAGTGTATAGTCTTCCAGCCGGTCAGCTAATCAGCAACTCACTCATTCTAACCAAACTATGAACGGGAATACTTTTCGATAGAAGTATATAGAGCTAAAAGATAAGTAGGAGCAAAGATCGTGGGAAAGAAGAAGAGGTCACACTGACAGGTAGGAATAAAAAAAAAAAATCTGTGTTTATGTGAGTGTGCATCCATATACAGTAGGTGTGTGTAGGAATGTGTGTGTGGGTAGTTGGTGATGGTCATCTTCTCCTCTGGATGCATTTCCATTTGTCTCAGTTTTTCTGACTTTTCATAATCTGAAGAAGTTAAAAATATAAAATGCAGTTTTTTCTCTTTCTGTGGCTGCTGTGTATTCTCCGCACTCCCGTGCCTTCTCTTCGTCTCTCAGCTGTCACTCTCTCCATCCCTTTTAGTTAAATTGTTTACAGCTTGCAAGTGAGTTAGATTTGCTTAGGGACCTTTTGAGCAATAGGTTGCCTTCCCAAGGCTCTGGGTGTAACTGTGGTTGCTGGAATTGGTGGTGCTAACTGTGGAAACACCCCAGAAGGAAATAATTACATGAAATATGACAGATAACATCAAGATCTTTCATCAAGGTTTTTTCTTGTTTACTTGTTTTAAAGTAAGTTTGAGATTGCTTGTTTAAGTTAAGGTCACAGCTTCAATATTTCAAGAAGTTCATTTTTCTCAGTCAAACAACATTGATATGATAAATTATAGGTGTCCATACCACTGCAAAGTCATGAATATTTATTGTAGTGTATGATTTCAAAATTGGGAACCTAAAACAAAACCATGTGAGGCTCATATCAAACATCTGTCCTCCTCAGAAACCCTATGACAGGTTGAACGGCTGCTGCTCAGATTTCAACTCTGACCTTTCAGTTATGGGAACACATCTTTAAACAGCAAGCCATCCATGAGATGATGACAGAGGCAGACATACATATGTGTTTATCTGTGTGTGTGTGTGTGTGTGTATCTGTGTGTGTGTGTGTGTGTGTGTGTGTGTGTGTGTGTGTGTGTGTGTGTAGTGTTGATGTTTTCGGCAGATAAACGCACACATGCGACAGGCTGTTTCAGACATTAGACAGTGTCAGGTCTGAACCCCGCAGTGGCGTTGAATCGAGCCAGTGACAATTTACCTTTAATAAGTCCTGAAATGTGTCTGTGTGAGATTCATAGAGCGCAGCTTTAACTCTGTGATTGACGTGTACTTTCAGTATTGTGTATGTTGTGTTGTGTTACTTGCCCCTGTGGGATGAGGTGGTTGGTATTCCAGCCAGCCACCAACACTATGTGACTTGTAGTCTTCACAAAGTCTGAAAATAAAATCGTAAATATATTTTTCAAGGACTTTACTTGAGTATAGTTTTGAATACTGGTATTTAACTAAAGCGGTACCACCTTGTGCTTTAAACTTTTCTACATTTCAGAAAAAAATATTGTACTTTTCACTCTACTACCTTTCCCTGATGCCCATTTAGGTACCAGTTAATTTGCAGACAAAGATTTTACATACACAAAACATATGATAAATGCGTAGAATAGGATGCAGATTAAACCATCCAGCAGTATACTGAATGAAGTAATCAGACTTTTGCAGCTCCAGCTGCTACATCATTAACATCAATAATGTAGCAAGGCATTAGTGCATTTACTTTTGGCACTTTAAAGCTGAAATCTGCAATTTGTTTTTGTCATTTGCTTTCTCATCAAAGTTAGATAAGAAGATAGATAGATACCATTCTCATGTCTGTATGCTAGATGTGAAGCTAAAGATAGGAGACGGTATCTTAGCTTAGCATAATAACTGGAAACATGGGGAAACAGATAACCTGTCTTAAAAAAAATAAATCCACCTACCAGCACTTCTAAAGCTCACTTATTGCCATGTCCTGTTTGTTCTGTTTGTTAATCTGTACTTTCTCTGCAACAAAGCATGTAAGCATTTATCCCAAAAAGTTAAACTTTTCCTTTAGGTACCAAGTTTTTTTTTTAATCTGCGTGTTAGGTGTTAAGAGTATGTCATTACATGCCAATTTAGCATGTCGTTTTATATTTTTAGCAATGAATTGGTTCGTGTGTGGTAACACTTGACTTTTCAAAGCCACCTTTGTGATCCGATGCCAGGCCACCTAGCCATGTGGTTTAGCTCCGATCTTGGAGCATACAGACTTGACAGTTAATGCGTCCTGGCATGTTCAGATGACAAAAGCATTGAAAAGACAAGTGTAACTTAATACTCATGCTTCATGCCAGGTTACCAGTTAACTCACTGTATAATTTAATCTGGACATGGCTTAACTGACAACAAACTAACTTTGAATAAAAACAGCTTTTCTTTTTATTCCTTGGTAAATGGTAGTTAAGGAAATGCTAGCACTACCTCTTTCTCTTTGTGATTCAGGGCGATGTAGCCGGTGGCTGAACAGTTGTAGGGAAGAGATGATGATGCAGGGAGAGAAAAAGAGGAGGGGAAAAAAGAGCAAAGTCTAAAAACATGGTACTTTTTTTTGTTTTTACATAATTAGGGAACTAGATACTTATTCCACCACTGACTGACTCAGCTGACTGCTTCTCTGTGTGTGACTGACTGACTGACTGACTCAGTGTGATCAGTGGCTATACGTTTCTCACGCCGTCCATCTTTACATTTTACTGTAGACATACTATATGAAAAGAGCACACACAGACTGAGGGTAGGTGGTGTGTGAGAGAGATATTCAGAAATATTACGTGGCAGCTACTGCTGTGGGATTTTATAAAAGCCTCTCATTAATATGTTGCACACATACTTCACACACGCACACACACACACACACACACACACACACACACACACACACACACACACACACACACGCGCACACACGCACACACGCACACACTGGTGGGCCCACGCACTGAAGAGCGCAGCAGGACACCTCTCTCTCTCTCTCTCTCTCTCTCTCTCTCTCTCTTGCTCTCTCTCTCTCTCTCTCTCTCTCTCTCTCTCTCTGTATATCTCTCTCTCTCTCTTGCTCTCTCTCTCTCTGTCTCTCTCTCTCTCTCTCTGTCTCTCTCTCTCTCTCTCTCTCTCTCTCTCTCTTGCTCTCTCTCTCTCTCTCTCTCTCTCTCTCTCTCTCTGTCTCTCTCTCTCTCTCTCTCTCTCTCTTTCTCTCTCTTGCTCTCTCTCTCTCTCTCTCTCTCTCTCTCTCTCTCTCTCTCTCTCTCTCTCTCTCTCTCTCTCTCTCTCTCTCTAACAAAGGCTGGCTCTAAACAGCGGCTCTAAACAGCGGACATGTGACAGTTGTTCCCATTGTTCACTTCTGGCCAGGGGTGGTTTTGCTAATGCATTAGTGTGTGTGTGTGTGTGTGTGTGTGTGTGTGTGTGTGTGTGTGTGTGTGTGTGTGTGTGTGTGCGTGTGCGCGTGTGCGCGTGTGCGTGTGCGTGTGCGTGTGTTTGTGTGTGCGCGCGTGTGTGCATGCAGGAAGACACTTAAGCCGACAAGAGGAAATCCCTCATTCCCAAAACATGTGGATATTCATGTTGTCCTCCCCATTGTGGGTATATTTAATAACAGACCAGTAGTGCAACATGTGACAGCTTCTGTTTTAACTCCATTTCATTTCTAAATCACATTATAGTGTAGAGTGCATTTTGTATTATGTAAACCAGAGGACTTTTAAGATTCTTTCTGTCAAATCTGAATTCCCTAACATGCACAGTAGTCATAGGAGCTAGTGAATTAAATAGGACCTGTTGCATCACCTTAAAGACCAAGCAGCTTTTAAAACCACTACTTCAGTGGATTAACAACAAAGCTTTTTGTCTCAAAGAGACCCATGAAGGAAGAAGGCTTACTATCAAAGCAATATATTAAACTAAACTTATTAAGAAAGTTATGTCCTTCAACCATGTGAGACAGAACTATAGAAAGAGAGGGTGATAGTGAAAAGGAGGAAGGGACGTTTTATGCCAATGATCTTTATTAATGAGCTGCCTGCTGTCTAAATGTTTATACTGCCATTTCCTCTTCCTGTTAATCTGCGCTCGTTTCCCACCCAAGGCCTTGTGTGTTGGTGCGAGTGTTTGCTGTCCCAAGGCCTTCACTGGTGTTGGTGACAAACTAACCTTAACTTCAGAGTATTTTGTCTTTCATACCAAGGTCAAGGAAAATCCTTTTGATTGGTTGCCACGTGTTGGAGGAGTATTTTCCTATTTGACAGTTTTCCTTTAATGATATCCTCTATGAAGCCCAATAAATATATCTTGTGATATTGGCTCATTACAGATATATCTGTATTGTCATGTCATCTACGGCAGTCGATAAACGACGAGAAATTTAAAATCCTTTATCCTGAGCTCTTTTTAAGCTCTGTGATTGAATTATCCACTATTTTTTTTCTCTTGTTTTTTTTCTGTATCTTTGACTTTTTAAGATAATTTCATGCCCATCCAAATCTTGAAAGTGCTCCAACTATAAGACATCTGAAATGAAGTGTGACTTTTGCTTTCTGGACGCCAAAATAACTCTTTCCACAACTCTATCAACGTATCAGTTCATCTCACTCAAACGTAACCAAAGAAACCATGCTCATGCTTCACGCCAGGTTACCAGTTAACGCGCTGTAGAAACTAACCTGAATAGGGCTAAACTGACTACAAACTTCTTATTTTTTGGTAAATGGTAGTGTAGGAAATGCCAGTGCTCCCTCTTTCTCTTTGTGTGTGTGTGTGTGTGTGTGTGTGTGTGTGTGAGTGTGTGAGTGAGTGTGTGATGTAGCCCGTGGCTGAACAGCTGTAGGGAGGAGAGGATGAAGCAAGAAGAGAGAAAAAGAGAGCAAAGTCTATTATTAAGAGAGGTGGAAGGACAAAGGACAGAAAGAAGGAAAGGAAGAGCTGACATCATGATGGACAGACAGAAGGAGGGAGGGGATATCTGTGGGGAGGAGGGGGGAGGGGGGAGGGGGTGGCACAAGATTGAAAGTCAAGAGGGAAAGATGGATGATTAGGGATGGAGTCAAAAGGAGAGAGTGATTTAACTAAGGCAGAAAAAGTAAAATAGTTAGGAAGGAGCTGATGGGTAAGATGGAGAGAGGAGATAGATAGATAGGAGGATGAGTAAGATTTTCACACCTTCACTCCATGTGGAAATTACTTCCTGTAGCTCTCAGTATGAATAATTTATTTATAAGATTAATTGACTGAGTATTCATGTGCGTAAGTGCTGTGTGTCTGTGTTTTCACTCAGTCCTTTCTCCTCTGCAGGGGAGGGTGTGTGTCTGGCAGATGGCCAGGGCCACACAAATACACATTAACACACACACACACACACACACACACACACACACACACACGGAGCTGACCATCCCTGATGGTCTTATAATAGGTCCTCCTCCTGCAATCGTTCTGCCTCTCAGAGGAATCCACACTCTGACCCAGCATGCCTTAGCAGGACTTTTACATTGTTTGTGTGTGTGTGTGTGTGTGTGTGTGTGTGTGTGTGTGTGTGTGTGTGTGTGTGTGTGTGTGTGTGTGTGTGTGTGTGTGTGTGTGTGTGTGTGTGTGTGTGTGTGTGTGTGTGTGTGTGTAAACTTTACTTGTCACGCTGAAAAGTATTGAGCTGGCCAGCTGTTCCTTTCCCTAAACCTGTATTAGCATTTTTATTGACATTCATCATCACAAGCTGGTGACTCAGACCCCCTGCTAAAGTTGGGCTTTCTTTTCTCTTTATATTCCAGGTTTTAAGCTCCAAAGCTTATGAATCTCTTAGAACCAGAGGTTATGTTTTCAGTTTAGGTTGTCCGTTAGTTAGTTTGTTAGTTTGTTTGTCTGTCAGCAAGATTACGGAAAAACTAATTACCCGATTTGTACATGGTGAAGGAGTGAAGCATGGGCCAAGGAAGAACCCATTACATTTTGGAGCAGATCCGAATCACGGGGCATATTCACAAAATATTATTCACTTTTGTTAACATTGCGGGAAAAGGCATTTGTGTTGCATTCATGCGGTGCCGGAATAATTTAAAAAATGAGTTCCCAACTGGAAAAAATATTCCCACTGCATTAACATTGTGAAATAGGGCATGCTTTGACAGAGGTCTGCACTCTCTGAGTGTCCTCGTAGTTATTTATTTCTCTTTTTTTTATTAACAAAGCAGAGCAGTGTACAACACATCGAGGTAGCAGGTCTCTGAAGTTAATCTGAAATGACATTACCGGCTGTTGGATCACATTAACAATCTGTAAAGTACAAAGTAAAACGTGAAGCTTTTGATTGTTTAATGTGCTCTCTGTGTCCGTACTCGGACAAAGATCATTCGTAAGAGAAAGAAACACCACTTTCAATTCACAAATGGACAGTGTGTTTTGGCAGTTCAACAACACCACCACGTCTATTATAATGTGCGCTAGTAACCGTGTTACTGTGCCATTTTCTGCCGAAAACCTTTTTGCACAGAATTACAGATAAGTCACTTCATGGTCATTTCTTTAGTTAAATCAGTTGTTTTCACTCTCCACATTCTGCTATTAAGAACTGTTAATCATCATGTGGCTGGTTAGCTCAGTTTTTAGAGCGGGCGCACATATGTAGAGGATTATTCCCCGACGCAGAAGGTCAAGGGTTAGAGTCCGACCTGTGGCTGTTTCCTGCATGTCTTCCCTCCTCTCTCTCCCCTTTCATATCTCATCTTTCCTATCCATTAAAGGCAGAAATGCTCAAAAAGAATCTTTCAATAAAAATAACTGTTAATCATGTTGGACAGCATTAATGAAAGTTAGCTTAATCATTTAAGGAAATTATTCATTCACATTCCATGACATTTAAAGAACATGGTGAGACAAATTTGCAGCTTTGACAGTAGATCCTCTGCCTTTGAAATATGTTTTTCACCTGCAGCCATGTTGATTGCCTTGGTTTAAAACAGTGCCTCTTGGTCAGGGCTGTCTGCATCTGACTACTACAGTAGAGCGCCAAGCCCCACAGTCTCCTCTGCAGCCCACTAGAGAAACAATAACAAACACCAGCACAGTCGTTCAGGTCAGATCCTTAGGTTTGATGATGAGATTAGAAATAGGGTGGGGGGGGGGGGGGGGGGGGGGATTGTGGAATCTCGTACCATCCAGTCTACTAACATGTCTGTCAGTTGATGGTATTTTAGTTTGTACAGTGTGACTAACTGATGCACGGCGAGTGATTCAGAGTAGATGATAGCGTGCTGTCCACTCATCATCACACGGCAGGGGAATTTATCAAGACCCTGTCCAGGGTTTTCCAGCACTACCAACCTATCTGTCCTCTTCATCTCTTCGCACAGTAATTATAGCTGCTTGTCTGTCCGTCTGACAAGATCTACCCCATGAGCAAAAAAAAAAAAAGTGTAGCTTTTTCTTTACCCTGTTTGAAAGGTCTGGATTAAAAGCTGGTTTTAAGTGCCTTGCTGGAATATAAAGAATTTGAAACATTCCCGAATGGTATGACATTCAGAGTTTGTTGATAAAAATACCACCTGAAACTGAAGCAGAAGGTCAGATCTCTGTTCTCTTCTCACGTCCACCAATAGGGAGCTGAAGTCAGCCTTGTGTCTGGTGAACTTAATATATTTGCTTTAAGCCCAGCACCATGTAAAAACTGTCAGGGGGGAAATCTCTGAAAACGACAACTACTATAAGGATCAGGTGGTTCAGTCAGTTTCAGGTACCTTTTACTGCAATATGTCGAAGCTTGTTGTATCTAACTGACTGATTGTCATATGCCTTTCACAGTTAATATGCCTTTAAATTTGTTTATTCCAGTCGTGGTTATGGCATGGAAGGTATTTGTACAGTGTAATACTGATTTCCTAAGGAGTTGTAGTTAAAGGATATATAATTGTTGCTTGTATTTGTATAATGTATTGAGTTTTGTTGGAACTATCTGTGGTCTAGCTTTCAAAACCTCACTGCAATATTTAATCAAATCAAATATTGAAATTTTGAATAGTGCAGCACCGGAGCCATTCCTTTAACAAAGCAAGATTGTTTCTATTTGCATATTTTTACAAAGATGTTATGTATTGTGTTACGATACAAAATTGTTTTTGTGAAATCACTAGAAATAGATTTGGGATAAGGTTTTTAAAAAATGTTTCAAGCCCACACAAATGCATCTGAATGCAATTTGACATCACTTACAGTTTTGGCAGCATTGTTCTCCTCCGATAAACCAAATTGTCCCCAGTGCCCTCCTTTCAAGTAAAAAAGAAAACCTAGGTCAAAGAGTGAGAGGCAATGTGTCCTTGTACTGTATGTTCCAAACTGTTGTATTTGGTTTGGTGGGTTGAATTTAACCTTAAATGAAACAGATCTTAATTTGATTACAGAATGTGTTTGTGCTTTTGGAGGATTTTATTAAACAACACGTACACTAGATTGGCAGATTTTCTTTTTGAATATATGTTTTCATGCATGCATACATACATACAGGCACAGTTAGAACCACACTACTGGTAGCCTAATGCCATGTATTTACAAGCTTTATCACCCTCCAGGCAATAGTATGCTTGATCTGAGCCATGTCAGTGGATTGCTGGTGGAGGGTGGAGGCACCTGTTGTACTGGATCATATATCATTATATTTAATCTCAATGATTATTATACGTCAGTGTATGTGTGTTTCAGATCATATGTCTTTACAGCAATGTATTACAGAGTACTACACCTCATAACTACATTCCCCTGGTTATTGTACAGTAAGCATGTTAGGTTTATATCACACCTCAAGAGGTTAATCCACTTACTTTTCTTTATGTATTTATATCCTCAATGAAGTTATTAAAAATATATATTCGTACAGTAATCTGTCTGTGGAAAGACTGAGATCAACTCTTCCAATCAAAGCTTTAAAGTGCTGGTAAAAGAAGTCTTCTCTGTCTGACTTTGCATTTCTTTGTGTTTCTTTCTCAGAGTTGAGGATGATGGCTGAGGGGCGTTTTGCCAGTCTGCCCAGGTCCCTCCATGCACACCACGCCCTGGGAGGAGGCACGGCTCACCCCGGAGTCCCCGCCACCTCCCTCGGTGTCCACAGCAGCAGCACCTGCTCCTCCAGGGGGCTCCAGGCCTCCCTCGCCTCCTCCATGGACCTCCTCAGCTCCAGAGGGTGAGTTGGCTGACCAACTGAAGCTCACAGCACTATAGAAACTGGTCTTCAAAGAAACCTGGCAGAATTCAGGCTCTGTCTGACTGAAATAACAAGTTAAACAAGCCAATAGTCTTTTCTGCAAGGATGTTTAGGTTTTAAGAAATTGAAGATGGTGGTTTAACCAAATACATGTTGTTAGAATAAGCACATGATCACAAAACGATTTGGTTCCCAAGAAAATAATAATAAGTATCTACTTATTTTCTATTCTTTGGCACTGCTTCTATAAAGGTTGGGTCAGATATTACAACACGTTGTTCAGACCCAGATCCATAATTTAAACTCTAAGGGAAACCCCAGACTTTCCAAAAATAGGAAAAATGTCTAAAAGACATCAAATATTTCCATTTGACGTTGAGCAGACATAAGCATAGCTAAATATCTTAGTCTGTGTACACTAAGCAGCATCAAACAGCTTCAATACAGTGTTTGACAGCATCACAGTTATACTTTGTATCGACTTGTTCAAAGTGTGGAAATAAACTTTTCTACCTTTTAAAGGTACTAAAGAGAAGTTTTAATTGGATTTTTCTGACTTTCGGATATTTGTGAAGTATAGAGTCTTCACAAATGTTCAGGGTGTTTTATTTTACTTCAATACTTCAGTCTAATTTTTCTCCCCCCCTCTGTCATTTTACCTCTCCCAGTCTCCCTCCAGGGCAGGGAAGCAGCCTATCAGAGCTGCCCGCTGCTGCCTACCACCCAATCTCCATTCACGGAACTCTGCCTCGACGCAAGAGAGGAGGGGCCAACCTCAGCCATGGAAACTACACCTGGGACCCCAGAGCCATTCACACGCAGCAGATATTTGGCGGGAACACGTCACTGGGTCCCGGACACGCCCATCAACCCATGACCTCTCCACTGGTCCAAAATATAATTGACGACTTTCATGGTTACAGGTAAACACATGTTCAACAAATACATAAATATGCTTATGTGAGGTCATACCAGCTCTCTATTGATTAACAAAACTGCATTTTGATATTTACAATGTATGTGATTGTTGTATTCAACATGATCTTTTCTATAGTGCCTTATACCTTTTATTGCAGTCTGTAAAAGGAAAATAAGTGACACAATTAAAAGAACAATCCATCAAAAAGGTATCTTTTCAACTTCAAATACTCAATAGGTTTGAAAGGAGGCTCTGAAAGGATTTTGTGGCTTGCTTCTTCTCGGACACAAGTTTGGGTGAGATTGGGTTTACAGCAGTTAGTATGGATTCCAGTAGTGACCCAGAGACACAGCAAATATGGAAAATGGAAAAAACATTAGAAGCATTTTACAAAATTGCAACACTGGTTTGATTCCAGCCAGGAACCTTTGTTTAATGTCATCCCCTGTCTTTCTCCATGTTTAATGTCCGTCTCCACTATCTTTATCTTTTTTTTTTTTTAAATACATGATTACTTCTAAAACCTATCCTGTAGCCTGATCCACTTCTCCATTCTTGTTGTTTTTATTGTTGTGTTGGGTCACCATTGTAACCTATTGCAACTGCTGTGAATCCATGCTGCTGTCTTTTGTGAAGGAGCAAGCTACAAACTTTTCAGAACCACTACCCTATAGGCAGTGAGTATTAATACTCAAAAGATATATATTTGGTGTATTATTTCTTTAAAGGGATAGCTTGTAATTCTGAGCAGTACTTTTGGCACTTTTGATCAACTGAGACTAGCCATACTCTCCAGGACTCAGAAAGAGAGTTTGGGTTTAGATGGAGAGAGGCGAGTCCATAAAGAGCCCTGAGGGGGTGTAGCAGTTAGCTCAACTTCAGAGGAAAAATCACACACCAACACACACATCTCATCCCTCATCATGTCCTCCCATCTTTCTATCTTCAGTGTAGAGTTACAAAAGACTGTATCTGATGTAGCCAGCTTTGTGTGTGTCTGTGGCTGGGTGCGTGCATGTAGCCCCCAGCAGTTGGGTTACCTTTGTAGGTCAGGGCGTGGCAGGACAGATCACAGATTACTGTGAACTCTTTGTCTGCTCTCTCCATTTTTCTGCCTCTGTGCTGGATACATTTCATACACTGCTGACATACAGCAGGACAATTTGTCCAGGTCAAATTCAACCTGTGCAGGTGGCCAAATAATGAACAGCATCATTCTCTCACTCATTCTCTCATTGTGTCATATACTTTTGAAATGTCAAAAAAAGTAAGATGAGAGTCAAGTGTGTTTCTAGCTTTACTAAATGTAATCAAAACGCATCACCACAAAAGGAGACATTTTTCTATAGCTGAGTGATTTTTGGCAGGTGGGTGAAGCTATCTGAAGATCAAACCTCAGCACTTGCTAATATGGGAATTAACATATTAATGGCCTCACTGCTACAAAGGAGACCCATATTATGTGAGACAGCAGGTATGAGAGATAAATATCACTGTGCCCATAGTTATTTGATCTCTTTGTTTAATTTGCTTGTTTCACTTACTGACGTTAAACTTCTCTCTAACGGCGTTTTTCCATCACGTGGTACCTGCTCGACTCGCCTCGACTCTACTCGCCTTTTTTGGTTTTCCATTACAAAAAAAAAGTCCCTGGTACCTGCTAACAGGTACTTTTTTTAGTATCACCTCCGTCGAGGTTCCAAGCGAGCTGAGGCGATACCAAAAGGTGACGTGAAAACCTGCAGACTCCTGATTGGTTGGAGAGAATCGTCACTAATCACTAATCATCATTGCTAGCGACAGACGGGGGGGGGTCCTGAACAAACCTGCCATTTTTAAATAGTTCAGCCAGCTGTGTTGTTTTTGCTGCCTCCAGCTTCTTTTGGAACAAAATTTGTCTTCTGGCAAACAGCCACATGCCGACAGTCAAAAACACTACACACCTTCCACGTTCTGCGTGTGTGAAGCGTTAGGTCACGGCAGTTTCCTGCGGCGTCGCTATGACGACTAGCCACGCTCGCCTCACGCATGAGGCGGTACTAAATCTGCAATGGAAAATGGAGGACGGGGCACCGCGGCCGAGTAGAGTCGAGTAGAGCTGGTACTAGCAGTGGGTAAGCGCCATAAGTGAAACGTTTTGTGTGTCCGTTAACTTTTTGTAATTTCACAAGGTCTAACTTTAATCACATACAAATACTGGATAGTTGCATCTCGGCACAGCTCAGAAAATGTTTTCCCATAGTTTTAAGTATATTAAAACATTAAATAACATTATAAACATTACATTATTTTTTTTTTCAAAGGAATACCCATACAGATTGTCTACACATTGTGATTTAGTAAAGAAAGAAAATCCAACATTTGACATTTTAAATAGACACTCTCTGATGTTGTTAAATGAACCAGTAGCAAAGTTCCAAACTTTCCTCCCAGCTCACTTTTAAAAGAATCTGAGTTTCTATAAAAAGATAAGGGAGTGAATAAGGTATGAAACCACTGGCCAGTCGCTCTTGACTTTCCATTGCTCAAGCTGTCGGCTGACCTATGACCCCTGACCTTATGTTGCACTGCTTTCCGATTGGTCAGCTTGTCTCTCCGTTGACCTCTGTGGGCAGCTCAGCAGACCACCAGGAGAGGAGGAGGGGGAGGGAGAGGGAGAGAGCTGAAAGAAAGAGTGTAAGGGAGTAGCGCAAAGAGAGAGATGCAAGGGGCTGGAGAAGAGATCGACAGTGACAGACTGTTGACTTTTCCTTTCATCAACTGAATAAGCTGAAGATAAAACCCTTCTGAATTCCCCAGTTATCTGTTGATTGTGTTTGGATTAACCTCTTCACATATTTTAGATCTAATCAGACCGATAGCTTGAACTGGTTATTTAAAGCAGAAGTTTCAACTGTTTTTACACTATGTTGCAAATTACAACAGATTAGTATGTTTATGAGCTATGAACATGTTTATACCTGATGTTTTATTGCCTTACTAACACCCAACACAAACTGAGAGAAAAACAGCAGGTTGCTTTAGTGCTGCAAATAAAAAGGAGGACGTGAGATGGAGAGGTATGGGGTCAACAGAGACTCGCCTCCAGACTATTTCAAAAATGGATTTTCTATTTAAAGCAAACTGTGAGCACACATTTCTATTAGTGCTGAAGTGAAATATTTGAAAATGTCACTGAGATAAGCGCTGGTGAGATTTTTGTCTTTGCATTGGAAACCAGTAGTGAAATGTGCCTGTCAGAGCATGTGAGCGGAGTGGAGCGGGGGAGCGAGCGGGGAGCGCGGGAGCGAGCGGGGAGCGCGAGCGGGCGGGTCTTAGACAGAGCGCAGAGCAGCATTTTTAAAAGGACGGAGCGTCGCTCTATTTCCCGCTCACACCACGAGTCTGAAGCATGCTCAGTCAAGCCTGACCCAGAATCCATCTGTCTCAACAGACTATTTTCATTCAAAACTCGGCTCAATAATGGAGTTCAAAAAGTACTTCAAAAAAGAAAATGAGAAATCATGCAGGTGTAGTATTAAAAAACTAACTAACAGTGATAATGTGGTACAAGAAAATGTGATATACATGTAGATTATTTCCTTTTTTTGGAGGGAGCGGGGGGGGCGATTTGAGTGGAGCGCGAAGCAAACTGCGTTGAGCGCTGAGCGATGATGAGCGGAGCGTCCTGATGGAGCTTTGAGCGGGGGAGCGGAGCGTCCTGATGGAGCTTTGAGCGGGGGAGCGGAGCGTCCTGATGGAGCTTTGAGCGGGGGAGCGGAGCGTCCTGATGGAGCTTTGAGCGGGGGAGCGGAGGGGTGAACAGCTCCGTGAGCGATGAGCGGAGATTCCCACCGCTCCACTCATATGCTCTGGTGCCTGTTATCGGTGCCAGATTTGTCCTCAACTGGAATACCAGGCTACTAAGCAACTAAGCACTACTTGATGAGTCCCACTACAACACACCAATTCCAACAGGGTTTTGACTTTGTAGCTTGTTGTTCCAACTTGAAAAGTAGCAAAATGAACTTCAAAATGTCACCAATTTACCAAATTGACTAGATTTGAGTGCAGTTCAGTCCCACAATGCAACCCAAAAAAGGAAACACTTGAGCTGCATACACCTGTGCCGTGTCCCAATTTCAAACTGCATACTAACTGTATACCGTATCTACTATATAATTATTTTTAAAGTATAAAGAGTAACCTGCCTTATCTTGATGTGTGATTTTGGACATTCACTGCCAATTTAACCTCCCAGTCAGCAAAGTGTTTTCCCCAAGCTTTAATAGTACCGTTTTCTTGTGCTGATATGTTCCTGGAGCCGTTTCACAATTTGTTTCATATGTTTGCAGCTTTGAGCAGCTCCTCTAGTCAGTTTTTAAGTATTCTCTTCAACTTTGTTGAGTATTTATATTGTCACACTTCCAATGTGGACAGCCTACAAACTCAAAACCCTTTGTAGTAGAATTAGTATGTATTATGGAATGGGGGCACGACTCTAGAAACTCTAGGAGCATCTTGGAAAACACTTACTTTTTGCCTTATATAATGTCCTTTTTAGAACTATACTGTACATTCAGTGCTGTACATTGATTATTGTATTAATTTTAATTGTTGCATACCAACTGCTAAGACAATATACTATATATATGATTATATGATTAGTGTATAGCATATACAGTAGTTTATAGTGTGGATTGGAAACACAAATACTAACTTTGCATTGAGTCTGTGGATCTTTAATATGAAAACACACTGACCTCTGTAGGCTGCCTGCAGACGCTGCATGTTGCTCATGAACTCTTTCTATTGCTCCCACTGTCTGTCTGTCTCTCTCTCTCTCTCTCTCTCTCTCTCTCTCTCTCTCTCTCTCTCTCTCTCTCTCTCTCACTCACTCTCCCACACACACAAATATGGAGTAGTCACTCACTAAAGCCAGTTGTGGTCATGCTGAGTATTGTGTGGTGAAGCGCAAAGAACAACAGTAGCCAGAAAAAGACTGTGGCGAGTGCTGCCTGCTTCTGCCCTCCCTACTTTTTTTGTTATGTTCTCTAGCTCGCTTCCACTCTTTCTGTCTTCATAGCTTTGTCTCTGTCCGTGTTGCAGGTCAGTTCTGTGGTCGTAGAAGCAGAAAAATCCAGTGTCTGATGCTGTTTCAGCAATAAGCAGAAAAAGGCGAAGTTAGCTGTGGTCAGTCTGGAATGCCTGACCATCTCACTCTCACCATACTTTGCTTCAGTTTCTTTTAGTGCTGTAGTCAGGCTTACTAAACATTAGTAAGCTCCATGGATGCCACTCTGTTTGTGAGCCTGACCTTTGACCTCCCTGAGAAGAAGAGGGAATTTCCCTAAGTCGTAGCACATTTAGCTCCAGGAGGCTTCATATGGGTGTTGTCTGGCGTGTGGTTCTCATTCTCATCTCACCCACCTCAGACAACAGAGCCAGGGCAGGGTAACGAGGGGCCGCTGGTTGGTGTGGTGAATGTTTGGGGCCAATCAGAGGTCCAGCCAACCACTGACCCCAACGAAGCAACACATACGACTACAGTAAAGGTGGTCAATGTCAAACTGAATGTCTGATTTTATTTTAGATTTGAGACCACAGAAACTTCCTGCGTTCTTCTTCCTCATTCTCCTCCTCCTCCTCTTCATCATATTCTTTATCCTCTGCAGTGGTGAATATTAAGCAGCTAAACTATGAGCACCTGTCACTCATCACTAAAAGGCAAACCACCCACAGGAGTTAGGGCGTTTTACTGATGCACCAATCAATGGTATATTTCTATCCAAATGCCTTATCTGTATACATTTCATATGAACGCCACTTAAATGGTACAAGTTGCATGAAACTACATTGGAAACAAGTGTCAGGATCTTGAAAATAAAACAAGATAGACAAAAAAAAATAAATAAAGAACAGATTAATTGATAATGACAATAATCTCTAATAATGAATTGATCACACTATTTTGTAAGTCCAGTAGCAGATACCTACTTAGCTTAGAATAAAGAACATGTCTGAACGAGTCTGGTCTGTAGAGCACTTCAGCTCTCTATAGTTGATCGGAAAAAAACTTCAACAGAAGCCAATACTACATAATAGCAAAACAAGCAATACCCACCATTGATGATCAGCCTTATGCTCCTGGCACCACCAGACAGTTGTTCAGCCAACAACAACTGATGTGCCCTCTGGTGCTAAGACAACTTGGTGTAGATATGTGTTGTGGGGGGCATGTCAGGATATGTTGGATGTTGGATTAGGGATGTTTAGACCTGGAACAGGATCAGTTGCCATATACTGAGCTTCCTCGGCTCTGCAAAGTGAAATCTGCAGGACATCCTGAGGGGGATGGAGAGGCCTGAGCACACCACCTATTATGAATAATGAATATACATTGTTGTGAATGGAGGCTTCTGTTTAGTTACATAACTAAATCCCACTCATTATTTGGGGCCGTATTCAACTGAGAGGGCTTAGAGCTAAACATATTTGGTTTGATAAGTAATGGGCTGTGCAAATATTCCCGTGGGAACACCAGTGTAGGCTTAAGAGCTTTAAACTACCAACCTTGCTAACGTAGTGGGGGATTTGAGTTAATTACCTCTTTCACTGAGCCCCTGGATATAAGCCTCCTGTAGAGGAAGACTCTGAGATACATTTATACACTAAAGCACCAATATTCAAGGCAAAGATGGAGAGGGAGATATTCTGTAAGGAACACAATATGAGGATCTTATACTGCTGGTCAAAACAAACAAAATGCCAAAATACAGTCCCTGAAAATGTTTTCTATGTATTCTGACCTTTGAACAAAAGTGTCTAGGAAAAGCCAATGAAACGGGAGTTAGAGGGAGTCATGGAAACAGATAGAAAATGTCAATGTCTTGCTTGGATTAATGAAGGAATCAAAGAAAATGCCGCCGTTTGTATTTGTTTGCTCTGACCTTTCTGTGAATTTGTCAGTGGACTCTGAAGGGTAGGCGTGTGGCTGCGATGTGTGTTATGGTGGGGGAGGAGAGAGAGTGAGAGAGGGAGGGAGGCCAAGTCAGGCAGGCAGTGAGTGAACATGTTTACCACTGACTGAGAGAAAGAAAAGTGAGAGACAGACAGCGTGTGGGGCAGAGATAGAGTGAGACTCCGATTTAAAGCATTGAAGTTTGGTTTCACTCACCTTCTTTCTTTCAGAAAAAAAACTGAAAAAAAAAGAACTTGGGACATCATTACAGTTAACTGTATGCCAGATTTACAGTGCAGCTGTATCTTCTTGGTCTAGCATTTGGCTAATATGGACACTTGTTTGGACCAGTGACATCCATTTGGAGTTTTAAATACAAAGTGGCATACCTCCAGTGAACTATATCATCTCCTAAAAAGAGCTGAGCAGTGTTTGAATCTCTGAAGAAGCAGCATTAGCATCAGTCAGGGACTCCACCTGGACTTAACACAACCAGCTCAGCAGTTTATTTGCAATAGGAACTGTTAGGGGACCCAAAGATCAACAGCCAGCAGTTTGGGTCCAGTAGCAGAGATGTGTTCACTGAACAGGACCATGTCTTTGTCTGTGTTCCCCAGGGAGCCTGCTGCCGGCCTGGACGCCACAGTGGACTATGTAAAGGTAGGAACAACAAATGTGCTTGTTTGTTATTTACACAAAACTGAAACAGCTACAAATAAGCCCTGGATTGATTTAATCCTGCCAACACTATTCTTTTTGTAGCTTTTTTGCTTGTGGTATAGCTGTATACAGAAAGACAGATTTACAGTATGTTGCACTTATCACTCTGCTGATACATTCACACAACACATTAGCTTCACTTTCAGTAGTTGCACACATTTAGGGGGCTTTTGCAGTATCTCTGGGACTGGTTATACAGTACAAAGATAACATACACACACAAGAAGTAGAAGTAGAAGAAGAAGAAGAAGAAGAAGAAGAAGAAGAAGAAGAAGAAGAAGACATACTTTATTGATCCCCAGGGGGGAAATTACATTTTTACACTCTGTTGATATTACACATTACACACAGGCCCGAAATACACACACATGCACAAACAGGACCTATACATGCATATGTGCAACACGTTCAATTTGATTCGTAAATGGTTGTAGGCGCAAGTCTGCTCTTTTCTGCAGTATAAGTAATACTACTAGTTATTTAAAAAAAACATTCCACTCTATTGTCAAAATACTGCAACCCTAATCTGACCACTTTTGGTTACACTTTATTTGAATGTATCTACATAAGAGTGACATGACACTGTCATGAACATGTCATAAACATTAGAAACAGTCAAAAACGTTTGTGTGTCATTCATTTTTTTCATGACAAGTTACAGTTAGAGTTATGGTTAGGGTCCATGTGTCATGACTGTGTCATGTGTTCATGACAGTGTCATGTCACTCTTATGTTGATACCTTCAAATAAAGTGTTACCGCACTTTCTTTTTTTGCATTTAATAAAAGAAAAATGTAACAAATCCATCACCAGCGACTGTAATGTGACTAAAACTGCATATATAATGATATTCAGCTGTTTCTGCAGGCCTCATAGCAGAAGTTAATCCTATTGCCTCTGGCCTAAAAGGATAATACTCCTCTAAATCATATGTCTGCCATTGTATGTTTTTGCTGCCACACTGTTGTAAATCATTTTCACACATACACACACCACCTGAGTCCCAGCTTTTCCTCAGTCAAAGAGAGCTGATGACTGAGAGGTGATCCTTCAGTTATCACAGTATCATTTAGCTGACATATGATGTGCTTTACTTCACTTTTCTATTTCTGTCTTTGCCTTTCTTCTTATACTCACCCTGCACAAATTCTGCTTCATTGTTTGGGAAAATCCATGGGGCTTTAAATACTTAAATACTTACACAATAAGAAGTCTGGGCCGGGTATCACATCTAAATACTTTTTGAATATCGACCAAAGAGTTTCCACATAACATTGAATAGCACACACTGTCAAGTACCGAAACTTGGCACCAAATGCTAGTTGTTTATGTATTCTTCAATCAGACACTGTCTGATTTAAATAATGATTTAGTTATTTCGTACTACATTTATCCTAACTCTTGTGTTAAAACAACAGCATTAAACAGTGCCTATTGTAAGAAAATGTGGCATATTTGAGTTACTTGAAGAAAGCTTTTTTTTAATCTAAAATAGCTGTAGTTCCCATGCTTAGCCCTGCATGGCAAAAACAAATATAATCAATCCAACAGAATTCAAAATGTTGATCAAGGCAAAGAAAAACTTTTTCATGGTACAGTTAAAAGGTTTTATTGTTAAAGAGTTCATAAAAAGGGTTTAGCCAGACAACCAGTTCACAGCAGGTACGTCAGATAATCAGTCCTTTGGTTACTGACAGCTTCTCAGACAACAGCTACATATGGAGGCATACTGTAACTTTTTCTGAATCAGAAGCAAAGACCACATTCTCAAGGCTTGTGAGAAACATGTAGAGAAACACATTTATACTCAGCAACATAAGTTCAAAAAGGTACTTTTATTGTATTTATGCAGAAAATCAGTTTCCGTTCTAATGCTGGAACTTCATATTTTTAAATGATACCCAGCTTTACTCTTTTTTCCCTTGTGGGGGCAACTAAAGGCATACAATGGCTTAAAGCAGCATTAGCTCAAATCTTTTGTACAGTCAAAGCAGTGGAAACCCAGCAAAATATCACATTTTCCTTTTAAGTTTTGACATTCTGAACCTCCCCATCGTATATCAAACATCTGCATACACCTTAATAACAAAGTAAAGCTAAACTATATGATCTTGTCTCTCTTGTGCGATCTTATTTTGACCTAAAAACCATTGTCTTAACAAATATACATAACTAGATCAGTGTAAAGAGGTCCTAACTACACATACGTACTGAGATAATGCTTCCCCATTTCTTCTCTCTTTAAATCTTTATGTTTTCTCTTCTCAATCCCCCCAAACATTCATTCCGCTCTCTTTCCCATCCATCACTTCTTACCATCTATTGGCTCATACGTTTGGATGCTGACACCTCAGTCTGAAAAGCAAACTCATACCTTCCCACGAGAACCTGTGGGAGCTAACCATACACACACACACGCACGCACGCACGCACGCACGCACGCACGCACGCACGCACGCACACACACACACACACACACACACACACACACAAACTTGTGTGTATTTCTTTGGTCAAATTAGGGTTGCGTGCAAGTGTCAACAGAGTGTGTGTGTGTGTGTGTGTGTGTGTGTGTGTGTGTGTGTGTGTGTGTGTGTGTGTGTGTGTGTGTGTGTGTGTGTGTGTGTGTGTGTGTGTGTGTTGACCGCAGATGAAGCTACTGTATCCCGGGTATTGTATAATATGTGTGAAAGTGTAGCTGTCAGCTGTGGTACTCCAGGTGTGTTTGCATTTCCACTGTGGATGAAAACATGCACATATGTCCATGCGCACACAGACTGCAGTACAGTGCACATGCTCTGTGCCAAATCCTGTGGAAAGGTCAAAAGTGCAAAGACTGTGCAATTAGCCTTGCATTGTTTAGTGCGATCAGGCCATCAATTATGTACAGCACAAGTGTGTAGAATGGCTGTAAGCAGGGAAGGAAGTGTCTGTGGAGAACAATCGTGTAAAGATCTCCCTCTCTTGTTTGACTATAGGCCAGTTTCTCTCCTCGTAAGAAAGAAAGAAAGAAAGAAAGAAAGAAAGAAAGAAAGAAAAAGTCTATCCCCCTGTTGATCCTCTGTGGTTCAGCACAACCACAACTCTTTGACTCAGCCTACTCCAAAGTACTCTCCCTCTTTTGCGCTTTCTCTTTTATTCCCACTCTGTCTTTGACTTGAAAACATCAAGTTGCTCAACCCTCATGAGAGTTTTAAGAAACAATAATGCTCTGTGTGTGTGTGTGTGTGTGTGTGTGTGTGTGTGTGTGTGTGTGTGTGTGTGTGTGTGTGTGTGTGTGTGTGTGTGTGTGTGTGTGTTCTTATTTAACTTCATTCGTGGGGTCCAAATACCGGGAATACAGTATACTTGTGGGGTCCGGACAGCTTTGTGGGGCCAAAATGCTGGAGCCCACAGGGGTTAAAGGGCTGTTTGAGGGTTAAGACTTGGTTTTAGGATTAGGGTTAGAATTAGGTTATGGTTAGGGTGAGGGTAAGGGTTAAGGTTAGGCATCTAGTGGTGATGGTTAAGGTTAGGGTAAGGGGCTAGGGAATGCATTATGTCAATGACGGGTCCCCACAAAGATAGTGAGATGCACTGTGTGTGTGTGTGTGTGTGTGTGTGTGTGTGTGTGTGTGTGTGTGTGTGTGTGTGTGTGTGTGTGTGGTCTCAGATTGCAAAAGCTTTCAACTCTCAAAGTGGATGACATTTAACAGCTTACAGTATACACACACACACACACACACACACACACACACACGTGATCAAACCACCAATTCAAGTGTACTAATTAATTACTGAATTAATTCATCTGTAAACAGATAAAAGAGGAGTGCATTAAGGTAAAGATGCACTCTGGTACACTCTAGTGGTCACATTAAGATACTACAATATACTAGACAGTGAGCCCCCACAGCTGTAAATGGATCAAGAGTCAGTCAGCCAGTTATAAGTCCAAACAGCAGTGTGACATTAATCATGATCATCATACCAGTCTGTCAGCAAGCCAGCATGAGTTCAAATAGCAATCCAGCTGTTCACGCTGCTAGCCAACTATTCAGCTACTAACCGGCCTGCGGGTGTGTCAGTCTGCCAGTCAATAAGCTGCACAGCCAATCAATCCTTCCGTTTGTCAGCCTATAAGCAGAGCAGGCAGCTGGCCAGCAACCCTCATTACACTAAATGATCAATAGGCAAGGCAAGGCAGCTTTATTTGTATAGCACATTTCAGCAACAGGGCAATTCAAAGTGCTTTACATGAAAACAGATTTTAAAAAAAAATTAAATAAAAATAAAATAATAAAAAAAAAAATAGTAATAGTCCTCAGTCAACATGTTAGAATCCACATTTTTGCGGAATTTTTGTCAGATCTCTGTGTATCATACATAGCTCACACAGTACTTGTAGTACTTAGACAAACAAACAAAAAGTTTCCTTAACTTAAAATTTGAGCTTTATACTCATTATTTATGAATAATGACTATACATTGTTGTGAATGGAGGCTTCTGTTTAGTTACATAACTAAATCCCACTCATTATTTGGGGCCGTATTAAACTGAGAGGGCTTAGAGCTAAACATATTTGGTTTGATAAGTAATGGGCAGATCTCTGTGTATCATACACAGCACACACAGTACTTGTAGTATTTAGACAAACAAACAAAAAGTTTCCTTAACTTAAAATTTGAGCTTTATACTCCTGAATTCAGTATTAGTACTAAAAAACTTTTTGTAATAATCCCTGAACTGCCATGTCAAGAGTCTTTTAAATGATTATATATACAGTACAACCCCCTTTAGAAAAGACAGACTTTGTGGATTAGGAGTAACAATGTAAACCATGTTACTCACTAGTTTGAAACAGAGAACGTTGTTGACATGCTTGTGTCCTTCAGTTTTGTGAGAAATGTACAGTTTATATTCCCAAATATTATTTGGGATCTAATTGCATGTCTACAATAAATAGTTTGACCACACACAGCATTGACATTTACTGTGTGGAGAAAAAAGACGAAGAATGGTTCATCAAGTTAATCTTCCCGATGATGAAACCATTTTCAGAGCTTTCTCTTTTTAAGCTACATGAAATGCATTCTACCCACTAACTGCAGACAGTGTTATTGATGTTGTGAGGGCTCATGCAGTGGAGGCGTCCCGTTGCACAAATCAATGTGAGTGTCACTAAGATCACAGTCCATTACTGATTGTTGACCCATCACAAACACAGAGTCACGCTGGGGGGGCCAACAGCAGTGCCACTGACATTTATTCTCTGGCAGTAGAACATGAGAAAATCATACCATTGATTGACTATGAAATATGTCAGGAAATCAGATGATGTAAAGCCCCTACGTATAGAATATGTAAAAAAAAAAAATGGTTTTGTACAAAATATAGTGAAAAATAAATCATTCTGATCATCATACCTTGCCATATTTTTCTATATCTTTTTTTCATGACAAAAATGTTGAAAAACCAGAAGCCGAACTGCGTTAGTACTTACTTCATTGGCCGACGCTTTACGTTCTGATCCTTGCACGTTACGTTCATTTTGCACTAAAATTCCGCATAAAATGAGAAAATACTCCGTACTTAAGTATTTATTTCACACAGGAGTATACAAAAATAGGCTTTACCATGTGGTTATTTCATATATCCTATTTATTTATTGAATTACCAGAAAACAAACAATATCACGATATCACAGAGATATAAAATGACCTATATCGGATAGAAGAATTTGGCCGTATCGCCCAGCCCTACTCACCGCTCTCATAGCATCTTTTTTCGGCCGCAGTTTCAGAGAAAAAGCTCTAAAACCCATTGCACACTACAGCACCAAACAGCAGACACAGTTAGAGACTAGCTGGTGAACATAAAGGTAAGGTCAAGGTACTTTATTGTCACATACACATACATGTAGCGAAACCCATCCCTCAAGGGAGCAGTGGGCAGCCATTAACAGCGCCCGGGGACCAACTCCAGATCTGAGCCAGTGCCTTGATCAAGGGTCCTGACTGGAGAACCTAGTACATGTTTTTTGATGGTGGGGGGAAACCGGAGCACCCGGAGGAAACCCACGCAAACATGGGGAGAACATGCAAACTCCACACAGAAAGGCCCGGAACTACCTGGCTTCGAACCCAGAACCTTCTTGCTGTGAGGCCACAGTGCTAACCTACACAGCATTTAGAAGCTAAAGAGACAGATACTTCCCTCAGGAGTTACTAGAGACCACAAACAGAGCTATAATGAGAGTGAATATTGGACTGACACTTGCCAGGAGGCCACAAACATGACTCCAAATGAATGATAACTGTTTGTTCAGGTGATAGCATGTCAGTGTTGTGTTCACAACTTGTTTCCGCTGGCCTTAAGTGGCCAATAAAATCTATTATTGTTACGACAGAGGAACCATAGGAGGTACACATCATTTTCATTGGTTCAACCATTTTTCTCGTCTCAGCTCCACTGTTCAATAAACTACATATTAAAAATAAAACTACATATTTAATACACTTTTACCATTTTATATAACAAAAAAATGAATATTTTACCCTCCTATTTTGTCACGTAACTTTAAGTTGCTGAACCAGTGCTGCTCTCTTTAGTCCATTTGACAGAAACAACAAACAGATAGAAATAGAAAACATAGAACCTCAGCACGCTGATTTCTGTCCCTCGTTGTTTTTCCAGAGCATTCCTGGAGCGACGGATATGTTTATTTTAAGGTGGACATTTAGCCTAGCTGGTGATTTGGGGCTGCTGTGGTTGGCAGCAGTGTGTGTGTGTGTGTGTGTGTGTGTGTGTTGCCCCAGGGAATGTTCTACATGTATTTCCTCCGTGGATCCTCAGAGAGTTCACACTGTAATTAGTGGCTCCATGTCCGGCGGCAGAATATTCCTTTAACTGGTTGCGTTTGGGGTGTCACCCTCAGTGTGTGTTTGTCTTTGTTGATGTAAGTCGCTGTTTGTAAGTGTACCTGATTTTGCCTGTATGGTATATGCATGCTTGATTTTGGTCCTTTTCTTTCTGTAATGTGTGTGTTTGTATGTCTGTGTGTGTATATCTGTGTGTGTGTGTGTGTGTGAGTGAATTGGTGGGAAAGTTGTGGCACTTAACTAGCGTGTGGGTGTAATTGCTCAGCAGTCAAGTAGCACAAATGGCCAGCTATTTATCAGCATCACTCTGCAGGACACACACACACACACACACACACACACACACACACACACACACACACACACACACACACACACACACACACACACACACACACACCAGGCTCACTGTTGTCTAGACACTCATGTAGCAACACTGTAGATTATTTTCAGTACACACAGTGACTGAATTTACAGCCACTTTCCATTAAATGGTTTTACATGGTTTTGTCAGTGTCTGGTAGCTATTTCCTCAGGAAAATTCTTGCCAACACAGGAAGTGATGCATTTTCTGTTTTTAGTTAATAAATAGAAGAAGTTAAATAACCATGGTTAAACAGTCAAAGAAAAGACTCAAACACCATCAACATGACGTCCAAAGAGAGTGATATCAGTGCTGGGCACACTGCTGGATTGACAGGTGATCTCTGGCAAGTGCAGTGGAGAAACTCCACAGCGATGACTGCTCAAAGGCAGACGGGAAGAAAATAAGAAAGAAGTTAGGACAGAAAATGAATTGGCCATTGATTAATCATTTGTTATTTTTCATGTAAAAATGCAAAAAACAATCACCGGTTCAAGCTTCTCAAATATCAATAAAAGACTTCTATTCTATGATAGTAAATTGAATATTTGGGTTTTGGACTGTTGGTTGGGCAACACATTTTTTAATACATCAACTTGTGAAGGGTAGTTTAGAAAGAATCTGAATTAAAAATTACATTTTTTTGCCAAAGTAAGTTTTCACTTGCATGGAATGTGTGTGTTTTGTGCATACAGTAAACATATATAGTTTCAGCCCTAGATGCAAATTACTTTGAGCCCAAGGGAAACAAAAGTAACATTGATATTTGGTATGGGTGAGACATTAAAAGATCCCCGTGGTTGATGCAAAATATGTTTTATTATCCATGTGCCTATCTCTATATTCTTCCATCCATCATCCATGTGTTTTCAAGAGTAAGAGAGAGAGACTTTGCCTTTGGGGCCACTCCCCGTTCAACCATACCTAATTGGCTTACACCAGACCACATGGGTCTTTTCTCTCATCCATACATGGAGCTTGGGGGTGGGGCAAATACGGGGGAAAAGTGTGAGAAAGGATCTCTAGAGATGAGTGAGCAGTGGAGGGTTCACTCTGCAGGGGACTGTGGAGGAGAGTGATAGATACAATAGTCATCCTGACGGGGATGTTGGGAGCTGAGGGTAACAGATTCGGACCTATTCCAGTTTATTTAAATCACATCTGGCTACACTGCACTTCACTTTAGTTTTTGTAACTCTGTGATGGAAGTTTTTCTTGGAAGAAGCAAATGGGAATTGTGGATGGACTTGACAGTTGGTAAAGTTACGCTTTGGGTGTGTAGTCAAGGTGATTAGAGCTGCTATTTACAGCTGAAGTGAGCTTGGTTACCCAGTGAGTCTTGGCTTTTAAGAAAAGTTAACAAGAATGTCAGAGCGATGCAACGTCAAGACCCTGACAGCAGCTCTGTGTTGCTTCTACCACAAGAACTCTGTCATCACTACCAAGGTGAGCGAGTGTGTGAGCATGTGTGTAGGTATTGACAGTCCATGTTGTGTGTGTCAGTGTTTTCATCAATGTGTTTGTGTTGTATTGTGTTTGTGTTTGAAATCCTATAAAGCAAGCATGTTTCCAGGTGCACATGTGCAGGTTTTTTGTGCAGGTTTGTGTGCTGCAGCATGTGTGTGTGTGTGTGTGTGTGTGTGTGTGTGTGTGTGTGTGTGTGTGTGTGTGTGTGTTTGTTTGTGTGTGTGTGTGTGTGTTTGTGTCTGAATTGGTGAGAAAGTTGTAAATGAAAATTTCATGGAAACTTACTTTTCAGGGCACCCATAATCTGTTGTTGTCCTTCAAAGGAGACCACAGGAAACTGTGCAGTCCACAATGAGACATTAGAAAAGGGCATTATTAACCCCACATTGCATGGTAGATTTTTTTTTTTTCTAATCACACTGAATAGCCCTCCTCTTTCCCTCACTCTCACTGTGAGTTGAACACTGGGCTTTTATTACTCGGACCAGACGCTCTCATAAATGACCGACTGTGTGTGTGAGTGTGAGATATATAGCTGGCTTCATCCATAACTAGTGCTGGCAGACAGATAGGGCAGTGTGTGATGGCAAGGGTAAGACAGAGATAGTTATAGACGCAAAGGTACCAGGACGGGCGTGATGATAAATTACTAACTTGCGATAGTTTGTCTTCTTTATGACGTCAGCGAAATGTATGAATGCCATTAAGGTGATTGGATGGAGCGAGCAGCAGCGCTGCAGGCTGAGGTGACGTGGTTAGTCCCTCTGTAGATCAGCCAGCAGATGGTCCGTTGTGTGCCTTCTGGACCATATTTAAATCTGCTGTTAAAATACAGTCTGTGCCTGGATAAATGACGGGTCTCAAATGGGTCTATGAAGAAAAAAGGTGATCAGGTCTCATCCAGTCATCTGCATCGAGTTTAGTTTAGTAGTTTTGTTTCAATTTATTTTGTTTAGTTGGTTAGTTAATGTGGATGCCCATTAGCTGTTCATCATTTATAGTAAAATATAGTGTAAACAATATCAAAACTTAAACATAAAAATGCACCAATTATAGAATAAATACTAATGATTAGAACAACACAAATGGATTTATTACAATGCACAACCATCAACAAGTCAGAGGCCATAGCAGTGATCAAAACCTGATGATTTGCCTCCCAGGAGCACACAAGATCTCAACAAGAAATCTCATCACAGGGTCCATTCAGTAGCCGTTCTGGAGCTTTCAATCATATCACATCATCTTCATCAGCAGAGTTCGCCCAGTTGTCATGGAATTGTAAATGTCCAAATTGTAGTTATTCCTGTGCACTTGACCGTTAAATCTTAACTAAGCTCAAATGGGCGAGGAGCCTTTAAAGTGAACATTTTAACATCTACAATGTAACTTCAGAGCAAACTTCTCCCAAAAATTAAACATTCAATCGTATGGTCCCAGAAAACTTTCATTTATTGCCTAAACTCATCACTTTCTCTAACCTCATCAAATTAACTCACATGACCACTGACGTCCTCCAAATTCAACTCTCACTGGAACAGTTGGTGTGCAGCTTTGAACTCGTGCCTTTGTGTCGTCATTTCTAGGAATCCATTTCTACTAATAACTAATAGACCAACGCTAAACATATTACTAATTGGACAACTGTGTGTAGTTTATATTGATTCTGATTCTCAGTATTGTCTTGGTGTCGTCACAGAGAGAGTGAATCTGTTAATATGAGTGTCTTTGATTGAACTTGAACTTGTCATCTGCCTGTGTTGTTGTCCTCTCGTCCTCTCTGGCTCTACAGTGTCCCTCGAGCACTGCCTTTCCTCTACTTGACATCTTTCCCCCAACACACTCACTCTTTATCTTCTCTGTTGGTCTTTATCTCTCTATCTGTGTCCTGTCCTTGTCATGATTCCAAAGAGCCCGGGGTTTTATTCCATTCCCTTTTTCCCTCACTTGCCTCTTTATTTTCTTCTCCATCTGTCTTTTTGGGAGGTTGCCATTTAACCAAAAGGAGCAAGCTTCTTGTTTCTGTGTATCAAGACCCCATTGACCAATTTGAATCCCTAGCCATAGTATATAACAGTTACCAACAGAGGAGACTAAGCAGATTATCACAGATGTTGTGCAGGAAGTCATTTTTATCCAAAGCTTTGCAGCACAGTAATTCTATACATTCAGATTACACATGTTCCCTGTACAGTGTAACAGTATAGTAACATGGAAAAAGCTGTTTGTCTACCTCCTATCTTTTGTTGAAGTTCTTTTTCTCTGTGTGTACAATGAAAAGGAATTTACTGAGAGCTTGAGAGTGTTTTAGCTTTTAGCACATTAAGCACTAAACATTAAAAACCCTCTCAAAGGCATCCTTAAGCTACAGACCCTCCATCTCCCAGGCTCAGTTGTCGCTACATGATTAAAGAATGTGAACAACCAGATTTGATTCAGACCAAATCACACAATAGGTATTAACATGCAGCTGCAACAGCCTCAGCTCTTTTGTGAAAGCCTTTCACCAGAATTTGGGACTTTGAAATGTCTTTAGTGGATAGTTTATTGTTTCCAGGAAGGGTCTGGGAAAAGTGTGTTTCTCAACCAACACTATACAGCATTATCTCAGAGATGGCACTGATGATGTTCCCTCTGTGGCCGTCAGATGCCTCCTGGCCTAAACACGGGAAGGAGCACCCATCTAGTTGTGAGTAAACAGGAAAGGTGGGGATGTTGTGATCATGGAGCCAAGATGTCGAGATCCAGAAATTAAAAGATTCAGGGTTATTAGCTTTCAGCAACCTTCCACAGCTTTGAAACTGTCAATCCAGTCGAATGTAAGAGACAGAAACTGTGCGTCCTGCCCCGAGTTATTATCAGAAAGTATTGAACAAAAAAAAAAGCTGAATAGAAGAAATGAAAAAATGTCTCAGTATTGCAAAACATGTCATATATGGTGAAATGTGGAGAGATTGAGGTTTTTGCTGAATAATCATGCAACACCCACACGTTTTTCCTTCCTTTCCTCCTGGATGTATTTTCCAAAGTAGCTGCACTACTGACAGTTTGCATTCATGTTGGGACTTTTCAGAACTTCACGTTGAGTTCATTTGACAGCTGAATAGATGCATACAGTACAGTAGCTAGAGACAGCAAAAATGGAGTGCCACAAGGAGGAAAAGAGACAGAAACTGAAAGAGGGAGAAAGATAAAGAGCAGAGGAAATACCTGATAAACAGCAGACCAAATGGTGTTTTTAATGGTGTTGATGATGAGGATGATGGCTCTTGTGAAAATCACTAGATCTCTCCACTATAAAGATGTACAGTATATCTCAAGTCTGAAGAAGCACAGCTCCAAAACACTTTCTATGAAGAAATTAAAAGGTCTATATATCCGCTTCAATAAGGAGCTTTACTAAATCATGAAAGGGTAACTACCGTTTTTGTTGTCAACCTATGTTTTTGTGTCCAAGTGACTGACGGGAACAACAATCTTTGAAATTAGTCCAGTATTAAGCGAGATCGCTGCAGTCGGCAGCAGCGAAACAAGCTACAATGTACGTTAATAGGGTCCAGCTTGTATTTACCTTCACAAAAGTGCTCGTTTTGCCACTGACAGGCTCAAATTAATATTCTAAGTGTCTGACAACATTAAGGAAAGGATTTCTAAGGAGGTCGACCTTTCTGTTAAAGCGTAAGATCCCTTTTTTAAACAATAAAACATCTGCGAAATTGTGTTCGCTAAATCCACCAGACTCCATGTAAATAAACAGTAATTTTAGCATCGTAAAATACACTTCATTCAAAGTCGACAGAAACAAAATAAAACAATGAAAAGCCGTTTTGGGTCACCTTACCACTTTTTCAACCATCACAACTCTAGTTTTGGTTGAAATAAACACATAATTTACCAATTTACAAGATGTAAAATATGTAGGCTCTATACAAGCTAAAGTATAGCTTTTTTAAATGGAGTCTGGTGGGTTTACACCGTGAATGCAACGAGCTGATACATCACTCCCGGCAATCCCTGAAATGACGTCAGACATGGAGATTAGTCAGAAGAGCGGCAGATTTGAATATTTAAACTATCAGAGTGTAAAGTACACACATACAAAATAATGTGACAATGCATAAATCACTGTGACTATGCTATAAATGATTTATTGTGGATGAACTCTTTAAAATGTTTGCAGTTGGAGCGGCAACAGAAAGTATGGTTAATTGGACAAATACTCTGGTGGATTTAACATGATTTTACCTTTTATTTCTCACTCTGCACAGTCGCAGATTAAATCGATGATGTTGGGCATCAACTAGAGATTATAATGTCCACTAGTGTGTTCATGCGTACACGTGTGTGTGAGATGATGAGGAATCAGATTTATAATGCTAAAATGTTATTTGTCTTTACCTCACTGAGCTCAAAGGACAAGCAGCTTAGTTGTCCGTTGCTTCTGATTGGTCCCCTCGAGCTCAGACTGGATTGTCACAGCTGTCAAAAAAGACCTGGGTTAAACCTGCACATCATCTCCACCGTACACACAGAAACCTTTCAAACATTTAAGAAAATACTTTCCATTCCTGTATAAAATGCATAAAATCCAAAAAGGATGTGATTGGATTTACTTTGAATAATACCATTTGGTTTTTTTGTTTGTTCTAAAACTGCTGCACTTTAATGCTGAGTAAGAGATTATTTTTATGGCATGTCAATGTTTTTAGACATTGGAGAGAAATAGTGCTGTGCTAAATTTGAACCAATTGTCTTCATCTTTGTTTCCACATATACATTTATACTGGTGTCAGTTATTATAACAGTATTAAATCCAGATGTATCTCCAACTATTAAAATCATTTTACATTTATTAATTTGGTCTTTTATCCGAAGCGGCATACAGATTAGGTGCCACAATAGATTGTACTCTATTTCTCTTTCTACAACTACCATAAACACATATTAGAAGTACAAACTCTCAAAATATTCTACTGAAATTCAGAACTTGAATAAATGTACAGTGCAGTACTTGGTTACTTCCCACCTCTACTCCAACTAATACTTACTTTCACCCGTACTGAGGCTCAATGTTACTGGAGATATTTTACTTCATCTACAGTCCTTCACTCCTGAAGGTGTCTGACTTTATGGCTCAATCAGGAAGCTTGTTTAACTTTGAATTACTGAGAGAAGAAGAATAGGAGAAGTAATGGAGGAAAGGAAATAAGGATGTTAGAAAGACAGGCGGGTCAGTACAGTCCACAGTACTGTTAGTGCTGTGTTGTGGTCCACATGCACAGGGTGGTACAGTATAAATGCAGCTGCTCTCAGAGGATGACATCATATTGCAGGGTCTTATTAAAGGCCTGCCTATAAAAAAAAAAACTCCCATCCACTATTTCCATCTCTCCTCCTCTCCCTCGCTCCTTCCATTTCTCCTCCCTTATCCTCACTCATCTGTTTCTCTCTGTTCTGTTTATCTTTCCTTAATTACATGATCCATCCATTCCCATCTACCCTTTACATCTCCACAGCACTCCCCTGTTCATCAGGCCTGTTGCTCGTGTGGCATTGTATTGTTCTAATGTATGTATTCACAGATGTGACTATAATCCATAACAAAAAAATACATATTATTTACGAGAGCTTCAACACAAGCCAAATAAACCAAAGTTAAAACAGCCACCAGCTCTTATGTTTTCAGTTTTATCAGAGAATTTCTAATAAGGGGAGAAGTTCTACTCGGGATACTTCCGGCTTCTGAACTGGTTGCAGTTCCACTCTGGTTCCATATGAGGGCGCTCACAGATGAGTGCAGAATGAATGGGACTCTATGGAGCTATACCCCTCAAAATCCACTTTTCTCAGGATCAAATTTTTTGTCTAGTAATTTGAATGTTGCATTCGAAAGTGGAGGCTAAGAAAATACACACTGCTGGGTGTTAGATTTAAAAAAGCCTTTTAAAATGTCAATGACGTCATACACATCGTACGGCCAGAGATACTGCTTTATGGCAAGCTCTGAGTCGCTTCCTTTTTCTCTCGAGGCATCGGCAACACAGCTGACAGGTTAGACTCTCCCTGTCAATACAACACAGCTGACAGGTTAGACTCTCCCTGTCAATACAACACAGCTGACGGGTTAGACTCTCCCTGTCAATACAACACAGCTGACGGGTTAGACTCTCCCTGTCAATACAACACAGCTGACAGGTTAGACTCTCCCTGTCATTACAACACAGCTGACAGGTTAGACTCTCCCTGTCAATACAACACAGCTGACAGGTTAGACTCTCCCTGTCAATACAACACAGCTGACAGGTTAGACTCTCCCTGTCAATACAACACAGCTGACAGGTTAGAGTCTCCCTGTCAATACTACACAGCTGACAGGTTAGAGTCTCCCTGTCAATACTACACAGCTGACAGGTTAGAGTCTCCCTGTCAATACAACACAGCTGACGGGTTAGACTCTCCCTGTCAATACAACACAGCTGACGGGTTAGACTCTCCCTGTTAATACAACACAGCTGACGGGTTAGAGTCTCCCTGTTAATACAATACAGCTGACGGGTTAGACTCTCCCTGTCAATACAACACAGCTGACGGGTTAGAGTCTCCCTGTCTATACTACACAGCTGACGGGTTAGAGTCTCCCTGTCAATACAACACAGCTGACGGGTTAGACTCTCCCTGTCTATACTACACAGCTGACAGGTTAGACTCTCCCTGTCAATACAACACAGCTGACAGGTTAGACTCTCCCTGTTAATACGCATGCTAGAAAGAGGTTTGCTAATATTTTAAAGACCACGCCGAAATATTCACTCTGACATCCTCATTCTGCTTCGGATGCCGTCAAGCAGGATCTCTGGTCGTAATCAGTCCTTCACTGACCAATTAGCATTCATTAGCATAATGCTAGCGTGTTATCGGCCACAACGACTCAACCTGTAAGAAATCAAAAGGACATAAGTACTCGTTCACAACATTCGACCTATAATCCATGTTGAACTTGCAAAAACTACAATCAAATCTGAGATTTGTCAACTGCAATCAGGCAAAAGAAACGAATTTAGCCATCTAGCTACATAGACTCCCATTCATTTTGCACTCTCCTGCGATCAGCCCCAGTGGAACTCTGGTGGAACTGCAACCAAATTCGGTAGAATGGGGCTGAATAGGGAGTAAAAAGGCTTTCCGTAGACGGGCTCTGGTTTTATCCAGTTCAGCTCATCTCAGTCTAACTGTGTTGTGTAATTCCAGTACGACAGGAAAAGCAAGCTGCCTAGACAGTGGGTTAATGGGTGTGACATACTGCTTTTAACTGATGTGTAACAGAAAAGCAAAACAAAAAGTAAAACAAAATGAAGGTGATGCAACCTCTAAATATTAAGTACATCTTCTTCCTCCTTTCTGCCTGCCTTAACCCTTGAACGATAAAGTATTAATGATGAAGTGACACTGAACCCCAAATTGCTGCCAAGTGACATGAACAATGTCGCCTACAATATAGGAGGTGGGGAGTTTTTTTTCACCTTAGGTTTTACATTTATGCATTTTTTTAACCTAAAATACGCAGATTTTATAAAAGCATTAGAAAGGTTGAAACTGATTTTCACTTGGATTTGTCACCACACTCAAACGTTATTCTGTTTCCTGCTGCAAAGGTAACTTAAAAATATTGTTGTAGATTATCCACCTCAAGATGAAAACACAAAATCACACCATCATTTTCTATTTTTTTATACCTACAAAAACAAAAATTAACAAAAATGTTAATCTTTATTTAGACTCCATTGAAGACATGAATAAGGGAAAAATAATTATTCAGATTTTTACAGTTTATTTTATCTATTAATTCATTGAGTCATTTGTTTAAAAAAATAAAAAGAAGAAAAAAAATATTTTCAATCAATGTCCAAACTACTTGGCAAATATATTGCACAGGTGATTCCAGACAGTGAAATCAATGGCGCCGTGTGGCGTGACTGATTGACAGCTCAATTAAACAACCCCTAGTAGCCTACTTTCCACTGCTGCACCAACACACAGATACACAGTAACACACACACATAGTCACACGACAGAAGTCAGGCTGCACTGGAACAAACAAACTAAATCAGTGCATGTGCCTTATCACGTAGGGGCCTGTTGGCTTCTGCTCTAGTGTTTTCTCTGTCGTGTATGGAGACTGAGGGCAGAGGGGTCTATTGTAATGACTTTAGAGAGAGAGACAGAACATGTGAAATAGAGAGGTAGAGAAGACAGAGAGAGAACAAGATGAAAGGGTGCACAAGGTTTCAATTGCATGGGGCCATATTTCCAATTTCAAGTACATGGTTCAATAATTCCCTTTGTGTGTGTGTGTGTGTGTGTGTGTGTGTGTGTGTGTGTGTGTGTGTGTGTGTGTGTGTGTGTGTAATGTCAGCACTCTTGTAGCTGCTCACTGTAAGCTCAGTCTAGGCTTGAACCTCTTCATCCATGCAGGTTTAGATCAAAGTATTCTTCAGAGAGTCTTCAAGGCTTTAACATTAAATATGCAGTAGGTAAGACTTATAAAACTAACTTTCTGTCATATTTGCTGAAACTGACCCTATGTTCGAGTAGAACTACATGAAGCAGGTAATTAAAAATAAAAAAAATTCTGGCTCCTCTGTCACCACCTACAGCCTGTAGTGTGATTTGCAAAAATCCACCACTCCCTGTTCAGATGCACCAATCAGGGCCGGGGGGGTGGGGAGGGTCTAACTGCGTGTCAATCACTGCTCATGCACACGCATTCATTCTCCCTTGTGGGGGGAGGGGCTTAAGAGACCGTTTTGGGCTTTAGCAGAAAGGGGGGAGGGACTGAGATGTTTTCGATGTTCAGATTTTTTGGCTAAGGCCTGGATCTTCACAATCTCCCAATCCTACCTACAGCACCTTTAAGTGACCGTAGGCACTTTTTTAAGTCTCTTTACACCAGCATGTGGAGGTGCTATCAATGATTTCCAGTGGAAAAAATACAACTAAGTTGCAGCTACACAGCATAATATTATAAAACCATGCTCCTGCAGTAGAAACCATTGTCCAGTTTTCCTTGAGCTTTTTGGAGCAAAATATTAGGCTGTTAATTTAAAAAGTATTTTATTGCTGCTTTTTTTTTAAAATATACCGAATTGCGTATTTCTTGTGTATTACAATGTGACTGTGGATTGTGATTGGATGAGAGATGTGAATAAGCAGGATTAACTTAATTGCAACAGCATGCACTGCACATTCAGCTTTTATGGAGCTGCATTAAGCCTTTTTTTTACCACAAGAGGGCAAGTTCATCATGTTCTATCGTGTCAGCAAGTATTGCTTTACTCTTCTTTTAACTTCATCAAGCATTTCAAGAATCAAGAAAATGGGCATTCGTTTTAAGTCATTTTTCTTGCCATCTGTAAAATTCTTCTTTTTAACTTTGGTTTATTCTGCCAACTAAAGGAAAACAAATGGCTGAAACCTCTGTAGAGCTACAGACTGATGTTGATTCTCAGTGGGATCAGTGTTGATGCCAGAAATACTGCATCCCTTATTGGAGCTTCACTGTTACCAGAAATGGTCAACATGGATGTGCTTCTTCTATAGTTTGATATAATGAAGCTCTTATTATGGCACAATAAGGGCAGGTGCCTTTTAAAACGATCAACACTAGTTAGACGTGCAACATCATTACAGGTGCATGAGCATTTTCACTTTCTGTTTGTGTGTTTAAGCCAGACTGATCTGTCTAACGTGACACAACATGCACACCATTCATTAACCTACTTCGTTTCTTGGCAGAAAATAAAGATCAAACAAATCCAAAGGGTCTCTCTTTTTAGAAGTAGTGTGCATGTTCACAAGTACTTTCCTGCATCACAAGAACCGTCTGAATTCCTAAAATGGCTATAATTACCATTATTGGCCACAGGTACCATGAATGATAAGGAAATCCCAACAGTATTGATAATCAGTGTCTTACCAATGTCTACACATACCAATTCAGTACTCTGTGGGAGGTTAATGTGGGAGGACTAGTGACAGCTAACAAAGACGGGCCAGATTGGGGATAGAGTACTGCACTATTATGCCTGCACACATTATATAAAACTTGCCAAAAAGCTTTAAAATATAAAAAAATTATTTATCGTTATTATCTGTCTTGGATAAATGTTTTTTTTTAACTTAATTAAAACAGGAACACTCAACGCAGAACAAATGGAAATACAAACCAGTGAGTACATACAACTAAAGGTTTCACCAGTCAACTTTCAGGGAAAGTTGCGTCACTGTCTCTGTGTGTGTGTGTGTGTGTGTGTGTGTGTGTGTGTGTGTGTGTGTGTGTGTGTGTGTGTGTGTGTGTGTGTGTGTGTGTGTGTGTGTGCATGTACGTCAGATAAAGGTGTGTATGGAGGCAGGTCTGGACAGTTGGGTGGGGTCAGGATAGAAAGCCAAGAGAGGAAAATCACTTACGACAGAGAGAGAGAGAGAGAGAGACAGAGAGAGAGAGAGAGAGAGAGACAGAGAGAGAGAGAGAGAGAGAGAGAGAGACAGAGAGAGAGAGAGAGAGAGAGAGACAGAGAGAGAGACAGAGAGAGAGAGAGAGAGAGAGAGACAGAGAGAGAGAGAGAGAGAGACAGAGAGAGAGAGAGAGAGAGAGAGAGAGAGAGAGACAGAGACAGAGAGAGAGAGAGAGAGAGAGAGAGCGAGACAGAGAGAGAGAGAGAGACAGAGAGAGAGAGAGAGACAGAGACAGAGAGAGAGACGGTGTGTGAGAGTATGTTCGACGAGGAAAAAGAACTTGTGGGGGTTTTAAAACAAGCTGTTTAATACGAGAGACCAAATCTAATAGTTTGAATGTGTTTGGTATGAAGTCTGTATTTGAGGAAAGGAGACAGAGGGAGCGATGCAGAGACCCAGCAGCTGTCATGTAAGTGTATGTAAGTGTGTGTGTGTGTGTATGTGTGTGTGTGTGTGTGTGTGTGTGTGTGTGTGTGTGTGTGTGTGTGTGTGTGTGTGTGTGTTGTGGTGCAGGTGGTTGTGCTGACTCTGCATCCTGATCATTCTGTCCTTCAATTTTCCAAACTTTCTGTGCTCGCTGTCAGGGTTAAAATGACCGATCAATCATTTGATTATCCGTCAGATGTCTGAATAAAATGAAACTATTAGTTCTCCCTGGTACCTGTCTTGCTATCCTAGTTTCGTAACCTTCTGTGTTTTGGGTCACCTTCACTCAATTTGGTTTTAAGAATATTGCGTGTTGTCGTTTGCACAGATTGTAAGTCCTAGGAGGCAAATTAGTTATATGGGGCTTTTTTTAAAGTAGGATTGCTGCTTGTTTAGGAATTATTTATTTATTTATTTTTTCTGTTACTGGCTCCTATAGAGCTTTTTATTTTACCAACCCTTTTTATGTCCTGTAAGTTGTATTGTGCCTTATCACGTGTTATCTAATCATATAGTTTTTTTTTATTAGAATCAGAAAAGGTTTCATTGCCACAGTAAGTATGCTTATGTGGAATTTGCCTTGGTAAAAGGTGCATACATAAATAAACAAACAAACATATTAAACATTAATATTATACAACATTATATACATTAACTACTACACATTGCCAGGCCTTCCTCCACATGGGAGAAAAACGTGCTCTGGTTTATTGGCATTTTTTTAAACCAATCACAATCATCTTGGGCGGTGCTAAGCCCCGGACACAATGACGCTGCCTCTGCAAAATAGCCTCAGGAAGGAACTTTTTTTGATGGAACGTGTACGTTCAAAGGTTGTTTTAGTCGTGCAACAGAAAACTAAGATTGGACAGATAGTCTAGCTAGCTGTCTGGATTTACCCTGCAGATATCTGAGGAGCAGTTAACCAGAGTCCTCACAAATCCACCGGAGGTTAGAACGCCACCACAGAGAAAGTGAAAGGTGACGGACATCCGGCCTAAAAAGAGGAACATCCGGTGGAATTTCCCACAGCACCGGAGCAATTCTGAAAGTGAAACTTTGTCGATATAGACTACTCTGGAGTGACAGCAATATTTGTCATTTCTGTAGGCCTATTTGTGCCTTTGAGCTTTGACCCCATCATTGTTTGTTTTAGGTAATAAGGAACTGTTCAACTTTTATGGTTGTTGTCATTCTTGAGGTTTTAGATGTCAGCTACGCTCCCATAACTAGAACTACTAACATTTATGGTCTGTATAGCTGTCATCATAGCTAAGGACGGATGAACGAAGACACTGACGTCTGTTTTTCTGTGTGTTTTTCCATAAAGTCAACCACTTTATTCCGTTCTGTTATTTCTGTATTTATTATTGCAGTTCTCCAGAGATCAGTTCATCGTGGACTGTCCTTCAGAGAAACTTCGCAGAGAGCTGGAGGAAGAACTAAAGATGAACTGCGAGGAGCCGAGAAGCCATGCATGGTACCACGGAGCAATTCCCAGACAGGTAACACACACACACACAAATCTGTGTCATGAGTCCCTCCCTTTAAAAGCTCAGTTAAAAACTTGTTGAACCAGATCGCCTATTACTAGACTGACACACAGCACACACAGTGCTTACAGAAAGGTTAAAGCTTGAATAGTGGCTTCTGCAGCAGAGCCTGGTTTATAACGTCAGGTGAAAAAGCCCTTTCTGTATAGTGTGTATAGTGTGTGTGTGTGTGTGTGTGTGTGTGTGTGTGTGTGTGTAAGAGAGAGAGATTGTGTTCCCTCTGAAAGCCAGCTCTGAGATGTAATCATTTTAATAAGCTGTTTCCTTTGGCTAAACTAACCTAAACCACCATTATATACTATACAAACACTTGCTTAATTAAAGTCTGCACCTGAAGGGTGGTGCGTGTGTGTGTGTGTGTGTGTGTGTGTGTGTGTGTGTGTGTGTGTGTGTGTGTGTGTGTGTGTGTGTGTGTGTGTGTGTGTGTGAGTGTGTGAGAGAGAGAGAGAGAGAGAGAGAGAGAGAGAGAGAGAGAGAGAAAGAGAGAAAGAAGAGAGGCAGTGAATGTAACAAGATTGTAATGGATACAAAGATAAATAGACATTTTCAGCTCATTAGTTACCTGTCTAACACAAATATCATTCTGATTTTTAAATTAAATATTTTGTATCATGACGTCCCTCAGACCCACTTAGTTTTGGATTGGGTTTTGATTTAATGAAGTAAATGCTTTTTTTAGATCCAATTTTTGACATCTATTTTTGTTCTGTTCTGATGAGTTTTTAAAAATGTCCCTTATGACTCAATCTGCGTGTTTTATTTACCCAACAGTCTAAAGCCCAGTTATATATATATATATATATATATATATATATATATATATATATATATATATATATATATATATATATATATATATGACAAAGAAAAGCATAACATCTTCACATTTAAGAAGCTGAAACTAAACAAATGTTTAATATTTTGTCCTACAAAAAAAGACAATTAACCATTCTTTTATTATAGTTATAGCTAATTAATTTTCTGTCAATATGCCAATTAATAAAATTGAATGGATTCAGCTCTGATTGCATGCAATAAAATATATATCTTATATATATATATATATATATATATATATATATATATATATATATATCTTGGAAGTGAAAGTTAATTCTTAACCTTGGAAACAGTAGTTTGACAAAGAAAGTTTAAAACTTTAAACAAATGTTAACTGAAGGTCTATTTATTAGCTTTTTCTGGAGCTTTCAACCGAATCGTGTGGTGTTGCACAACAGATGGAAGTAGCTTAGTTGTCACGGAAAAAGCTCACTGACCCAAGTCTTAAATCTTTCAGTTGGGATTCGGCTAAAATGTCCAGAAAAAGCTGGTAAATGGACCTGGAGTGGGTTTTTTTGTCATATTATATAACTCTGTATGGGTTAAAAATAAGAGCACATTTCCCATCTGAAAGTTAAGTTATAAAACACAAATGTTCAAATCTATCTGAGGATTTTCTAGCTGGATAAATACTGTGAGAGGTTGAGGTTTTAAACATCTCCATGTCTTACGTAACCGCTGCAACCCATCCGGCACTGAGCTCATAAAGCAGGTAACAGTATAACAGCTGACCATCGTTAGATTTAATTAAATGTTTGGACTGTAAACAAGCACGTGTGCCTGCGTGTGTGTGCGCCCGTATGTAAACCTCTGTATTGTTCCAGGTTGCAGAAAACTTGGTGCAGCGTGACGGAGATTTCCTGATCCGTGATTCGCTGTCCAGTCCAGGAAGTTATGTCCTGACCTGCCAGTGGCGAAATGCTGCCCAGCACTTTAAAATCACCAAGAGGGTAAAATAATCTTTATGAATTCATATAAAACTGACAAACACTTAGTAGTAGGAAGGTGCATAATGTAATACTTTGGTTTGGTGGTGGAACCCATTCTGACACAATCTTTAACCCATTTTATTTTATTTTATTTACTTATATATATATATATATATATATATATATATATATATATATATATATATATATATATATATATATATATATATATATACATACATATATCTATACATATATATATATGTATATATACATACATATATATATATATATATATGTATGTATGTATATACATATACATATATATATGTATGTATATATACATATATATATGTATGTATATATATGTATGTATATATACATATATATATACGTATGTATATATATATATATATGTATATATACATATATATATATATATATGTATATATACATACATATATATATATGTATATATACATACATATATATATATATACGTATGTATATATATATGTATATATACATGTATATATATATGTATATATACATATATATATATATGTATATATACATACATATATATATATGTATATATATATGTATATATATACATATACATATATATATATGTATGTATACATACATATATATATATATATATATATATATATATATATATATATATATATATATATATATATATATGTATGTATACATACATATATATATATATATATATATATATATATATATATATATATGTATATGTATATATATATGTATATATATGTATGTATATATTTTTTTTTTTTTGCCTACTATTAAACTTTAGAAGCAACCTAAAGCAGCACCTTAAAGACAACTTAAGAGTCGTAAATCATTAATTAATCTTCTGAGAATTGTTCATATTATTTTTCATAATGTCATAAAATTAAAGCAAGAAAAGCTCCAGACTGGGATGTTGATTCTCAATGGGATTGGCAACCTCAGCACCTATTTAACATTTCAGCATCATTTAAATATGTGTTATTATAAATACGTGTTGCTTAATGGCTGACAGCCACAATCACAGATGGAACTAATGTAACTGGCAAATACTGTGTTAGGTTAAGTGTTTTCCAGAATATGTTAATATTTGCTGTTTTCAGGTGAATAGTTTTTACATTTAAAAAAAAAAATGTAAATCTGAGAAGTAAACGTCACTCTTTGTTTGAACTGGTAACAACAGACTAATGCAACCTGTGACAACTGATCGCTTCATTTTAAGGGGTCACAGATAACAAAAGGTTGGGAACCACCAAGTAATAACTAATAAATACGTTTTTGTTTTTTCCACATCTCTCCTTCAGGTAGTGATGATGAACGAAGCCTACTCCAGAGTCGAGTACCGGCTGGAGAGGGAAGGGTTTGAACACGTCCCTGCACTTGTGAGATACTATGTCGGCAACAGAAAACCTGTCTCCCAGGTGGGTTTGGTCGAATATTGTTATGGAAGACATCTTCATAAGCTTCCTTGATACAGTTGATTTGTTGGTGGTCAGTAAAACATGTAGGTTGGTTTTGTTTTCCTAACTGGAAGCTATAAAGCAAGCACACACTTGGTTGTTGATATTAAAAACTTAATGCACAGTACTTGGCTCTGCTGACATAACTAGATGTCAAGACTTTATCTTCTTCAGACATCATCAATACAATTCTTGACCGTCTTTTAATTTGTGCCCTAACTTAGCAAGTATACACTTTCTGTTGTAAAAGTAAAAGTTTTTGGTTACACTTTACTTGAAGGTATCTACATAAGAGTGACATGACACTGTCATGAACGTGTCATAAACATTATAAACAAGTCATAAACGTTCATGACATAACGCTTCTTTTAGTAAGTGTCTTTCGGTTTTTGTCATGATAAGTTATGGTTAGGGTTATGGTTAGAGTTCATGTGTCATGACTGTGTCATGTGTTCATGACAGTGTCGTGTCACTCTTATGTAGATACCTTCAAGTAAAGTGTTACCAAGTTTTTATATCCCTTATTTCACTAAGAGAGACTGTTTGATTAAAAAACATGTTGAATTTAATGTTTTAATTTAATCTCTTCTTCTATCTGTGCATTTAAGGTGGTAGGAGCCATTATCTTCCAGCCAATTAACAGAGGGCTGCCGCTGCGCTGTCTGGAGGAAAAGTACGGGTTGTCCAGCCACCATCGAGAGGCGCTCATGGCGCAGGAGAGGCAGAATAAGAAGCGCCTCAGCCTCAACATTACCAACGGACACACACACGACAACACACACACCGTGCACGACAGCACACACGCCCGGGACAACGGCGTGAGCCGGGGCAGCCAGCTCAGGTTGGTATCACTGTTGTGATTTTTAGCTCCAAGGGACACAAGCCTATTACTGAAAGTGCGTAGTGGGCTACAGACCAAATAACAAGCTGTCTGCTATATTTGAATAATGGAGACCCACCTTCACTCAGTCATCCTCTCTCTCTCTCTTTGTTTCTCTTTCTCTCACACTCTCTGAAAGACTTAAATCAACCCCTTAAATCCCTTCCTGCTTTTAAGCTTTTAACACGTAGCCTCGAGCTGTTGAGATTCATCATCCAGGCAGTGGGCTGTATATACAATGTCCTATATGTATCGAAAGTCCTCTATAAATAAAGACATGGTGTGTGTGACTTTTCTGCTGAAGGGGACAGTGGTGTGTAATTTCACAAGTACATTGAGCTTAATGTATGGAGTTCATATCTGTCTGAGTAAAGAGAGACGGCGAGGGAACGAGGAAAAGATAAATATGTGGTCCAGAGTAAAACGGAACAAAGAGAGAGGAGTGGTATAATGAAGGAAGAGAAATATGAATAAGAACTCAGTGTTGTCTTTCTTTGTTTCATGTTCATTAATGTTATTGTATTCTTACTGTGTTAAGCTTTTGATTATTATTATTACAAAAAGGGTTTGCTTTATTTCTCCCTTTTGTATTTGTAGGTGTTTTATGTGTATTGATAATTGGACGTCCACTTTCACTCAGGTCAAAGGATCGCTGTGGCAGCCAACCAGCAAGTCTCAATCAGGTCCAAGAGAGGCGACGCCCGCTCAAGGCACACCAATCAGAAAGCTACCTGCCTCTTGGTAAGTAAAAGTGATTGCCGTGATTGGCCAGGTGTGCAGAGGTGTAAAAGTAAAGTACGTTTTCGGTGTACAGCCGAGTGCAACACTGAATGCCTTTGCGAAGAAACGGTTTAAACGTGCGTGGGCTGCTTTACATGACTCATTGCTGTCTTTTCTCCTTGCTTTTGAGCGTGTGTAAACCCTTTGCCTTTAGACAAGACTTGTTTGTATGTTTGAAGCATACTGGAGCCTCTATTCACTCTTTATTGTGCTGTAAATTATTTTTATAAACTAATCTAATTTAGATGATAAAATCTGGTCTGAGTGGTAAGGATTATGACCAGCTTATTTTATCACCCATTTCCTCTTTTCTCCTTTTTTGGGTTATACATTCTATTTGGTTTACACACCTATTTTCCTTTATTCTGTTCTTTTCTTTCTGTGACCACCTCTACTTGTCTTCTCCTCATCTCCCCAGGATCCAAAGCGCAGCCCCAGCAGTCTGCCGACCCTTCTCTCCCGAGCCCAAAGTCTCCAGTCTTTCGGACGGGCAGTGAGCCGCTGCTGAGTCCCTCAGTCTCACGGAGATCTGCAGAGCTTCTGGCAGGTCAGTAGGAGGATAAAATCCAATGTTACACTACTCATCTTATTAACACTCAAAAACCTCAGTAATATTGCACAACCTAAAGATCGTCGGTCAACCCAGTATTTATATAATGCTTGGTAACCATATTATCCGCTTGTTGTGCGGGATCTACATGTAGTTCAGTATTTTTTGGTAGCCTAAGAACATACAGAATCAAATTGCGTGCACATTCAGTACACATACAGTTCAGTCAGGAACACTCTTGTCATAGATTTAACCATTTATTGCAACAAGTGGAAATACAGTTATACTTGGCGATGAAGGCTCTGTTCTGATGATGCTCCCTGGATCAGCCAAGCCGCATGCTAAGATGACACAGGGAGCACGCTGCTGAGACCCCTCTGTACGCAAGAGTAGGCCCATCCAAGACATCAAAACTAATTTCAGACATAGTTATGTTGACAACCAAAACCGGGAAGGGGGAGGCAAGCTTTGCCAGAAGCAGCGGTGTGAGGCAGCATTGGAGTAGCAGGAAGCAGAGAGGAATAGGGAAGCATTTAAATGGACCGCCTGATGTAAAAATGGCTGTGATCGGTTGTGACTGGCTGGAATGATAATTCAATTAGTGGGCCTTTGACTTCCGTGTCCTGCATGAACTAACGCAATGCTTAATTATATATCTGCAGGTATACTATCTGAATGTAAAGCACATTGTCGCTGCCAAATAAATCACAAAACTGTCCATGCAATTCAGTTTGTCTTAATAATCAGACATTTTATTTACGCAGCACTTTTCATACACACAGTAAAGATGTAATGCAGTGTGCCTCACCAGAAGTGCAAAATAAACAGAAATAAAAGCATTTTAAAACAAATGAAAATAACACTAAATAAATGTAGGCGAGGAAAAAGTACACTAAAGTCAGTAAGGTAAGAAGAAAAGCTTTGTTGCTCCTATACAACAGTACACACACACACACACACACACACACACACACACACACACACACACACACACACACACACACACACACACACACACACACACACAGGTGTAAAGGCTGATTTATGCTTCTGCGTAAAATCAATGCAAATTTAACTACGCGCCGCTCGGCTGTGGCTTGGTTGCGTCACATGTCCCCCGACTCATTTCCTGGTTCTCCTTTTCCATAAACAACTTAACTTAACTTTTCCTGCTCCAGATTTCCGACCGTGGTCAGGAAGCACAGGGGAGACACTTTGTTTCTCTCACTATATCTCTCTAGAGTCCTCGCTCCAAAGCTGATCACCGTCACTCTCTCACTTGCTCTACCACACACTCCCCACGCACACACACGCACACACACACGCACACGCACACGCACACGCACACACACACACACACACACACACACACACACACACACACGCCGGCCCTGCTATTCTCTTAAGACATCGTCGCACACATATAGACTTCAGGCCACTTACGTAGGCTGTGGCGAACATAGTTACATGGTTCACTGTCACAGAAATGAGAAGGAAATGTCTTAAATACAGACACAAATATCAGAGGATACATTGATGCAAAACAATCAAGTCTATGTGATAAAAGGTGTGATAATGTGATGACAGTATTGTTCATGTGTTTACAGGCCAGGCCATCCGGGGCTCTGATAGCCAGTTGTGTCCCAAACCGCCTCCCAAGCCCAGCAAGGTGCCGCTTGCTCGACTGCCTCGCCCGCCCTGCCTTCAGCCACTAGCCCCCCCCTCCAGCTCCTCCAACCTCACAGACTACTCCTCCACCTCCCCCCGGTTAACTGCACCTCCCCTGGACTCCGCGTGTGTGGAAACTCTTGGTTCTACATGGAGGAGTGGAGGTAATGAAATGCATTTTTTGGACATATCAGTAGGTGCACATTTGCTGTTTTTCTTTACTGGGAGCACTTTTATCATCAATAAATCCTTACCCTGTTAGTTTCAAAGATGTGTGTAACAATTGTAAAGCATATTAACTCGTACAGGGAACATTAGCTGCCTCTACAGACTTAACCACTGCATTTTACTTTGTCTGCCAGCATGTTTTATTAGTAATTCATTATTCCAAGGTAGTTTCCCCCAATGCTAGCCTTGTACAGTACACTGAAATAAAAATGTCTTCATACACTTAAATTAGCTATTTTGATCGTGTTACATGTTTGAAGTTGTTAGTGAAACCAGATTCAAACAGTTAATTGTATAGGCCATTTTAATTAGCCTAATCATCTGAATTAGAACATATATTGGATTTTATTTTCAATTTTTAGTTGTTGACACTTATTTTTCTGCCAAGTGGGAGATGGGGTAAATGTGGATTTAGATTTGATGTGTGTGAAATGAAATCTTTCCGAAGGCTTTAGTTGTAAATCCTCCTTCTCCGCTTCTAAACCTGCGGAAAAAAAACTGAAAGATTTTCAGAATTTCTATATAAAAATGGAAGTAACACAAGCTATTTAAACATCACAGTCTCCGTTTTTGCTTTGATTTCACAAAAGGAGTTCACAAACTAAAGTTTTTTCTCATGCATTATTTTCACAGGTTTAAAAAGGGTGAAATAAAACTCAGACTGAACATCATTTCACAAGCTTTAAATCCTATTGCCCCTCAGTCGAGCCCATGGTGTTGTGGCTGTAAAAACGTTCCAATATCTCCGACTTAAATCTAGGAGGTCGACGTTGAAACCTTTTTTCCTATTTAATGGAGATCCAAAAGCAATCCTTTTAACTCTAGGTCTTAATGTTAGAAAACGCAGCCCAGAGCCTCCGAGGCAGTAGCTGCTGCTCATTAATCACAGCTTTCCAAGGTACTGCAAGCTATTTTCTTCATTTGCAGAAGAAGTTCACAAGCTGCTTTCAGCCCAGTTGAATTGTCTTGTCTAGTACCAATTTTACTTTATTTAACCTTTATTAACATAAACTTTTTCTTTTCTGTTGTTTTACTTCTGGGGCATTTCAGCCTTTAATGATAGGAAAGCAATAAAAAGGGGGGGAGAGAGGGGGGGGGGGAAGACATGCAGGAAATTGTCCCAGGTCGGACTCGAACCCTAGACCTTCTGCTTCGAGGCATGAGCCTCTGTATATGTGCGCCCGCTCTACCGACTGAGCCATCCTGGCCTTTTTTTAATTGCCCTGGGTGCTCATATTCCATTTTAATAAGGCACTGCATTATTATTATTATTATTATTATATGGACTATGGCCGGAACATTTACAGTAATATTTATATCTATTATTTACTAACTCTTCCTCTAAACACAATTTCTAAAAATAAATTAAAAGTATGTAACTATTAAAAGTGTGATTGTTATTCCACAGCCACCACAGGCCCTCCTGTACCTCCAGTCAAACCCCTGAAGTTCCTCCATCAGCTCCTGCCTGCAGACTCTCACAGCTCCTCCACTTCTGTACTTTCACCTGCTGAACCAGGTCAGTATTCAGATTCAGAGGCTAAAACAGGACGGACTGAACGCCTGCAGCCGAGCCCCGCGGACCTGAGGTCCTGCAGCCCGCTGGTTTGGGAGGAATCAAATCCCCCGAACCCCACCACGGACCTTGGCCTTCAGCCTCTGCTCTGCAGCTACGTGGAGAGACTGAGGAGAGAGGGGGAGGCAGGGAGAGAGGAGGAGGGGGTGGAGAAGGAGACGGGAGGGAGTAGAGGACTGGACAGAAGCTCCTACCATCACGCCATCGCTGCTTTAGAAAACACCAGCGAGGAAGAGGAGGAGGACGCAGGGAGGGAGGAGGACAGGAGGAGCGGTTTCCAGCGGCCGGTCGAAGAGACGGAGTCGACGTTCCGGCCGGCAGAGTTCCAATCTCGACTTCTGCCCACGGAGAACAAACCGCTGGAGATGGTGGTGCTGAAGAGAGCGAAGGAGCTGCTGCTCAGACACAATCACCACAGTATCGCCAGACACCTGCTGATGGCCGACTGCCAGGTACACACACACACACACACACACACACACACACACACACACACACACGTACGTGTCTTATTTGGAGAAAACCTTGCTGTAACACACAGAATTAGATTTCTCTCCTGCAGCTGATGCAATAAAATGATCCTCATGACTCAGATAATCACTGAGAAAGAAAACAGCCTTGAGCCAAACACAATATTACAGCTAATCAACAAACACACACACACACACACACACACACACACACACAAGATAGACAGAATAAGAGAGACAGAAACAGAAAACCTTTTTTCTTCCTCCAGGTTGCGAGGATAGTCGGAGTGACTTCAGAGGTTAAAGGTCAGATGGGCGTGTCCTCTGGTCTGGAGCTGGTGACGCTGCCACATGGTCGACAGCTGAGGCTGGACCTCATGGAAAGGTACACTTCAAACACACACACAAACACACACACACACACACACACACACACACACACACACACACACACACACACACACACACACACACACACACACACACACACACACACACACACACACACACACACACACACACACACACACACACAGAGAGAGTGTGGATCGGGCCGCATTTTTCTGTCCGAGCCTGGCCCGCGTCCGACAGGCATTGAGACAGAAATGTCAACAGATGAGGTCATCAGCACACACGGGGCAACAAGCACACGTTAACACAGGCGCGCACCTACATAATAAGCTGTTTTAAATTTAAAATGTTCAACGTCTTATCGCGCTGATGTGACCGAGCCCGACCTGAACCCGAACATCATTTGTAAATATCTGTCTGAACCCAGCCCGGACCGTCGGGTACAGTTCTCTAACACACACACACACACACAACAGCACAAATGTTGCATACAGATACAAAATGAAGTAACACAATTCCAGGAAGTTCAAGTCCCTATAAAAAAGATAATTTACACCCTCCAAGCTCACAGTTTATGTATTTGTTTTCAGAAATGTGTGTAATTTAAATTTGTTCTAGTAAAATACTGCATCATTTTCAGACCTTATTTTAAGGGGTTACATGCCAGAAAGACTGAAAACAACAGCTTTTGCCGAAGCACATGCACTGAAACTAGAATTTGAGGTGACGTCAGCAGTGCTGATTCATTGTACTTCCTGTAAACACAGAGGCTGTCCGCCTTCAGACAGTCACCGAAAGATCAGATTACAAACTGTCAAACAAAAACAGATCCCATTGCTGTCGGCTCACGTTGATAATCCACCTGTCCTCTGTCTGCCAGGCACCACACCATGGCGATAGGCGTTGCGGTGGATATTCTGGGATGTACGGGCAGCGTGGACGAGCGGGCGTCCACCTTAAATCGCATCATCCTGGTCGCGCTGGAGCTGAAGGACACGGTGGGCGACCTGTTCGCTTTCACAGCCCTGATGAAAGCTCTGGACCTGCCGCAGGTAACACACACACACACACACACACACACACACACACACATAGTGCGTCTCACTACCTTTGTGGGGACCTGTCATTGACATAATGCATTCCCTAGCCCCTTACCCTAACCTTAACCATCACAACTAAATGCCTAACCTTAACCCTTACCCTCACCCTAACCATAACCTAATTCTAACCCTAATCCTAAAACCAAGTCTTAACCCTCAAACAGACCTTTAACCTTGTGGGGTCCAGCATCTTGGCCCCACAAGGCTGTCCGGACCCCACAAGTATACTGTATTCCCAGTTTTTGGACCCCACGAATATAGTTAAACAAGAACACACTCTCACACACTTACACACACACACTCACACATACTCAAATATTTTTTTGACATTCAGAAATGTAATCATCATGAAATGTAATTATCTCTGATATTGTTAAATAAAATGTTTGATGGTACTGTGAGACACTTACTGTTGTCCTCTGCAGATCAGCCGCTTGGAGGAAACATGGACGACTCTACGAAGGAACTACACACAGACCGCCATCAACTACGAGAAAACACTGAGACCTTTCTACAAGAATCTGTATGAGGGCACAGGTACTGAACACACACACACACACACACACACACACACACACACACACACACACACACACACACACACACACACACACACACACACACACACACACACACACACACACACACACACACACACACACACACACACACACACACACCAGTTATGGATGAAATCAAATCACATCACTACAACATATTGACCAAAGGAGCATTACTGAAACAGCTCAACATTGAATCAATAAAAGGAAAGAAACAGCCAAACACCTGCAGAAATCAGACCCTGATGTTCATCCATGTGCTTGTCAAATCTACCTTCTCCTAGATACCAGGGGTATTTATGTGTATTTTAAACAGAAATAAAAAAATTAAAACGACAATGAGGTTGTGAGGCAGCTAGTTTCTCTCTGGTTGTTTTGATCCTGCAAGGGGACAGAAATATTGGCGAATACAGTAGTACCACTGGACTGGACAGACATTTTCAAACCTACAAACAGGGACTAAAAAATACTTTATGCAAGCTCACAGAGATGGTGGGATGAATATACCTTAAATCAAGAGGTTCAACCTCTTCTACACATTTCACATGATTCCTAATAAGAAGGGCCTTTAAGAGCTACAGTACAACTCATGCGTTTTCTTCCTTACAAAGTTTAGATTTTGAGAGTGTTGATTGGACTCAGATGATTTTAAATGATACCGTCCTGGGAGAAAAGTGTAATATTCCCAAAATGAAACAATGCATAATGTAATTATTATAATATTTCAGAGATGATAGAACGATTTTATAAGTGTAAGAGATACAGGTATTTAAGGCTAAGGTATTTCCAATTTTAAATAGCAAATTAAAAACAATCCACTGACCTCCCTCCTCCTCCTCCTCTTCCTGCAGCTTTCTCCCCTGCGGTGGTCTGCGTCCCCCTCCTGCTGCCCCTCCTCACTTTGATGGAGCGTTCGTCAATCACACCCGAGGGGGCGGAGCTCTGGGAGACCAGCGACCAAGGCTGTGACATCATGCTGCGCCACCTGGAGGATGCACGCGGCGTTGCACACAACGCAAACACCTACACGGCCAACGCACAGGAGCTCTTACAAGGTTAAAAACAAGAAAAGGCACAAAGTTATACACAAAGACGTGTATAGCTTTTGTAAATTATCAAACAGAAACAGAAGACGTCAATAACAGCTGTTTTTCCTGTCTTCAGGGTTCACGTGCGATGAAGACCTGTTGGAGGTGTTCAAAACAGACTTTCAGCTGCGGCTGCTGTGGGGAAGCCGCGGAGCTTCCGTCAACCAATCAGATCGTTACAACAAATTTAACCTCATCCTCACTGCCTTGTCACGAAAACTGGAGCCCCCGCCCAAAACACAAACTTTAATTTGACTTCACCTGAGCAACAACTCTGACATCCCGACGCACTTTGGACTTCAGTAGAACACGAGGTGGACCAGAAACCAGCTGTGACGAAGAGAAATAAACTCAACGAGGCAGAAAGTTGATCAGAGAACGACCGGTTGTTAGTCCGAGGAAGAGGATACGTTTCTAAATCAAACTTCACACAGACTCTCCTGCAGCTGAACACGATGCGGTCAGTAATCCAGCAGCTGTTCAGTCGTCATATTTCTCCAGATAGAGACTCTCAAGGTTCCAGACTTTTCAATCACTTCAAACATCACATCAAAGTCCGTACATGCTAGTCTGTAATAAACCTGCAACTTCAGTTTGTTTAAAGTGCACATCATCACCCTTAGTCTCTGCACAATTTCTGGGTTAAAATAAATCAGAAGACTCACAACTATGACACATCACATGTAAAAAAAAATAAAATACAGGCAGAATCTAAAACATACAGGGAACAATATAAATATAACAGGATTGAGATTAGTATTATTATGTTTTACTCACTTAATTCCATTGCAGGAGATGCAGAAACCGCAGGTCACTTAAAGTGCTCATATTATGCTTTTGGGCTTTTTCCCTTTCCTTTATTATGTTATATATATTTTTTGTGCACGTTATAGGTTTACAAAGTGAAAAAGCCCAAAGTCCCCCCCAAAGGGACTTACCATCTCCAACAGAAAACACTGTTCACAAACTGCTCCAAACAGCTCTATTGTAGTCCAGCCTTTACTTCAGAGACAAACGTGGTCACTTTGTAACACACGTTATAATGGTCGCCTAGCTGCTAGCATGGCACGCCCTCATACTCTGCTTCTGACTGGCTAGTAGTCCTTACCTAGCTACTGTCAGGGCTCTCATACTCTGCTTCTGACTGGCTAGTAGTCCTTACCTAGGTACTGTCAGGGCTCTCATACTCTGCTTCTGACTGGCTAGTAGTCCTTACCTAGCTACTGTCAGGGCACGCCCTCATACTCTGCTTCTGACTGGCTAGTAGTCCTTACCTAGGTACTGTCAGGGCTCTCATACTCTGCTTCTGACTGGCTAGTAGTCCTTACCTAGGTACTGTCAGGACACGCCCTCATACTCTGCTTCTGACTGGCTAGTAGTCCTTACCTAGGTACTGTCAGGGCATGCCCTCATACTCTGCTTCTGACTGGCTAGTAGTCCTTACCTAGGTACTGTCAGGGCACGCCCTCATACTCTGCTTCTGACTGGCTAGTAGTCCTTACCTAGGTACTGTCAGGGCACGCCCTCATACTCTGCTTCTGACTGACTAGTAGTCCTTACCTAGCTACTGAGCATGTGCGACTGCCAACAAAGATGTTACAGCAGTGAGAGGTCTCACTCTGGAGCTAAAACAGAGACCTGAACACAGGGTGAAAAGAGGAGCTGCAGCAATGTGCAGTACAACAAATATATGGTGTTTTTTGAAAATTAAATCATGTAAACCTATTCTGATATAACCTCTAAATACAATTATGAACCTGGAAATGAGCATGATATGATCACTTTAATTCCTCCATGTTTTTGTGGCAACAATCCTCTAAAAAATAAATAAAAAAAAGTTATGTGCGTTTGGTGCTTCAAAAATGACCTTTTCAAAAAGGTAGTGATGTTGGTTTAGAAATGTTGCTCTTTTTCAAAACAGGCCCTCGTTTCATTTTTACTCTGATATATCAGTTAATGGTGACCATAATTCTATGTTAAGACTAAAGGAGGAAAAACTGAAAATAGCTCCACATCTTGTGACGGGTACATCAAAAGTAAAATGTAAGGATGTCTCCGTAAAGACGTTAATGTACTCTGTATTTATTCCTGGTAACAAACTGCTACAAACTAAGACAACAGAGAAAGGAAATGTAACTACAAAGTCGACGTCTGTGTATATTGTCTAGATAGAATAATATATGTATTTAAGAGTTAGAATGAGATTGGTGGCTGCATTTATCTCAGTGTGACCTTTGATACAAAACCACTAAGAAGTAAAAAAAAGACAAAGAGGATCTACAGTAGGCCTACATCTGTTGTACTGTATTTTCATACAGTAAGGGCAGAAAATCTGATTTGTAGCAGCAATTCAAAACTTCCTGTGCAAATGTAGCTGTCCTTTTCCAGATGAAAAAGTTTATTTTCTGCAGAAGTATGTTAACATGCGAGAGACTAAAGTTGTACATTTTTGAAATCTTAGTATGTAAACAATAGACTGTCTTCTGTAGAAGACTGACTGTAAAAAAAAAAAAAAGATGTTTTAATATGTTTATATTATTATGAACTACTGTGGTAAGATTGAATAAATACTGTATGGTGTACAATCTGCGGAGGTCAACCGGCTTCGAGTTTATTCACATCGTAGTTGAAAACTTCAACAAACTGTCATTTTGTGCCGCTAGAGGTCTCTCAATCAAATCAATAGCAAAAGACTGTGCAATGCCGTCACTGCAGTCAGCTTCTCCCGGTTAGTATTCCTACAGCGCTCAACATTCAGGAGGTTTTTGGGCCCGGTCATTAAAACCGGTAAAAACACTGAATAAGGCCGTTTCACATCAAAAATCCGCGTTTCTCCGATGCCGTTTGGCACGTCGGCAAAAGGGCTGGAGCCGAGCTACCACAGATCGTTTCTCTGACAATGTAAGACCCAGATGTCGGCGGCGACTGAAATCCAGTGGTGTAGTCTATACGCAGGTATACGCAGTATACCCACTAAGAAAGCTCCAGGATTTCCATATACCCACTTAAAAATGCCCAATGACACGCAACAATGTACTTTCCATTATATTTTTGATATACAGTATTTTGAATTGTCATCTGTTATTTTCTTCTTCACATAGGATAAACAAAAGGTATTTCCACCGTAAATTGGTGCATAAAAGTGTATTTAAATACAGGAAATGAAGTCCTTGATGCTCAAAACTTCCTTGGTGGAGGACACCCCCCCCCCCAAAAGGCAGATTCTGGCCAATATACAGTACAGTACAGTATACCCACTACAATACACTAGACTACACCACTGCTAAAATCCTTCATCCATTTAAAATACATAGTTAAAAACGTCCAAGAGCTAAAAAGTGTATCACAAAAATGCAATAAAAAGTCAATTTATGACGGCTTCTGGCAGACAACCACAACGCTGACGTTTGCACAAAGGGGCTAAGACGTCACGACACCGACAGGCGACAGCGAGCAAATGACACGGACACGGTCCTTTAATAGAATTACAGATTTATGTTTAACCATTGTTGGAAACATTTGGGATAACGTAAGTACACAGCTCAATAAAATATATGAAAAAGGCCTTGTCGTTTTCAGACATTATGCTGAAAAGTTACATATCTTTAAACACGTTTGAAGGCTTTGTTTAATGCAGTAGGCTAATGAGCTTTAACTTCTGCCAGATGTTGACTCTATTTCTTAAAGGTAATTTTACTTTTGATTTGCCATAAAGTGTATAAGTAAATATCACTAACAGGTCCCATTTGGCAGAGTCAAAAGTCACAGGTGAATTTGAACCTCACTTTTGCATAAATTTCACGGAACAAACCCACTTTTCATTGCTGCTTATTTTATTATAGAACAATATCTTGAAAGAAGAAAAAAAGCAACTTGTTCACAAAGTGTCTGACTACATTCAAAGTAAAAAGATGTGCACAACAAAATGGAAAGAGAAGTACTGCCATTGGTTATTACAACATACAACATGGTAAAAACACATTTACATGGATGAATATCCTGCAGAATCACCTTGCACCTGCTACTGGTTTCATTTACTGTGATTGGACGTCGAGGCTGATAAACAAAAAGAAAAGAAAGTGTTTCATCGTAAGTTAAACAGCTGGAGAGAATGTGCATCTCAAGAACTTTATCATTTAACATCTCAAAGCTGCTTAGTTATTATGTATTTTTGCATAATATCATGAATTACAGCACGGTGGCTATTATAATACTCAGCTCACAGTTTTTATATGTATATTAAGACAAACGAAAAAAATAACATTGGTAAATGTACCTAATTTCAAAACTTCTGCTTTACTACAGACATGATTCCTTGAATTAAAAGGGACAGTACACTCCAAACATGCCTCTTGAGATAACTATTGTTATAATTTGATACTATAAATAAAATTGAATGAGCCAACAAAAATAAGGAAATTAGAGAAGAAAATTAAACATTTGGAGTGTACCGTCCGTTTAAGAGTTAGTACAAATGTCCTGCAAGAATCCTCACATCAACATAACCACTACTTCAGCAAGTAACAGGCCACTGCCTTTATCTTCACGTCGTATCAGAGGATCATCCCCTCCACTACCAATACATCCTGTAGTGTGTGTCTGAGTGCACGTTAACACGGTTTTAGTGCCGACACTGGTGCGAGTCGTTTTGTATAGAAGTCATTCAGAACTTCAGCCTTTCTCGGTTTTATAGAATTGTTAATTGAATATCATTGTTGAACAAAACCAACATTGGAAGACGTTGCTTTGGGCTGGTAAAACTTTCGACAGGCACTATTCACTATTTTATTTTACATTTTAAAGATTAAACAATAACAAAAATAATACATTGATAATGACAAGCAATTAGTTGAAGCCCTAATTGCTTTAAAACAGAAACTGGTCTTAACGGTATGACTGTATTACCACTGGAACAAATAATCTAATATGCAACACTTGACTGCACACATTTTACATTGTAGTTTAAAAACAAAAAAAATTAAAAATAAAAAGGCCAAAAAATGTCGTTTTAGCTCCATTTAAGGAATTACAAGCAGGTTAGCAGCTGTAGCTAACCATAGCATCAGATGTGTACACAAAGCAAAAAGCACCGATGGATTGTGTACAGGTTTACAAAGCATCATCATGAAAAGCTAAATCTGACAGACTGCAGAAACTGGTTACTTTCATTTGCACCATTTTGCATCCCCAAGCAAATTAAACCCAATCAGCACAGAGGGAAGCCTGAAAACTATTTAGACATGTTGGGAACTACGCTTTCTCACTTTCCTGCAGAAAGATAGATGAGATCCCACTCTCATATCTGTACGATAAATCTGAGGCTACAGCCAGCAGCCAGTTAGCTTAGCATTAAGACAGAAGGAAAACAGCTAGCCTGGCTCTGTTCAAAGTGTAAAAACGGCAAGTTGTGGAAAGCAAATTTCTCACAATGTCAAACTATTTCCCCGATGCAAAATGATCGCAAATAGGAGAGGATAAGCGTAGTTCAAGTAACACAGACAGCATCGTTCTGTACATTTCACAGCTTCATCGGAAAAACACAGACTACAGCTGAGGCGTCGCCACCTGCTGTTTAGATAGACAAGCAGCCTTGAATAGCATCAAAAGGAAGTCAGACTTTACTTCAGATGTGTAGTTTTGTTAGTCTACTGAAGAGATACAGTGAATGGTTAAAAAAAATAATCACCACAGAGACAAAAAAAAATAATCATGCAACAAAAATGTTGGTCATTGCTCGTCAAGAGTTACAAAAGAGTATAAAAACCATCAGGAGGAGAACATTACTAGAACTGTTTCTCGCTGCTACACAGTGGTCATTCATAAAGTTCACACCTCTCTCAGCAGACAACACAGACCTTCAGTCATCCACTCATTTATTCATTAACTCATTTAAATCAGATTCAAATGCTGTAGTAGCTACTTCAGGGCAAAGTGCATCATCAGTTCAATTCAAACCTTGTTGTCTCTCATGAAGTGTCAAACAGACCTAAAAACAATCACCATGGAAACACATTCAGCATGACATAAAAGATGTTAATATGTACAAATCATTCAATGGTAAAAACTAACGGCAGGCATGTAACACAAGAACATGTACACACATTTACATATTAATAGTATGCAGAGCCAAACATTCAACACGTTGTTGGCCTGTTTGCCATAAACGTGCGTACGTGTCGTCGATACATGCCAGCGTATCGTCACATTCACAAATACAACTGATTAAAATGGGAAAACTTGGGGTTTTTTTTTGTTTTTTTAAATGGAGATGCAGTTGAGAGTCCCCAAGGTGGTGAGGTGAGCCCAGGTGGCTGTTGGGAGATGTAGTCAGGTGGAGGAGCAGACACATACAGGCGTGTGTGGAATAATCCCTCCACGCCATGAAGTTTTAAGGCAGAGTCTGACAGCGAAGACACCGAAGCTCCTCTTTGTGTTTGGTGTCATTTAAAGTGGCCCGGTCCGGCTCAAGCTGAGCTGGGGTTTGGTGAGGAAAGGCTCCCATCTACTGGTCGACTGGTGGCATTACAACCCAGGAAGAAGAAGAGAGGAAAGGTGGCGAAAGAAAGAAAGAGACAGGTAGAGAGGTCCTGTATTCACCTGATAGTCCTGCTATCTGCCTAATGAGGAACTGAGTAACATTAAACGCACAAAAATAAAATCATACTCATGCTGGACTTTCAATAAAACATCAGGATGACACAGCATTCAACACACACACACACACACACACACACACACACACACACACACACACACACACACACACACACACAGTTGCAGTTAAAGTCACAGATGAAACGTCTGGTCATGTTTGGGACACGTTAAGGACATGCGACTGTATGAGGGTGAAGGCAGGCATGAGGAGCAGAGTGGCGCAGGCAGACATCACCAACAGAGCACAGATGCTAACAGGCGACAGGGATGAGTGCAGCACTGACATCGTTAGTGGCAGCAAATACTGTAAGCACAACTGACCCTTTAAAAAAGGTGACAAACCCTGACAGTCTAAGTTTGAAATTGACAGATTTTCTCTCACGAGGAGCTGGACTCCAAGTTTACATGTTGGCAGTCGGATACAGATAATATAGGTAGGAAATATTTATATGTTTTGTTTTGAATTTGAGGGTCCATTATTGAGCTTGGAAATAAAATCTCTCATCACAAAGTTCACTTACTTGATGTTTCCGAAGCTCTCATGGCCTTCCATGTCATCTTTTGTGATGACATATTTTCCCTCGCTACTTTATGGTTTGAGGAGCCCATTCGTTTGAGTGAAAACAAACAAAAGAAGCTTCAATGGATGCCTCTACAATAGACTTACAGAAACTTTTCTGTCAACACTTTGACTAGCTCCTTCAGAGGAGACTTTTTTTTAAATTAATAAAAGGCAAGCTACCCTATAAAAGCACAAAGCAGACAGTAAATCAGTGAGGTGGGAAGATGCTCCTGCCTGTGGTTAAAGGATGAATCCACAACAAATCAGAGAGGAAAACCTGCTGTTGCACTGGTCTCTGTAAGCTTAAACGTTCAAGTAGACGTGTATGTTTTACCTGAGCCCGATACACCAACCAGACGGCCGGCCGTCGGCAGTAAAGCCAGCCAGTCGGACTGATCAGTCGGCTCCCCGAGGTCCAAAAAGTGCCTCAGAACTCACTGAAGAAACGCTGACTTGAGCGTACGTTCTGTGTGCGTGAGACGTAATACGTCTCCATAGCAGCAGGCGGCGCTAATCTGTATTGTTGCCCAAAAAAATGAAAACCGGCAGCTGATTGGACGAACGCGTCATGTGGGTCTGGCTGCTCTCGGATTTTACAACCCGAGCATAATGGCGGCTTCGTTGAGAATACGATCTCATATTTTACGAAGATAGTTCACCGGAACGTGTCTCTGAGAACATGTTAAGAGAGGAATAGGCCGTGCAGTCGCTGAATCTGTCTTCATTTCAGATCGATAAAGGTCAGTTTGAAAGATTTTCGTCAGATTTTGAGAGACTCTAGTCACGCTCATTCCGCTCGTCATTTCCGGGTTAGCACTCCACCAATCAGAGTGGTCATGGAGTCCGTCTGCCCGCCCTCCGACGCAACATGTCAGGTCGGCCAAAATGAAGGCCGACAGCTCGTCGGACAGACGACGGCACGGAACACACCGAACAGACTCGAGTCACTGACCTCGCCAGACGGTCCGACGGCCGATTATCGGGTCGGTGCGTCAGGGCTACAGCAAGCAGTGAGGTCGTAGCACATGCTTTCTATTTGTTGTCAAAGGTTAAAAAAAAACAAAAACACGGCGACGCCTACATTGTGTTTGAACCCACAGAGAGAAGAACATCGGCAAGGTTTCCCCCTGATGTGATTGGATTTTCCCCTAAACAAAGTGTGTAGTCATCACAGAAGTCGCATCTTTTAAGACCCCGACAGACTAGGAAGCGGTTGCAGCTTCTGTTTAGTCTAATCAACGTCTGACGGTGGCTTCATCATAGATAGAAGACATGTTTTACATCACAGCAGCGGAGGAGGGACTGTGGTTTCCACCCCTGTGAACGAGCACAGATCTTCCTAGTTTTACTCACCAAACTTTTGCAGCAAAAAAGTTTAGAAACTCCTAGTCAGAGTGGGACTTAGTCAATGGCTGCCACGTATTATTAGATGATATTAGTGCCTTCTTTTTTTTGGCTTTAAGGTCATCTATTCTTCTACTTATGACCCTCCCTTCTTCCTCTAGCAACCCAGAATGCTTTGCTGATTATGGATATGTGAGCATGCAGACATGCAAACCTGCCTCCACCTCCTGCCTCATCTCTTGATCCCTCTCTACCTCTCTCTTTCGTCGTCACCCCCTCCCACCACCACCACCACCAATAATCAGCGTGAGCCCTTCACCAGCCAATCAAATCGCCCGGCCACCCTGCAGCCCTCAGGAACCTGCAGTCACATAGAGGAGAGAGCGAGTTACTACAGGACACACAAGGTGCTGCAGTTATCTAGGTCTGAGAGGGAAGTGTGTGTTTTAACAGAATAAAAGGGTTATACAGCGAGAGACTGCCAATTGACTTTTAAAAAGGGTAGCTTCCATCAAGGTGGACACAGTTCACAAGAAAGTAAACAGAAAGACAGAAGGAAGCAAGGAAAGGGAGGAGAGGAGAGAAAAGGAGGGAAGACAGAAAAAGATAAATAGATGAGGAAAAAGGAGAAGGAATATGAAGGAGGGAGATGAGGCGATGGAAGGACAGGAACGCAGGAAATACATGACTCAAAGGAGGGAGAGAGAAGGGGGATGAGGAAAAGAAAGGATGGAAGACGGGAAGGAAGAAGACAAAAGAGAAGACGGAGGGAAAAATACATGAAGACAGGAAAGAAAGGAATGAATAATGTAAAAGGATAGACTTAACTGATTTACAGAGCGGGACAAAGGAAGAACAAAAAGTTAGTTTTTGTAAGTTTGGCAGCCTCCCCTTTCAAAACATTTCACCAGTATTTGTGTAAGAATGAATTACACGATAATGGCATGGCAACACATAAATGATGGCAACACCTTCCAGTTAGCTGTTCTCTGTATTCAGTCATGCAGAATTTGGGTGCCATGGTTCTTCCTCCTTGTTGGTACAACAAGGTGTTGACCTCAATAATAATAATAATAATAATAATAATAATAATAATAATAACAACCCTTCAAACATGACTATATTGAGACCCTTCAGCTGGCACCGTTACTGTGAAACACCTGCAGTAGAGGATTATACTGTCAGGGGTACTGATGACTCTAAAGGTCAGAGCTGTTTTTAATCAGAGACTCAAACAATGACCAAGGACAGTCTGTTTAGGAGCGCAAGATAACATAAAAATACATGATTTGTCAGAGAGAATTATAATTATAATTATATTATTCTTACAGCCTTCGTTAACTGAAGTAAAACCATTTTCACACTGCACTTCCTAACTTTATCTTCTAACTTAAGGATTATAAATTTAGGATAGATAGATAGATAGATAGATAGATAGATATAGTATTGAGAAACTAACATATTGTTGGTTTTGGTCTTTTCATGGGATTTGTATACAATGACTAAAAATGAAGAATGACGCCAGCCTTATCCTTTTAAACTTCCAGCTCTGCTCTGAAAGGACACATGATATAAAAAAAAGACTATGATACAACACTACCAGGGCTGAAACCAGACAAACCTTAATAAGAACTCCACCTTTAATGTGATGGCACAGGTAACACAGAAAAAACAAACGTGCATTCTGACGCACGCACACACCAATCAGACAGAAAAATAAAAACAGATGAAATCGGAACATCTTCGAATTAAGTCGACACGTGAATCCAAAGAGCTTAAAATCAGTTTTGAACGTCTCCGGTTTAAAAAACAGAAACGTCAACATAATTAAAATATAAATTGTTTCTAATATATACATAGAACTTAAACACTTTGATCGATAAGAAGTGGTGAGGCCCAAAACAGCAGTAGAGACATCTCACGCACACGCACACACACACACACACACACACACACACACACACACACACACACACACACACACACACACACACACACACACACACAGGTTTTTCCTATTTGTCTCTGTGCTCAGACACTCACCTCTCAACCACCAGTCCCACAGATATGAGAGGAGGACGAATGATTACAGGGTTAGAGGGATGAACAGGAGGACAGAGAGACGGGATGGGAATCAGATAAACAACTGAATGTCCATGCAGGTGTTGAGATGCTGTCTTTTTTTTCTTTTGTAGTGTTATTTTGAGGGACAGAAAGTGGGGAGGACGGAGAGGACGACAGACAGGATGAGAGAGACAGTGTTAGCTTCAGATGTAGGTGACAGCACCTTTGCAGTTTTTCTCCATGGTGATTTCTACGTAGGAGGTGGGAACGTAGCCCTCCTCTCCGCTCTGCTTCCTCGCCCTCGTCCAGCCGTCGCCTTTATCCTCCTCGATGATGTACAACACCTGCAGCGGAAAAAATATGCTTTTATTAATTTTTTTAAATGACTTTCTGGATGGTTGTTAATTAAAGTTATACAGCACAATATGTGGATCACCATCACTTAATGAGTAAATGAAGTCTATTACTCAGACAGAGGCCACAGCAAAGCCAAAACATATTTTAAAAAGACATTTAGTGTAGTTTTTAATTTGAATGAGAATATCATCTGTAAGATTAGTTTTGATGGCACACATTTTTGTTTGGAAACAAATGAGGCAACCCCATTGACATTCTTGTAGACTATGTGTTGCTATTGTCTCCGTGTCCAGGTTGGATTTGTTGAGGGGAAATGCTTTTCTGTCAGCAAATTTTACAATAGAGTATTTTTTTTGTTTTTATTTGGTACCACTGAGTCGCCAAAGTGAGATTTTTTAAAACCGTACACACAGGGGCTTTAATAAGCATACTATAAGTCTGGGACTATACTACAGTTTTGCTGTCATCAGCCTAATTCTCTAAAACAGCTGGCAAGGTACTTATTGGCACACATTACTTAAACAGGAGGAAATAGTACATTTGTTGGGGACTATTTTCAGCTGCGGATTAGTACACATGTTGTGCTCTAGTGAGTATTTCCAGCAGCAGTCAGTGTGTGATTGGGTCAAAATAAACTACAGTGTGTGAGTGTGTTCATAACAGACAGAGGAATAAGCTGTATAGGGCTTTGGATAAACAGACGTGCTTGTCGATCAATTCATTGTTGGTTTTGGTCTGCACACAGCCTTACCATTTATAACCTGTAACAAAACGCACAATTTAACAAAAGTAATAAATGAGAAACAAGCATTACCTCGTCTTCTGCCATCACTAGTGTCCCCTCGTTCTGACCTGAGAGTCAAACAGACCATAGTGACATTAAACACACACACACCAAGGCTCGTTTTGGATCCCTCAAACTACTTTTTGTGAAGTTCGTTTTTTAAGCATTATATCTTGTTTACAATGATCATGGATATAGGGTCTGGCTAGTCCACATAACAGTCTCTGCTCTGGTTTATTGGCATTTCTTTAAACCAATCACAATCGTCATGGACGGCACTAAGCTCCGCACGGATCCGCTGTAAAATAGTTGCGCGAGAGAAAACTCAGATTGGACAGATAGTCTAGCTAGCTGTCTGGATTTACCCTGCAGAGATCTGAGGAGCAGTTAACCATAGTCCTCACAAATCCACCGGAGTTTAAAATTCCAACACGAAGAAAGCGGAAGAAATACATGCATCCGGCGGAATTTCCAGCGGCACAGGAGCAATCCTGGAAGTGGAACGTTGAGGATAGAGACTAAGTGTTGTTAAACCTTTTTCATCAGTACTAGTCAACAATGTTTCTTTATAAATTGAATGCATATTTAAACTTCAGTTACACTTTACTTAAACGTATCTACATAAGAGTGACATGACACACAAACATGATAAACAAGTCATACATGTTTATGACATAACATTTCTTCTAGTAAGTGTCATTCGGTTTTTGTCATGACAAGTTATGGTTATGGTTAGGGTTCATGTGTCATGACGGCGTCATGTGTTCATGGCAGTGTCATGTCACTCTTATGGAAATACCTTCAAGTAAAGTATTACCTAAACTTCTAACGTGGAAATCTGGGGGCTGATCATGTTGCAGCTAAGATAACTTGTTTCTATCATGTTAACTTGTTAGATAACTATAAGCACAGCGTCTGTACAGGTAACCATCGCTGTCTTAATGTCTGACACATCCACAGTTTTACAGTTGCTAACATGTGGAAGAGAGTAGCCATAGTATGTAGCAACGTGCTTACATTAACGTTGGTTTTTATTGTCAAGTAGTTCGATTAGAAAACCAAAAAGCAATGGTTTGTTTAATGTTCTAATTCGGTCTACACACCCTAATAACGGAGGAGATTTTTTTTAACACTTTATGCGGTTTGTCCGTACCATCGAAGGAGTAGAGCGCTTTGCAGTGTCCAATGACTGGCAGCGGGTCGTCGTCGTCAAATTCGTCATCAAACTCGTGCGGGTCGGGGTTGGGTTGTCCGGGCTGTGGAGGACTGGGCCGCTTGTGAGGTGTGTGATGCTCCTGACTGGTGTCGTCTGTATAACTGCCCTCAGGACTGATGGGAAACAGGCAGCAGGAATTGTGTTTGCATGTTAAAATACATTGCTGCTCCTCTGCTTGTATACAAAAGCAGAAACCCAGTACATTTTCCCATGGAGTAAATTGCATTTAGCAGGTTGAGAGGTCGATCTGGAGTCAAGTGCAACACCAGATTACTAGTTTTAAAAAAAGAAGCTGGAACCATTATTTTGTTGTGGATATTTTTACCTGTAAGGTCCATTTGAATGCGGATTTAACTACATTCCAACTAATTCCAAGTTTTAAAAAAGGTGAAAGAATGACGTGCATTTTTTTTTAGGCAATGCATATGGGTCTGTAATTTTTGAATAATTTCCTAAAAATGCCCAAAGAAGTTGTCTGCAAACAATGATGCAATCTAGTCCTTATTGTAGAGGAAAAGCTCAATTTAAACCTAAGTTATTAATCAATTCATTAATAATTCATTTTCATTGGAAACTATATTTGTTGAATTGTATGTTACACGATTGGACGTTGGCTCTATTTCCCATAAAATCAGTACCGGATGACTTTGTTACTTTAGTGAAATAATTAAAAAATTAAAGTAAAGAATTGGTTAATGTTAAAGATGCGCACTAACGCCAGTGGAATGACCACTTCAGTCAAGACTCCTTACTAAACTGATTCACTTATGATTTTGGAAACAAAGATTACTCTGACTCTTCACATGTCAATCATGAATACGTAAAGTGAATGTTTCCGCTGAACATATATTTTGTCTTTTTGTTTACCTCTCTCTGCCTTGAGGAGTGTGATGGTGGTTGTCAGCGCTGTGTCTTCTGTCTCCTCTGGAGCTCTGCTTTCCCTCCACCTCAGATAACCAAGTCTGTCAACAAAAAAGAAAGAAAGGGAGAGGGAGGGAGGGAGGGAGGGGGGGAGGGGGAGAGAGTGAGAGAGAGAGAGAGAACTTCTATTAATATCACAAGTAGTATATTCTGATCGACGCCACTATCATCCACACAGAGCGTCTCATTATGTAGTTGACCAGGAGATGGGGCTATCAATCACTACCTAAAACTTAAGAGAACACCTTTATCTGTCCTTTCCTCTCTTAACCTCCATCTCTTTCTTGGGTTTTACAGTCAGGTTTTTTTCTTTTTTTAAAGATAATTTTTTTGCCATTTCTGCCTTTAATTATCAGGATAGCATACATATGAAAGGGGGGAGAGAGAGGAGGGAAGTAGGAATTTGCCGCAGGTCGGATTCGAACCCTGGGCCTCCTGCGTTGAGGAATAAACCTCTTCATGTGGACGAAAAATCTAAACCTTTTTACTTTCGTACCTCGTTTTTGTGAATTTCCGAGCGCAGCTTCTCCATGTTACATATGGTCTCTGATATTTTGGGCTGCAGGCTGCTGGGGTCTCCCATCTGTGGATTCTTCTCATACACATCCTTCATCTTGTTCAGGGCATCTCTGAAAGACACAAAACAAACATGCCCTGGAGTTGATGGGATGGACTAATGATAATAAGCAGTTCTTAGGTCATGTTTGGCTTATTTTCCTCGTTTCCTCTGGATACGTGTTGATGGCAATGCATTATGGGTGAGGCCCTACCTCTGATCAATCTCTTTCTGGAGCTCTTTGCTGAGTTCGTCGATCCTCAGCTGCAGCCTTTTCCTCCTCTGTTCGGGGGGTAAGTGGCTGAAATCCTCCAAAGATGGGGCCTGGTGGTAAAAAACAAACAAATACACACATATATCTAAAACTACAAACCAACTCAAAATGAAGTCAGTGAGGAGGAGAAATAATCCCGGGATCAACAGTCAGAATTTCTCTTATTTCTATGAGGTGTGGAGAGATCTGCTAAAACCATAATAGTACCACTGCACTTTTTGTTGAGCCCAGCCGCCTCCACTTGTTTACACACTTTCCACAGAACCAGACTTAAAAATAAGCAGCCTGAATCGGCATGTAAGCTGTTGCACTCAAACCTAACTTGAATGAAGGAATAGATCGTTAAAGGCAGATAATCACCTTTGTTATTGATGCTTAATTGCAAAAATGAAATGCCAAAATGTAAAACTGGCTGATGCATCAAACATACAAGTTATTTTGTGACCTTCGGAGACAGACATGTAGGAAAAATCCAATTTACAATCAATAACTGCGGGCTAAATAATAATAAATATAATTGGTTACCTGTTTGCCAGGTTGGTATTCAAATATAATTTTAAAGTACTCAAATGTTTTTTTTCCTTCCTTGCGGCTTTCTAATAATAATAATTTTGCTTCTACAGTTACCAACACTCCTTTCTGGGACTGCGTCAGTACTGATCAGGTATACTGTGCAGTAGCTGACATTAAAGTAGAATAAAATGGACTTAACCTGGGAAACTCTAATTGTATTTAAGTGGGTATATAATGCAGCTTTAGTAGGTGAAAAGAATATGATATCAGATACTAGGGGAGGAGACTTCACTATCACTACTGGGTTTATATATTGGACACTATGGGAGGATACATGCATAAGCACCTACACTGCTGGGTCTTCTTATTACTACCTACACACACACACACACACACACACACACACACACACACACACACACACACACACACACACACACACACACACACACACACACACACACACACACTTACCATCTTGACTGACCACTGACGCATTAACCGCAGTAAAAAGAGACAAACCACATGCGGGTTAGTTGTCAGCCACCACATGGCATTTGGTCGGCGTGAAAACCAGTCAGACCGATAAGTGTTCCCAGAAGTTCATGTTTAAATACCACTTTAATGTACAGCATATGAACTATTGAATATTCATACTCTCCTGCTGATTTATTTCCTGCTTCTATCAGCAACTAGGGATGTTTTCTAGTGAAGAGAGGCAGCATTTCAAGATTTATTTCTCTTGGGTGTAAAATTACAAAACTTTCAAAAACTAAAAGGCTTTTCATGAAAGTAAAATACTGATTGTTGCTGGTTATATACTAATAATAAAAACATTACTTCAGGCAAATTAATAAAACATTTGGGCTGAAATAAAATGCATTCTGGTACATTCCTATTAAATGACAATTTCTAAAATGTGCTGATTATAAAAAGTACCCTGTGGAGCTTTTGACCAAGAGCAAGCGCTAAAGAGAAATGATCTTAGGCTTATGAGTGGGTCCTTTTTGTTTGTGAGGAGCTATGTGAGTCACACAATACATATTACTGTTACAATTTCTCATTTCTCAAAGCTCATTAAGATGTCTGATGAGGAGAAATTCAGTTTTCTATCATATAAGACAAAGCCAAGGCAGCAACAGGTATTTAAAATTATGCAAAATAAATCAGCTTTGCAAATGTTAAATGAATTCTAATGATTATTAGGCCTCAAGTAAGTAAGCAGAGGGTTTGACGGGTCAGCCGTCCAACCAGTGGTCAGGCCTGTTCTTCTGAGGGCCACTTTAACTAGATTGAAAAGCAGCCAATCACAGATGGTCCTGACAGAATTGATGGAAGCAAGAGCCAATGAAAGTATTGGCCTGGCCCTCAGGCCGGGTGTTATTTACAAGTTTGTGTTAAACTGTCTGAAAGCAGAAGGCTCTGCTTCAGCACATACTGACACTGTTAGCAGTGTGCACACACACACACACACACAGATCACTGCAAACTCGGGTCAACATCAGAGCAACAAACCAGAGGCCTGTACTACGAATCAAGATCAACATGTCCTGGATTTTTTTCTGTTACCCGGCCTCACCTAACCTAAAAACCGACGGTTAACAACTAGTTCAATCAACCCAGGGTTTCCCAGTCCAGCGACACGCACCTTCACATAAAAGAGGCGCTGTTTGACCTGCACGACCAATCGCAAACATCTACCAGAGCTGCATATTTTACATAAGAAGAGCAAACTATAATCCTACATAAATATGTAGAAGGAAAACTGGCAAAAAAAGCCAACGCTGTTATGCGTAAATCACAACGCTTATCAATATCACTTCCCCACCAGTCAGGCACAAGATCTGACCAGAATTACACTTGTGGTGTCCTTAAACGGTCGTTGCTTTAGCCTATTATATTATCAGCTGCAATCCTGGCTGTGGTAAGAGATCGTGAGAGAAAATAAAAAATATGAAAACATAATTCAAAACGATGTGTGGCATTGACAACACACAGCTCAAGAAGCCGACAAATAGCCTAAACGTAATTCCCTCCGCTGAAAATCTATCTCTTTCAGGGAATGTTAACGGGGTTGTCGGTCTCTAAATGTTTTAACTTTTCTGCGTCTCTGTGTGTGTGTGTGTGTCTCTCTCTCTCTCTCTCTGTGTGTGTCTCTCTCTCTGTGTGTGTGTGTGTGTGTGTGTGTGTGTGTGTGTGTGTCTCTCTGTGTGTGTGTGTGTGTGTGTGTGTGTGTGTGTGTGTGTGTGTGTGTGTGTGTGTGTGTGTGTGTGTGACATGATCCTGCAATGCCGATTGTGGCCACTATGACAACGTGTGTGTCTCTCTCTCTCTCTCTCTCTGTGTGTGTGTCTGTCTCTCTCTCTCTGGGTCTGTCTCTCTCTCTCTGTGTGTGTCTCTCTCTCTCTCTCTGTGTGTGTGTGTCTGTCTCTCTCTCTCTCTGTGTGTGTGTGTCTGTCTCTCTGTGTGTGTGTGTGTGTCTCTCTCTCTCTCTCTCTCTCTCTCTCTCTCTCTCTCTCTCTCTCTCTCTCTCTCTCTCTCTCTCTCTCTCTCTCTCTCTCTCTCTCTCTCTCTCTCTCTCATCAACTGAGTATTGATTGGTCAGTAGGCGGGGCTTTAACACCGGTTGATCTCTAATCTCCAACATAACCTGCTCCCGAGCAGGTCAGGTTATGTTAGGTGTTCAGCCTAAGTTACCACGGCAATTTAACCCGGTAACAAGTGATCCACCGTCCTGATACACAAAATCCTGGGTTGAACCTGAAGTTACCTCGTTAACGCCAAATCTTGCTTCGTAGTACAGGCCTCTGATATTGGAAACTCAATTTCACCACACAACACTGCAACCAGAGTACTACAAGCTCTCCAAATCCCTAACACACACCATATATCACCAAGGGTCCTCCATCTTGTGATTGGAGCAACACTCTGTCGCATAAATGAAAGGAGAGGAAGAATCACACAAAAACAAAAGAAATAGTGAAGGGAAAAAGAAAGAGAAGGGGAGAGAAACAAAGCAAGAAAAACAAATACAGCACAAGAAAAAAAAATGAATGAGAGAAACACACAGGGTGTCTTAGTTTCATCGAGTTCAAATTAAAGTTACATTTTGAAAATTTAAAAATCAGATCAGACCTTTGAGAGCAGAATAACAGCTCCCTAAGAAAACACCTAAAAACTGGGTCAGATGTTACACATTATGAAGCCATTGAAGGTCTTGAGTTTAATATTTTGAACATATAGTCCAGAAACTGCAGACACCCTGTAGAAGACATTTGAAAAAATAAAATCAGCCAACCTGTCAATCAAACACACATCTCACCCCTCTCCTCAGACCCCTCAAACTCTGGGGGATTCTGGGTACTGTAGTCTTTATCTCAGACAAATAGTGGCTCACTATGTCAGTACCGAACCGCGATGAAGAAGACATGTGGGAGGTGGAACGGGGACGGGAGGAAGAGGAGGAAAGTGGTGGTGGAGGAGGAGAGGAGGAAGGGGACTGGTGGGGAGCAGGGAGACAGGACAAAACCAAAGGTCAGGATGACACGTTCTTTATCATTACAGTGTTCAGGTTTACATGGATATTATTCACACGAGTCCTACCAAGTCATGGAAGAGTCAGAAGCATGACTCGTGTGTGACTTGTCCTTTGATGAATTCAAAAGTGTCTCATTCAAGCTTTTCAAATGTTGCTGTTGAGCCACCCGAGAACAGGACCAGTGGCGGTTCTGGTGAGGGGGGGGGGGGGGGGGGGGGGCTGGGGGCTATGAAAGTAATACCTTTGCTTAAAATATTTGGTTCCCCTAAAATCGCATGTGGCCCCAGCCTGGCCCTTCCATATGAAATGGTCTAGAACCGCCACTGAACAGGAGGCTCTGAGGTAATGTTGTCATAGTGGCCACAATCGGCATTGCAGGATCATGTCACACACACACACACACACACACACACACACACACACACACACACACACACACACACACACACACACACACACACACACACACACACACACACACACACACACACACACACACACACACACACACACACACACACACACACACACACACACACAGCTGTGAAACAGTGAGAACACAAAAACCTCAAAATGACTCTTGTGTGATCAGACTTAGATCCATTCAGTCCAACTGGATTGGTCCATATATTGCACATTCCATCCTCTCTGTACAGCTCTTTTCATTTTAAAAGCAGACATTTTATATATTTTCTATTAAATATTATTATAATATATACATTTTCTACTTGGCAATTAACCTGTTTCAAAGAGCTGTATCCGTAAAGTATTTGATACCATTCATGAAGGGAACCAACAGAGAGTCAGTACTTCAACATACCAATCAGGATTTAGCAATGTTTCCATCGATACAAATAAATTGTTGATGGTTTTTAATTGTTACTTTTTTAGTCATGAATATTTCAAGTTATAGAGAAATACTTAAGATTTGAAGCCACTTTTTCAGGGGTTTTAAAATTCCGACATGTATGAGACACGCTTGTGAAAACTTAGGGCACCGAGTGTTAAACAATGAAACTGAACCGTGTACACAAACACACACCCTAGTACCCTGATACTGCGAGGCAGCTGATGACGCCAACATAAACCAACAGCAGAGTTAACGATTAATCAACCTGGTCTTTATGGACAGGGGCAAAGTCCAAGAAGTGTATCGGAGAAAAGATCTGACTGTTGATACAAACACCGCAAACGGTGACAAAAGCCTACAACTCGAGACAAGCTGAGAACACAGCTGAGGATCCGAGGAAGTAATAAAACATGAGTGTTCAGGACGTGACTAATAAAGCTGATGTTCAGCTGCAGGGTGGGGAATTATAACTGTAGCTTTAACTATGAGCAACTGACCACCGGCAAAAATGATAAACACTCAGTCATTGTTCTTTATGAAAAATAAATAAATCAATCAATTCAGAAGGCACTTTCTATGACTTCTACATCTGACGTGTATTATAAAAAGGGCCTTCATGAGCATTTCCATTCAGTCGTAATGCATTATTGTCCATACTTTGAAGAATATATGATGTATACTGACACATAAGATCTGCACTAATGAAACAATGTATACATACATTAAAGATGAATTAAAAGCAGTCTATGAATGTTTGTTCATAGCTTTCTAGAAGAAGTTAGCTTTTTATGTACTTGTATAGCACATATTGCGTAATTATATAGTATCGATGGTTATATAATTATATGGTTTTTCAGATTTGTCCTCTATCTTCAGTGTAAAAAAAGGTTTCTTAAAATGTCCTATGCCATGCTGCTTTTTGGATGCTTGTATATAGGCCTTAGTGGTCCCCTAATACTGTATCTGAAGTCTCTTTTATATAGGCCTTAGTGGTCCCCTAATACTGTATCTGAAGTCTCTTTTATATAGACCTTAGTGGTCCCCTAATACTGTATCTGAAGTCTCTTTTATATAGGCCTTAGTGGTCCCCTAATACTGTATCTGAAGTCTCTTTTATATAGGCCTTAGTGGTCCCCTAATACTGTATCTGAAGTCTCTTTTATATAGGCCTTGGTGGTCCCCTAATACTGTATCTGAAGTCTCTTTTATATAGGCCTTAGTGGTCCCCTAATACTGTATCTGAAGTCTCTTTTATATAGACCTTAGTGGTCCCCTAATACTGTATCTGAAGTATCTTTTATATAGACCTTAGTGGTCCCCTAATACTGTATCTGAAGTATCTTTTATATAGACCTTAGTGGTCCCCTAATACTGTATCTGAAGTATCTTTTATATAGGCCTTAGTGGTCCCCTAATACTGTATCTGAAGTCTCTTTTATATAGGCCTTAGTGGTCCCCTAATACTGTATCTGAAGTCTCTTTTATATAGACCTTAGTGGTCCCCTAATACTGTATCTGAAGTCTCTTTCATATAGACCTTAGTGGTCCCCTAATACTGTATCTGAAGTATCTTTTATATAGACCTTAGTGGTCCCCTAATACTGTATCTGAAGTCTCTTTTATATAGACCTTAGTGGTCCCCTAATACTGTATCTGAAGTATCTTTTATATAGGCCTTAGTGGTCCCCTAATACTGTATCTGAAGTCTCTTTTATATAGGCCTTAGTGGTCCCCTAATACTGTATCTGAAGTCTCTTTTATATAGGCCTTAGTGGTCCCCTAATACTGTATCTGAAGTCTGCAGTCGGTGCAGAATTACAGCCACTAGAGCCAGTCCTACAATGTAGGAGCTTTAAATGCTATTGAGGAGGAGGGGGGGGGGGGGGGGGTGCCCTTGACCAGCTGCCACTTTGCTCGTTTGAAAGCCATGATGTCTCTCTCTCTCGCTCTCATGGGTGGGCCAAATTCTCTGGGCGGGCAGAGCAGAGAAAGGGGAGGTAACCTTTCCCCTTATGACCTCATAAGGAGCAGATTCCAGATCGGCCCATCTGAGCTTTCATTTTCTCAAAGGCAGAGCAGGATACCCAGGGCTCGGTTTACACCTATCGCCATTTCTAGCCACTGGGGGACCATAGGCAGGCTGGGGGAACTCACATTAATGTTAAAATACCTCATGAAGTGACATTTTCGTGCCATGGGACCTTTAACAAGAACAAGGAATTTCCCCTGTTTCACGATTGCTTCTTGAAAACAGTTGTATTTAAAAAAACAGACATGAAGTGGAATATGGCAAATCACGTCACTAGAAGGGATGATGCTCAATTTGATAAATCTTCTAAAAAGAGGTTGATTCACACTGACAACCACTCCAAGTATTCCTAATTATTCTTTTTTATGGTTTTAGGAGAAGGACGGTTTTTACTTTGAGATATTTTCAACAACACAACCAAAACAAGCACCCTTCTCTCCTCGTACCTTTGGTTTCTTCCCAAACAGCCACAGCTTGTTCTTGGTTCTGCTCATAGGGTGTTTCGGATCGGGTCGTGGCCCCGGGGCCCCTTCTCTGTCTCCTTTGGGCGTGTTGCTGATGGTCCCGTCTGAACCCGCTCTGCTCAGATTCTGACTGAAGTCCTCGAAGGGGAAGTCGCCCGGAGGTTCGAAGCCCGACTTAAACGATTCCACGACAATGATTGAGTCCTGGGAAGAAGGGAGGATAGAAACAGATGAGCAGTGGGAGACAAAAAGAGAGGCAGGAGGAGATACCAAGCAAGTAAATATAGGTTCTTCTCTCTATCTCTCCTACAGAATGTTAAGTCAAATCCTATTTCTTCAGGCTTTTCTTTCTAACCGTTTTCTTTCCCATTTCTTACACCCGTCCTCCGGCCTGCAACATACCTTTCGCATATCGACAGCTTTGGCAGCAGAAACCATTCCTTCTAGGCATTTGGAGATGATGGGAATGACTCTCCGCTCTGCCTCAGCAAAGCTCCGGTACGTCTCTCCGAGCTTCACCGTCCGACGTTCGTCCATGTCCTGCAGATTCTGTAGCACGCAGGAAATGGAATAAACACTATTACCAAAGCGCTCACAGACACTTCTACAAGCCTCTTAGCAGTAAACAACCTGTCACGAGTGAGCAGATCCTTTCCCTGAGCAGCACTGATACCCCGTCAGTATATTATTAATGGTTTACATGAGACAAGCTGCCAAGGTAAACATTTAATGGGGCACTTACGCCGAGCACAACACTTTCTCTAAACACGACAGTTTTAGTGATAAAGTGTGTGAGTGAAAATGTGATTCCAAACATTGAAAGGGGCTGTACTCACAATACTGAAGAAAAAGAAGAAGCTGGCTGGGAACTGCCTCCACGTGGCCATCACCAGTGGGGGAATGCAACTAAGTACATTTACTCAAGTACTGTACTTAAGTACAAATTTAAAGTACTTGTACTTTACTTGAGTCTTTTCTTTTCATGCAACTTTCTACTTCTACTCTGCTATATTTCAGAAGGAAATATACTTTTTACTCAACTACATTAATCGGACAGCTTTAGTTACTAGTTACTTTACAAATTAAGATTTTACACACAAAACACATGTAGTGTATAAAATACAATGTTTTATTTTAAATTAAATTACCCAACAATATAAAGGCCTACAAGTCCAGCTGAAATGATTAGCCAATTGAACACTTTGTTGATTGACAGAACTGTTTATCGTTTACAGTTACTAAAATGTGAGGATTTTTCTACATTAAGTACTTTTAAGTACATTTTCCTGATGATACTTGCATACTTTTACTTAAAGGAACACGCCGACTTATTGAGACTTTAGCTTATTCACCATAACCCCCAGAGTTAGATAAGTCCAGACATACCCTTCTCATCTCCATGCGTGCTGTAACTGACGGCTCTATCGGTAGCTTAGCCTAGCACGGATCCTGAAGGTAACCGGTTCCAACTAGCTTACTGCTCCAAATAAGTGACAAAATAACTTCAACATGTTCCTATTTACATGTTGTGATTTGTATAGTCACAGTGTGTACAAATAACAATGTCACATGACACACAGCCATCTTCTAACCGTATATAAACTGGGAACTACATTCTCAGAAAGGCGAAGCACTGCTACTTCTGCTACTTGGGCGGAGTGATATGCTTGCAGCACCTGAGAAGCCCCGAGTTATAACACGCACGGAGATGAGAAGGGTATGTCTGGACTTATCTAACTCTGGGGGCTAAGGTGAATAAGCTAAAGTCCCAATAAGTCAGCGTGTTCCTTTAAGTAACATTTTCAATACAGGACTTCAATTGTAACAGAGTATTTTTACAGTGTGGTATTAGTACTTTTACTTAAGCACAGGATCTGAATACTTCTTCCACCGCTGGATCTAACAGACCACTCCCCTATACGTTTTTTTAACGGCCACATGCGGCCGGACCGGTTATCAAAACAAAGAAGCTCTGTTTACAATACGCGCAGAGGGAGTGTGACTTCAACCTCTGCTCAGAATGCTATTACTCCACTGTATCTTCACATTGCAAATATTTGTATGCTGCTATATTAGTCTATATCCATGACATTCCACTTTGCTCTGACGCTGCCGGAAATGTCGCCCGGATGTCCATTACCTTACTTCTTTGTGTTGGAATTTTAAACTCTGGCTGATTTGTGAGGACTATGGTTAACTGCTCCTCTGATCTCTGCAGGGTAAATCCAGACAGCTAGCTAGACTATCTGTCCAATCTGAGTTTTCTGTTGCACGACTAAAACAACCTTTGAACGTTCCACCAAAACAAGTTCCTTCCTGAGGCGGTTTTGCAGAGGCAGCGTCATTGTGTCTAGGAGCTTAGCCCCGCCCATGACGATTGTGATTGGTTTAAAGAAATGCCAATAAACCAGAGCACGTTGTTCTCCTATCCCGGAGTGCTGTGTGGACTAGCCAGACCACAGCGCTGTGGAGGAAGGTCTGGCAAAGCGAGAATACTGCTATATTAATGTTCTGAATGTCGAGTACAGCCCCTTTAAAAAAAAATAAAATAGGTGAAACCGTAAATAAAAGGTGAACGTTTTTGCGCTGCCGGTGCTCTTCATACCCCTTTTCCCACCAAAATGAGCTATTAGAATTGCGATTCAATTAAAAGTCAGAAAGACTTGATCACATTTTGGTTAAGACTAATTCAAATCCCTACAAGACGATAAACTCACGTCACGAGATGGATGTGAAGCAGCAGTACGACATGTTTGCTTTACCTTGAAGATGTGTGGTATGGCGTTGTTGAAATGTTTCCACTGCTCTGCGTTGAAGTTCTGCAGCTGAGCGGCGTACTCGTTCTTACTCTCATCAGCCATGTGATTGCGCAGGTAGAACTGGGCTTTGGCCTGAGCGATGACATCAACACAAACATCAGAACCACATTAGCTGACGCCTCCACAACCGCCTCGTCTGTCCAACACGACCACGCGAGAAATGTGCACACATAGTGGCGCTTAGATCCAAGCTGAAGGCCGCAACACATCAGCAACGAAGATACTGCTGAAACCCAACGCTACAAAAACATTTACATTTCCTCCTTTAAAGGATGGAAATGTTTTAATAGATGTCTATAGGTGTGGTTCAACAGCACAAACACCACATACACGCCATGCTATGGATTTCTACCGCCCTGAGCACTGTTAACAAAAATAAAGTTTTAGAAACCGAAATATATACTTTAATATGAGCATTTCTAATACATCTCCTCTTAGGGCTGGGCGCTATGACGATATATATAGTAAAAATAATATAAAAATGTCAATCGTGTATATTGTATTGTATATTTGTTTATCGTTTCTATCTCAATGTCTAAAAAGCAACGCTTTACGTTCTGATCCTTGCACGTTATGTTCATTTTGCCTTAAAGTTCTTAATGAGATAAAAAAAATACTCAGTACATTTCATTTGTCAAGTATTTGATTTACACAGGAGTATACAAAATAGACAAATTTACCATGTTGTTATTTCAAATAGACTATTTATTTATGGAATTACCAGAAAACATGCTATATCCTGAAATGCATCGTTATCGGATTATGAAATGACCTTTATCAAATAGAAGATTTTGGCCCCATTGCCCAGCCCTCGCTCCTCTTATTTCCATAGTTCTGTTTTCAGACAGTACCTCATCTAAAAACAAGGCTGACTCGCCTGCGCTTTAACCTCTATTTGGAAAGGTTTATTTTCCTTCAAGCTTTAACTTAATCCACCTAGTCTAATTATACAGTAAGTGTGGAGGAAAAAGGGAGCTATGGTATAATTTCACGGGCATCAATTATACACTACTAACTTTAAGAAAAACTAAATACTAGGTATGATGGTAGTGAGATGAAGTTATTATGTTATTGAATTGTTGGATGTGAAAGAACTGTGTTTTTCCTACTATGTTAAAGATTTTGCTACGGCTCATCCAATAATTTACTGTCTTCAGTCATGTGCCCATTATAGACTGAAAGTAAACGCGCTGCTATTTCCACTGATGGGAAAAGATAGGCCAGGCTGGCTCACAGATGAAACACATACAGTACATCAACGGCGGTTGTTGCTGCAGGCGGGAGCTTCCTACCTTCTCCACCTCTGATTTGGTGGCGTTGATGTCATTGTCTAACCGGTCGTAGGTAATCTGGGATTTCTCTGCTTCTCTACACTCTCTCTCAAACTTCCTCTTGCTCTGAAAAAAGAAAAAGAAAGAAGGCACAATGTTGAATATTCCAATAAACTCAAAGAATATACTGTTTAACCTCTTCATTATAATGCACTAGCTCCATTTCCTGTTTGTTTTTTTGTTTAAACCCAAAAAAGGGAGAGAGGGAGATGAATCAGGCAGAGAGAGATAGTTTACTTCCTGCCAGCCCATCTGGGTCACATTAGTAGTGAAGGGAACACAGTGAATAGCTGAGACATTACAGTCCAGTCACCAAGTAGTCACTATTAAAGTCATGCAGACCACACAATGAAACGCTCTCCCTCACATGTGGCAGAGTAAAGTACCTCAACTAATGGGCTACAGGCCTAAAAATGTCACTAGGCATGCATTATGTATACATTTAACAAGCAGCAATTAGCTATTTAGTTCTTATGGAATTGTGGTGGTTAATTGTAAGTCTTGTAATGAAGCAGTTTGTTATAAAATAACTCTGCAAATGCAATTAAATGACCTCAGTGAACAAATGGAATCTCTCTCTCTCTGGAGCCTTTTAGAAGCCAAAAAGAAGGTTGTCGAGAGTCAAATGTGGCACACGGGCCTTTGCTTTGTATTGATGTGAGGGGCTTGTCTACACTGAGGCCTCTCTACTGGCCCCTGTCCTTGGTCCCCACAGACTGGGAACTTTGCCAGGAAGAAGTAAAAGGTCCCTGCTGTAGACACAAACGTTCTTATATTATACGTTTGATTCATTTGGACAGCTCCAAAAGGAGCCTATAACACTAATGTTTATATAAAAACATACAAGTACCACAAATGCCATGTTTGTCTCTTCACTTCATAATGGCATGTGTGGGACTAGAGTGGAAAAGTGGATCCCCATTTGTCCAACAGTTACCTTTGTCTGCATTTCTTGCATTCCTTGTGCAAACAAGCATAAGACGAGTACAGCTGTCCCTAACAGAGAATATTTACACTAAACACTTAAAATCCCCATCCCTCCTCCTCCTCACTTACATTGTCCATCTGTTTCCAGCAATGGTCCAAATGCTGCTGGGCCTTCCTGCCCTCCTGTAGATGCTACACACACACACACACACACACACACGAAAATACACATTAATAGTGTATATAAGAACACATTCATATGCACATACACAAAATGACTGGACTTAAATGATCTGTTACACAGTTACGTCCACAATAACAATCCACTGGAAAGGAAAAGTGCTGAGGCCACAGACACAAATTTACAAGAGTCCAGTGACTACAGCAGTAAAACAACAAATTCAGACTGACTGAAAACTAGTTCCTTATTACATATGAAGATTTCCCTCCATATGCTCATAAAGACCATGTGATACGGTTAAAAGCTCCAGGAAAAGCTGGTGTGTAGACTTTGATTTGGAGCTTCTTTTACATACTCAAAGAATTATATATATATATTTTTAAATGTGTGCTGTGGTTGAAACTGTAGGCTCATTTACACAGAGATTCCGTAATACTGCTGTAGAGAAGACCTGCCATTACGCCGGCGTTGCTTCTTTTCACGGAACCAAACAACAGCGGCATAATGTTGCCCCGGTGTGTGATTTGTCTGGAGGCAAGGATGCGTCACAGTCACATACATAAGACGTTCACATACTTTTAAATGAAACTCAAAAGATTGCACTTGGGAGCAAAGATGGTTAACAAAAACTGTCGGGACTGTCATGTGGCGGACAAAAACCAAACAAAAGAATATATCATTGTATGGAGGAGGTAACATGGGTAAAATCCTAACTCTGGTCCTACAGAGAGATACAGGACAGTGACACAGTTCAGATGACATTTATTATACAACTATTAAATGGAATGTGTGTTTCTTTATGCTTCATCAAGCGAGGCTCAGTGCCTTCCTAAAAAGTCCACTACAAGACTTAATGCCAGCATTAGCAACTCTCCAGTCACATTATGAATCCACACGAAAACTAAAAAATCAATGCCATTATAGATTTAAGACATCAATATGATAAACATAACAAGCAAGAACTGTAATAACTGAAAACAACACCATGTACATTATGCCTTATAATGTGTCACGGAGTGACATTTGAAGGGATATTTAATGCTTTACAGCACAAAACAAGAAGGGGGCGCTGTTCTTCCAAAGCACTTGGATCTCACATGTTCAGAGCTTATGGCATCAGCAGATGGTGGAAGAAGTAAAAGACAGATGGTTAACATCACATCCAACATATTCCTCTTGAGTGAAGCCAAACAGAAAATAAATGCACATGAGGCAACGCACAGGATACAAAGGGCAAACAGCAACATCCGTTTCAGGACGAGAAACGGCTGCTTTTCTGAGAAACGTGGTCTTAATTATCAATAGATGAAGGGGGGGGGGGGGGGGGTGTACTCACGTGCTTCCTCTCAGCTTTGAGGTCCTGGCTGTACCTCATCAGCTCTCCGTACACCTTGTGAGCCATCTCCTCCGCCACCACCTCCCTCTGGCCGGCGTAGTCGTTGAGCTCATTCAGTACGGCGTTGAAGGACAGGCACGATGTGAACCTGCACAACAGACGCACATTACATGTGGAATTACCACAACACACGGCATGCTTCCTTTTTCTGGTCCGTTCCCAGATGCATCTGCAGTGAATACGCTTGCGGAAACATTTGAGGGTGCAAAACGTGTTACGAAACACCAAAAAAAAGGGCGAAAGGATGACATGTCAACAGTCACATGGCACATCTGTTTTAGTGAGGATGACAGGTGAGTGGATGGACCAACTTGTATACATTACGTGTATATGTAACAGAGTTAAAAATGCACTTTATTCATTCTCAGTTCCGATATATATTTAATCGTAATCATCATTTAATCATTTTGTTTAGTCAGCTAACGTGGTAGTATTCGTGCATTTTATCTTATTCAGTTTATTTTATTTATCATTATTGCTATACATCCTAAATTGCCGTAGTCTTGCATTGCTTGTGTGGAAGATGAGATATATATATATAAATTATTAAATTATACATTTTAAAAGGTGCTTTGTTTAACTCTGTTTTTGCACCATTTTCACGCCGTGCGGTGTAATGTAAATAACGGCAGCTCTACAGTCCATTTTGAGTGTGTAAATTCTGTCATTTAATGTTTAGGAGCAAAGGTGCAAATAGAAGGAAACAACAGGCCACAAGCCAATTCAGGTAATATTGTTCTTCAGCAGGTATGTGCATCTCTTTGTTAGATGTTGTATAACTTGTGTTATCTCTGTGTAGTCACCCCAACCCACGTACGGTTTCACTTTGCCCACTGAAACGGTTAGAAAATAGAAAACATTGTTTCTCATGTTTTTCACATTGTTGTATTGTTATAATTCCAGTTTTCCATGCCTATTTGAAATGCTCTTGGCTAGTAACGTACACAGTAAGAGTTGAGTAAGATGCTATACTGTAATGTCAGTTTTATGTATGTATCGTAGAATGAGATCACTCCGACAACACCGTTTTGTATTGCTGAGGAGCAGAGGTGCAGACAGAAGGAAACTATAGACAAGAAGCCAATTCATGTAATAGTGTCTTCTGCAGGAGCAAATACATTCTGGAGATTCAGTTGAAGTTGTCTCCTTTCATACCCTGTCCACATCCATTACATATACTGATGTCAAATAAAGAGTGTACCCTGATTGGTCTAAAACACTTGCTGCGTGTTATATGAACAGGTTAACTGTAAAGAATGAATGGACAAGAACAAAATGAATGGAACCACATCGAACTCAGTGTCTGGATCCAACAAATGAACAGTCAAACATTATTTCCAGCACCAGAAAGATAAAAATATACTGTCTAGCAGGCCTTTTCCGCTCTTAAATTGTGCAGGCGTCCAAGAAGTAAATAAAAGCAGAAAGTTTACTCACCTCGGCTCCTCATCTTTAGCACGTTTTGGACAGTATTTCTTCACCAAGTTCCTGATAGAAGGAGAGAGAGAAGAGAAGCAGAGGTTAAAAATACTGTTTTTTTATTTTTTTATGAAAGATGACATCAAAGCCTCTGCCTGTCTGTTCCCTCAGGCTCCGACACTACAGACTCCAGAACAGAAGCCATTTCATGATTTAACTAGAGAGCAGAGGAATGTATGGGAGTGTGTGTGTGTGTGTGTGTGTGTGTGTGTGTGTGTGTGTGTGTGTGTGTGTGTGTGTGTGTGTGTGTGTGTGTTGTATTCTGAAGGGATTTCCCCCCTTTGAAATCATCCACTGGGACGCTACTGGTTTTTGATGAGGATAACTGGGTCTGTGTTGATGAATTGTCTCATCGAGCGTTGCAACATTGGATCAAAAACAAAACAAAAAAATATATCCCCAGTCAACCTAACCTTTATTTGAACATTAGCTACAAGCTATAAGTGCTGATATTGGTAAATCTGTATTTAAAATTAGGATTATGTGGATGCTGGATATAAAGACAGGCTGCCTAAATCACGTCCACACCTTCCCAACACTTATGCCGAGATCAGACTACAGGATATCAGCCCGGTAATGGCCAGACCTGACAGACGTGCAGGCGTCTGGAAGACAATGAGTGCCCCTGTGTTGTGTAACTGAAGCTGTATTGGGGGTGCTTCACAATGTTCTGACAAAGGCTAGCATGTGACTGTCCAAGGTGTAGTCTGCCATGTCGAGAATCTCCGGCCGTATGATCGCCTGATCTCACACACTGACCAAAAGAGCTTATTTTAATGAAGAGATATTCTGAAATTTGATTTGTTTTACCAACTGAAACATACTTAATTATGCAGTAAAATATAAATATTAGACTCAGCATCTAGACATCTGTGGATCAAAAACGTTACAGTTATTTGTAGAAGACAAAGACAAAAATGGAGTGAGAGTGCATCTCTCATAGCTGTATGAAGGCCGTGCTGTGTATGTTACTAGGGCTGGGCAATATATCGATATTATATCGATATATAGGGCTGGGCGATATGGAGAAAATCAAATATCACGATATTTTTGACCAAATACCTGGATATCGATATTGTAGTGTTGACTATTGCTGCTTTCACTAAATATTTACACAATGAGATTTTTGATAAATAATAATCAGTAATGTGGATATAATGACTAAGTGGGTAAAGGCAAATAATAGAACAGCTACAACAGTCTGGTAAGATCAGGAAATGACATCACTTTACTGTAATGCAGCCTTTAAAGCCAGGAAAAGACACTTATGCCATATTACGATATCCAAAATCTAAGATGATATCTAGTCTCATATCACGATATTGATTTAATATCGATATATTGCCCAGCCCTATCGATATATATGAGGCTAGATGTCATCTTTCATTTTGGATATCATAATATCACGATATGACACTAGTGTTGTCTTCTCCTGGTTTTAAAGGCTGCATTACAGTAAAGTGATGTCATTTCCTGATCTTACCAGACTGTTGTAGCTGTTCTATTATTTGCCTTTACCCACTTAGTCATTATATCCACATTACTGAGGATTATTTATCAAAACTCTCATTGTGTTATTATTTTGTGAAAGCACCAATAGTCAACCCTACAATATCGACATTGATGTATTTGGTCAAAAATATTGTGATATTTGATTTTCTCCATATTGCCCAGCTCTATGTTAGTCTATCTGCCCATGTTTACTTGTTGTTTTACGTCTCTGTGTGTGTGTGTGTGTGTGTGTGTGTGTGTGTGTGTGTGTGTGTGTGTGTGTGTGTGTGTGTGTGTGTGTGTGTACCGTAGCTGTTTGGCGTAGTTTTGCTCTATGTCCAGCCTCTCCTTGACAAACTTTGCGTAGCGCTCAAGAAAGTCGATCCCCCATTGAGTGTGTTTGTCCAGATTTTCAAACTGGTCCTGAAGATGAACGAGGGGAAGAAAAAACACGGAGGGCAGCAGAAGAGGGCAGGGGAGGAAGGACGAAAGAAAGAGAACAAGAGGAAAACACGTTTAATTTTGGTGAATGCCTCCGATTTGGCAAAACATAAAAAAACTAATTTTGAAATGAAAAGATAAAAAGGTGCCTTGACAGCTGGATGGAAAACTCTTCATCTCTGACACGTGGGGTTAAAATCTAGGGTTACATGACTCAGCAGTCAGTCTGCCCGTTCTTATTCACACAAATATAATAATACACATGTCCTCCTGCCAGTGACTCAGTGGTAAGAGTGTTCCATTTCTGCACACACACACACACACACACACACACACACACACACACACACACACACACACACACACACACACACACACACACACACACACACACACACACACACACACACACACACACACACACACACACACACACACACACACACACACACACACACACTTTAAACCCAAATGCTGTAATCCGGAACAAATTATGATGAATCCATCTGCAGATTCAGTTCATGCAGAACTAACCCAAGGAGCCAAAATGATGATCAATATAAGAATTTAATATTGCCTAGATGAAAAATTAGCTTGAACGATCCAAACAAATTATACATGAATGCCAAAAGATTACGCAAAGCCCTGAAAAAAAACTCCAATTAAAAACAATTTCTTTTCTCTACACTCTTTTCAGATATGTCTTAATTCAACTATTAATATAATTCTATGTACTGTATAATGATATTCTGTAACATGTGATCCTATCACAATTTAGTGGATCAGTTATGTATAAGTGATGTCAACAAGACATCTCTCCCCTGTTTGTGTCAATGTGTGTGTGTCTTCAGGATAGGTAGAGAAGAGTGGCAATTTGAAAGGGAGGAAAGGGAGGAAAGAAAAACAAGAGGAAAGTACGAAGAAAATTGGACAGGAGAGCAGGCCTGCATCTGTGTGGGATAAACATTATTTTGGTCTACGTCTGCATATTTTATAGTGTATATATTTATAGTGATATAAATACTCTCGATATCCAGACTTTTTTAAAACCTTTATTCATTCAGAGTAGGTTCTCACACACACACACACACACACACACACACACACACACACACACACACACACACACACACACACACACACACACACACACACACACACACACACACACACACACACACACACACACACACACACACACACACACACACACACACACACACACCTCTTTTTTAGCAGCATTCTGCTCCACATTCATTCACACACACATTCATACCTGGAACCTGCCCAGCAGCACAAACCCTGTCTTATCGGTTTCCCACAGTGGAGGTTGCTGGTCATTTAAGTGCTTGTTTAAGGGCACAACACTGGTGGTAATAAGGGAGGGGCAGGTGATGTTCATTTGCTTCTTAACCCTGAATTATCCAGCCAGACTGGAGAACAAATCTGCATCATTACATTTACAAGCCCACATGGTGATCTTTAAGCCACTGCTGCCCACCAAGAAACAACACAACTTTCAAAAAATAAATCAGGAATTGCCAGAAGATGCCACCAAAAATAGTGTCCATTCTCAGCTTTTTTATATATGAAAGCAACAAATTAATCTCAATCTAAGTCAGCATTGTGACACACATATGGTGGCTGTAAGGCAACTTAAATCAACACCTTGATTGTTCTGAACTACAAAAACTTCTCAGTTAACACAGGACAATCGAAAAGTGGAGATAAGCCATTTACCTAGTATTTCTTACTGTGGATGCCCTGGCTACCACTCTTTATGCTTCTCTGTGCCTTTCTGTTGGTGTGTCAACACAAAAAAGGGCATGGACTGAAGCAAATAAGGGTCGCCAAGGGAAATACGAGACAGCTGACCTTGTTGTTTGTTCAGTTATCATTTTCTTTAAATACAAAAGACAGCACAGAGGTTTTCAAACAGCCATGCCGAGCAGCGTTGTGTCTTTGGCCTTTTTTTTAGTTTCTGAAGAAAGTGTGTTGAGAAAAACAACCTCTATGTAGGGGTGAGTAGATGAGATGTGTTTTAGCAGGGCCAAATCCTCGATACTTCAAGATTCCATTTTTTATTGTCATTAATCACAGAACAAGTACTGAAAAACAACGAAATGAAATGCAGTTCGCATCTTACCAGAGTGCAAGAAAAAAAATAAAAAGAAAAAAAAAGAAAAAAAAAAAAAAAATAATAATAATAATAATAATAATAATAATAATAATAATAATAATATATATATATATATATATATATATATATATATATATATATATATATATATATATATATATATATATATATATATATATATATACACACAGAAAGTGCAGGAGTAAGTATTGCAGTAATATATTAAAATGTAGACAGTAGGGTTTGCAAATGTGAGGTATGTAAAGTTTGAACATCAGCAAATGTACAGTTGGATGATATACTGTATGTACAGAACATAGTTGTGAGGTTTTTAAGAGGCAAATATGAATAGTGCAAGTAACACGGTATATGTACAGAACATTGTTAAATATGTACAAATATGAATAGTGCAAGTAACTGACGAGTAAATAACGACGAGGAAAGGGCTCAATCCCTACGTGTAGCGTTTGCCCTGCCAAAGTATCCTTGAGGAAGAACACCGATTTCATAAAAACCACACTGTTCAATTTCTTTAATCAATGTGAAAAGGGATCCATAGTTTACATGTCAATAAAAAAAAGAAAAAATACAATCAGCAGGGCAGACACATCACTGATTGGTCTGATGGGCCGGGGCAAAACAAAAATAACAAGGAATTGGCTACCATGAGCTCAAAGTGAAGCTGAATGAATGACGTGAAACAAATTTGCAATTAATTATCCCTCTAATATTTTCCTGTGTTTGAGGTCCACCATAAGTGATTCATTAAAGCCTGTAACACTGGGTCATATCTCCAGTGATCTGAAAGAGAATATTTAACAGATTCAAAAATAGAAAACAAAAGAACGCCTGCAGTCATCAGTCAAAGAAGAGGCCGACAAAATGAAACCACTGACACAAACAAAAGGACCCCAGCATGTTAAAACATGCCCAGTGGCAGGGTGAACCATGGACTGGCAGAGTCAACAGCATCCACTGGTCTCTGCAAGGCCTACTGCCAGCATTCATCAGCGAGAAAGAAGTTCTCAGTGGTGCAAACAAGTGCCAAGTGTCAAGCTGCCAATGTAAGCATATTTTGTTGTTCAAACACAAAGATTGACCCAAATCTTTTTTTTTTTTTTTTTTTTTTTTTATTCTGCCATTATTATCTGCATCCTGACGGTCTGGTTGCCTCTGCTTAATGCCTACCAGCGCGTCTGTTACAAGCCTGGCCTGCAAACACGCCTGTCCACCTCCTTTTAACCAGTGTGTCTGCCTGGTTGCGTCAGCCTGTGTGACGGGGTCTATGAATAAGTAACAGAGTATGAGCTCATCATGTAGTTTGTGGCAAGCTGAGCACAGCCTGGCTCACTGGGGAAATGACAACATCTTTGCGCTCCGGGTCTCTAGGCTCGCAGGGGAAGCAGTAGGCTAGCAGGGGGATAATAAAATGATGAGGATGGGTTTACCAGAGCTGACTGAATCCGGGAGCTACAATCTGGCCTGTACTGAGTATCCCACGCTGCCGCCAACACCTGCACTGTAACTCAGCGGTCCACCCAACCTTTTTTGTGCCATGGACCGGTTTCATGTAAGACATATTTTCACAGACCGGTCTAACACGGATAAACACGAGAAAATGAAATGATACGACCAGCATGAAAACAAATATCTAATAATGTATATCATATGAAAACTAATTTAAAATGCATGAAAAACACAATTTACCTTAAGGATGTATCAGTGGGAGCCCTGCGCTTGTTTCTGTGCAACCAAACGGTCCCATCTAGGGGGGGGGAGGGGCGGCTTTTCCCCTGAGCAAAAGAGCTCCATAAAGACGTTTGTTTACTCATTTTTTAGCACGTTTGTGGGCTTCATTTAGTGGTAAATATCACGTGACGTGTGTCAAGAGGAAGAGACGCACGAGAGACGGGTGAGAATCCGGTCATTTTTCAAAATAAAACATCTTTCAGACTCGGATAATCAATTAAACGGAGATAATGTTTTTTTTTAGGGGGGGGGGGGGGGGGTTTCTGTGCGGCCCGGAACCAAATGACCCACGAACCGGTATTCAGAGAGTCCAGTATCTTATTTGCTCTGGCATTCAGGTCTCCTACTCTTGTAATAACATCATGAGGCTAGCAGTTGCTAACTTGCCAATGACACAATAGCTCGTAGCCTGGGTCCCAATCGAATGTTCAGCATATAAATAACAATCAAATAATAATATCAAATAACCCTGGTGCCAATATTTTTGTAGTTCTACTTTTTGCAAAGAAAGGTTGCCAATAACCAAATATTCATTATAACTTAATGTAGATTAACCCTTGTGTCAGTGTAATGTTAAAAAAATTAGGGCTGTGCTCGATTAAAGAAATTCTTAGTCGACTAACACTCATTCAATTGTATCGACTAATCGATAAGTTGATTTAATCGACAGATCTGTAAATCTGAGTTTCTCCGCAAAGAGTCGTGGAGAAGCACCACTTTAATTCTTGTGTTTACCAGAGATGTGCTCGTACGTTTCTTGGAAATAAGTCATTCAGCATGAAAAAAAGCATAAAATATGACTAATGAACTAAAGAAATCTAAGTTGACTAGGACCAAAATGACCGATTAGTAGACTAATCGACTAAGAGGGAGCTGCCCTAAAAACATGCTATGTACAAAATGAATGACAACTTTAAATGCTGAATACATGCTGAATAATATAGGTTAACAAGATGGTCCCATCTCTCAAAATGTTTCTAAATTTGTACAAAGTAAAAGTACAATATTACATAATGCTGATGCAAAAACAACAGACGTGATCTCTGACAGCAACAGAAAGGTGCACCAATGGCCGTGTTATCAGCAGCAGCAACACAACATCCTGTCACATAATCACAGGAAGGAATGCCTTCACAAACAAAACAATAACAACACACCCTTCCCCACAGAGCATTAGGGCATTTGTACAATGTATACTGGAATGAGAAAACACGCATTTGTACTCCGTTTCAGTCACTACCCAGAGCTCAGACCATAGGTGAGGGTTGAAACGCAGGTCGGCTGGTAAATGCATATCCAGTCTGGTTTACTCAGAGATAGATCACTAAATGCTCACGCTTCATCAAAGAACCCAAAGATACATCAACATGTTCAGCCGAGGGCAGCAACGCTGTCTGAGCATGAGAAAGTTTTATCACAAAATGTTTCCTCGAAGTAAGTAACCGTGGACGTGGAGGGACTTACTGGATGCAGCAACACAAGAAAACTAGAGATGGCAGAAGCAGACAGCGGAGACATTTATTATAACTTGCTACATTTCAAAAAGGACACAGGAGATGTTATAGCGGTTTCTTACACACCGTTTTAAAAAAAAATTGTAGTAATTGATTTCAAATGGTTGCTTAACCCTTGTGTTGACTTCGGGTCACATTGGCCCGTTTTAAATTTGTTTTATATCAGAAAATATTGGACGTAGACATAAGCGCTGAAAATGTGTAGAAGAAAAATTTAAAAATGTAAAACGTTGGAAAAAGCAAAAGCAAATTGTGAAAAAAGGCGTCACAAATATCAGAAAAAAATGTGTTTTTTTCAAGGTTGAAACGAAGACAACAAGGGTTAATACATAAAAAAATAAAAAACTTTGGGCGCCTGGGTAGCTCTCCTGGTGGAGCGCGCGCCCATATATAGAGGATTACTACTCAACGCAGCGGCCGCGGGTTCGACTCCGCCCTGCGGCCCTTTGCTGCACGTCTCCCCCTTCAAGTCTAAGCTGTCCTATAAAAATAATGGCCAAATCTTTAACGTTGTTTAAAAAAAATCCTTATTGAATGTCAGAAACAACTTTTGTATCCAAAAATAAACAAATGACAGTTTTGTAGTATAGATCATAGTCACTAAATCACCACATTTAATTTACATTTTATATATTGATTTACGAATCGAGATATTTTTCATTGTGACCATTTTGGCTAGAGCTAGGATGCCTCGGCCGAGCAGCTTCATCAGTCAACTTTAACCTCATTGCAGATATATTGTTATTGGTGTATATTTTGGCCAATAACAAAAAAAACTGAAGAACAGAAATGCCAAAGATATTTCGAAGGTCATAACGACACAGACGGTGAAATACTTTTTCAACCAAAGAGCACAATTTGTATGTGGGCACATGCCCAATAATCACATGCCACTGTGACCGGTGGACAATAGTATTTGTTTGCTTCCCAGATTCAAACCCAAAAATGGGTCACAGTTCTACTTCCGCTGTGTTTGTTACTGACAAAGCCACTGCTCTGCTGTAATGGGCTTTCGATCTCAGGGTGAGAGAATAAATTAGTCATTTAGCTCCCAGACGAGGAGAGCTCAAGATGCCCTTGTGTGAAGATCCCACAGTTTTCTGTACACCCTGCTAACCAATCAGACGGCTAGACAGCACCTCCCCAGCCAATCAAAGAGCCAGAGGGCCTGTGTGCATTCCATGGGAGAAGGCAGGTTAATTAGCATAGAAAATGCTGTATCGGACAAAAGAATAACTACACAATGTGGCATTCCAGAGCAGCACACACACACACACACACACACACACACACACACACACACACACACACACACACACACACACACACAGGGTGGGGAATGTCAACCTGTCTAAAACACTGGCATCACTCTGAAGACCCCCGGGCTCTGTCTGCACTCTGTGTGTGTGTGTGTGTGTGTGTGTGTGTGTGTGTGTGTGTGTGTGTGTGTGTGTGTGTGTGTGTGTGTGTGTGTGTGTGTGTGTGTGTGCGTTTTCTGCGTCTATCCGTGTTCATCTTCCTCGAAAACAACCAGAAAAATAAGGTCTGTTCCAGGAATGGCAGGGGGTGGAGGAGGCAGTATTTGTGTGTCAGGGAGGAGAAGAGTGGCATTTTGAGAGGGGAGGAAAGAAAAGCAAGAGGAAAGTACGAAGAAAATTGGACAGGAGAGCAGGCCTGGCATCTGTGTGAGATACACATTTTTTTGGTCTACGTCTGCATATCAACACTCAAATCATATAAATTTGATCAAATAATGTTAAAGTAAACTCATTTTAATAGATCACAAACTATAAACTAATGTTTTTATGTAATATTTTAGATCATTCTAATCGATTTAAGTGTGATTTAGTGTTTACTAAACATTTGTTGTTACATAGATGCAATAATAAAGTAATCCAACCAACTTCAGCTGACATTTTCTGTTCAGGTTAGCGGATATCAAGCTACATTCATTTTAAATCACAATATTAATGTCGGAAAATTTCGGGAAAAATCAATCGTTCATGGATAAAATAAGAAGATGGAAATGTTTGTTTTTTGCTTGTCCTGCAATTTAAAGACATAACAATAATGTATTGTTTGACATACTGTAAATGATAATGGTATTCATACCTTGGGATGTTTTGGACTGTTGGTTAGACCAAACAAGAGTTGACCATCTATTCGAACTGTGAGTAGAAGCCAAAAGGTATACACACACAGTTTATACCTGTGTATATTACAGACCCACACACGTGCCCACTTTTGGTTTTCCTTGCTGAGAGCATCTGGATTTGAATAGACTTGGATTTGTTTCTAAAAAAGGTTGTTGTCTCCAATTTCCATCTATGGGCAAAACAGAAAGGAGCACTGCACTGGCACACTGTTGACTTCACCTCCCTCACTGCTCTTTGCAGGAGGAAGTACAGCCAGTTTCTTCAACTTCTTTACAAACTCTCTGCTGAAGGTGGTCTTGGCTTTAGGATTACTGGATTTTGATCACTAGTTCCCCAGAGCTTTTCAATGGAGAGCCTTCCTCTCCCATTAACCTAATTCTGTGTGTTGGAGGTTTAACAAATGCTTAAACTGTGTCAGCACAGTGTAGACCATACTGCAGTTAAAATGTACGAATATAGCTTTAGACCCAATATTAAAAGACAAACAGTTCTATTTGCCGTTTTTGCTGTAAGAAAAGCACCTGCAGGAAGTGTTCTGCTTGCAGTTTTTCCAAGTTTATGGCACAATTTCACAAACCTGGAGATAAGCATCATCACAGAGAAGAAGTGCTTCTGAACAATGTGTGAAACAAGAGCAAGAGGAGTCTACAACAGCATGCTAATGTAATGGAGTTGTTCTGTATGCGTTTGGCAATATTCTCAAGAGTTTTCAAATTCTCAACGGTTTTGCTTTTGTGTTGCACCTGCAACCTTTAGACAAATTAAACATTTTATTTGTTGGGGCTTTTCCGCCTTTAATTTGACAGGACAGCTAGGCGAGAAAGGGGAGAGAGAGGGGGAAGACCTGCAGGAAATTGTCACAAGTCGGATTCAAACCCTGGACCTCTGCGTCGAGGCATAAATCTCTCAGTATATGTGCGCCTACTCTACCACAAATCATTTCATTTTTTTCATAGTTCTGTTAAACATCTTATGTTGCTTTGAAAAGTCTTGACTGCTGATAGGTGATTATAGCTATTACATTTTGCTAAACTGGCACTCAACGTAACTAGACCCACCCAGTAATTGTAATTGAATTACTTCAGTTTTAAATTAGCTGTCTACACTGTCTCTCTCTCACACACACACACACACACACACACACACACACACACACACACACACACACACACACACACACACACACACACACACACACACACACACACACACACACACACACACACACACACACACACACACACACACACACACACACACACACACACTTGCAACTACATAAACAGACTTAACTGCTTATACACACACGCAATAGAAAAACTATGTGATTCATAGTTGTTGAAATTAAAGATAGATTTATCAGATTAATAGGATTCAGAGAGTGAGTCTCATGGATCATAGTAAGCTCGGAGTCAGTGAGCTGCTTCACTCCTGCAGACAGACAGACAGACAGACAGACAGACAGACAGTCGCTCCATGACTGCATGTTTGGCTCCACTCACATCCATTGATCAGTGCATTACAACTTCATCATACTTCTTTTGTGTGTGCATCCTAGAGTACACCGAAGGAGTCTAAGGGGTTTCCTGCTAGGTGTTCCAGCTATTGTTCAATCAGGCAATACATTTGTGTACATCAGTTCAAACGGTTCAGTTCAGGTTTCTTCCTCTTATATAATAGCTGAAGCTTGTGTTTCCCAGTCTGTGTATTGTTTACTGTTGGGATGGATGATTATTCCAAATAGAGCCCTGATTTACACTTTGCTAACAGCTGTGCAGATGTTACAGAGGAAATTCAGGTCACAGTCACAGATGCTCTGTATCAGCACAAAGTCAAAGCTAAGAAACTGTATCAGAACTGCAAATATTGTATTTCGGTAATCCCTCTTGACAGACTCTCCACTGGAATGTGTGCTTTTAGTTTCTGAAGTGGGTGGACCAGTCAAACACCCAGGGGGCGATTTAACAGGAACCGGTGTTCATTGTGTGCCAGCAAACGCAGCTCAGGGGAAACATCAAAAAGAGGCCAACTCTTTCCTAAAAACCCAAAAGGAACGCAGAAGGAAAAAACATTGCAACTGCTAATAAAATACCTCAAACACAGACATTTCAACACTGAAAGTGATTGGCACCTGGAAAGTTGCACCAGATGTTTGCTGAAAATGTCAGCAATGACTCTCTCTCTATGTCTTCCCTTTTGGAAGTGGACTGAAACAGAGTCAGCAAACATGGTAACAACAGAGAAGGAGGTCCATCTTCTGGTTTGTATCTTTAAAAAGTTCAATTGTATGCAACTCTGGTCTGGCACTGAGACGATTAGTCAACTAATTAATTAGTTGGTCAAAAAAGTTTAATAGTACAAGTGATTTTTAGTTTTAAAGTCTTTATCAAGCAAAGATGCCAAACATTCTCTAGTTTCAGCTTCTTAAATTTGAGGAGCTGCTGTAATTTCTGACATTATAATTACTGAAAAATTAATATGTTTTGGTTTTAGTGTGTTGGTCAAACAAGCAATTCAAATACATTACTTTGAGCTTTAGGAGATGGTGACGGGCACCATTTGTTGACATTTTATACATTCGATCAAATTATTAAATCGAGAAATCCCAGCTTTTACCAATTTCTTGGATGGATTTTTTTATAAAATATATTCACATATATATTAATATTTCTGGCTGTGGTGCAAGTTTCCCAAATAAGTAAGCCATCTCTGAATGAACACCGACAAAACCTGTCTGTGTCCGAGTCGGAGACGGGTCAGTCAAACATTAACCCCACCCTGCCACAGTGGGACTCTGTTCCACTAAATAAGCACTAGAGTGGGCCTCTGCAAAAGTCATCCAGCAAATGTTGCCTAGTGGCATTGCTGTACTCTCCTATACTTATATTTAGTAAATAAAAACAGACGGTGTTGGCTCACAGTTCAAGTCATACACGCAGGTCTTACAATACGGCCATAAATCAGTGACAGTCCCACTTTAACCAGTCAGAAGTTAGTCTATGCATGACAAGCTTTTTGCTGACTGTGGAAAGAATGGGACCGGGTTAACGAGAAGAGAAGGAAGGAGAAAGGGGGGAGCATTGAGAGACACACACTGTGCACATGTGTGTGTCATGTGTTGATAATAAACATGGATGACACCGACGCCATCATCTGACCTCTTTTACCACAATTAACACTGTTGCTGCAGCACAGCCATGCATACAGTCTCTCGCTGTCTTTCTTTCATACAAACGGAACAATAAACAATTCTATATATAGGCCAATGTGCTTCATAATGTTCAAAGACAACAATACCTGTCGATGACCATCATTTTGCTTCGACTACAATCTACGTTTTCTCCTTAGCCCTTAAAGCGTAACTCTCCTTAGCCCTTAAAAGTGGCGATTCCGTCCTAATTCTGCTTTTAAACGAAAGTTTGACTCGGGTACATTCACAAAAAGACCCTAGGTTGCATTTTGGCGAGAGTTGCGCTTTAACCGCTCGAACATCTTTTTGTGTGAAATTAGCTGAATAAATCAGGTCATTTTGGTTGGATTTCTAGCATGTTTTGGCAGTACTGAATTAAAGTAAAGAATACAAATATACATCAAAGTGTGGACATTTTGCTGGTAACTGTGACATCCCCAATAAGATCCTAGCTTTTCACTGGACAGACAAATTTCAGAAAACATTCCGGAGCTTTTTTAATGTCAAATTGAGAGGGAGACCAACGTTGCTTCATATTTACAACAGGAACAAACCTCATCAAGGGAAATGACCCACTGCAAGATTAGAGCACTGTATAAACAATATTTTCAGGACACACAGTAGGCCAGGGGCACAAAAACTGACAAATCATGCAGCCCGCATTGCCGAGGACAACACAACGTAGGCCAGTGGAAAGTTTGTCAGTTTAGGGGTCCTTGACATGGAAACATTTGGAAACTACTGATGAAGGGAATTCAGGAATCTCTTTAGTAGATTGAGCGTCTTGTAACAGATGTGGACAATTGTTGCCCCGGAAATATGATAATCGTGGTTTGGATGCCAGAAATATAAAGATTCTCCTTGTAAAATTGCTTGCTTAGCACTTGTAAATAGTGCCCCAAAAAGTTGGAGACAAAGTCAGATTTTCATTGCTGCACTGCTGTAAAAAAGATACAAGAATACAGTGAAAGCTGCCTGTAAAGTGTAATTGACATGACATACAGTTTGCAGTGTACCCTGGAAACGGTTTTTCCCATTGATCCACCGATATAACCTGTCTATGGATTAGCTATTGTGTTATCTTGCATCATAAGCCAAGAAATGTATGTAAACGTGCATCAGCATAAAATTTAAGACACAATTGCGCATCGTGTGTAACTTTCCACAAAAGATTCACCTCTTAACATTTGTTACAATGGAGATTAATTGAAAGGAGCAGCCATCGCCTGCAACGTGTCTGGCCCATGAGGCAACATTTACCCATGCTAAAGACATTATGGCCTTTATTCCGAGTAATTATGCATGAAAAACATGTTAAGTCTTTCAATGATTTGCAGACAGCATAAATAACTGGTGAGGCAATCCTAATCCACTGACACCCATTCCCAAAACAGAGGGTTTGACTCGAGACTGTTACTATTTACTACCCGTCTGTGGAAAACACACACACACACACACACACACACACACACACACACACACACACACACACACACACACACACACACACACACACACACACACACACACACACACACAGTCTCACTATCTTTGTGGGGACCGGTCATTGACATAATGCATTCCCTAGCCCCTTACCCTAACCTTAACCATCACAACTAAATGCCTAACCTTAACCCTTACCCTCACCCTAACCATAACCTAATTCTAACCCTAATCCTAAAACCAAGTCTTAACCCTCAAACAGACCTTTAACCTTGTGGGGTCCAGCATTTTGGGCCCCACAAGTATACTGTATTCCCCGGTTTTTGGACCCCACGAATATAGTAACACACACACACACACACACACACACACACACACACACACACACACACACACACACACACACACACACACACACACACACACACCTGGCCACTCCTGTCTGTGGCTAGCTAGTCAGGTTTCATTGCAACCTGATACCGTCTATTGTGGTGCTTTGCTGCCGTTTCACACACACACCCTGACAGACTGGTTAAGCAAGAGAAAGAGAGAGAGATAGAGATGACTGGATAGCTAAAAAGAAATTAATCTAACCCCAATATGATCGTGTCCTGGCAAGCACAGGACTCAACCCATTTTCAACACTTAACCATGTTACCAACACATGCTTGCTCCATGACAGTTAACATAACACGTCTTCTTATATCAGCTGATATGTGGCATCATGGTGACGTTCAGGGAAAATGTTGGCATCAAATCATATTAGTTCAGAGGAGACAAGAAGTAATGCTGTTTATTGTCTCTGCGTCGCATGAGAACCACTACTTGGTTTGTCTTTCCATCCCTTTCTTGTACAGAAAACAATTCTCCAACAGTCTAATCTAAACCAGCCAACAATTCCACCAACTGAAAAATGCAATTGTCTGTGTATGTCCAAATAGACAAAGGGATCAAAATGATCCACAAAGTCAACCTTGTCCTCTAACCTTGATTTGCAAGTCAGTGAAATCTGAGAGCTGCAAGTCCTCCTAAGTTACAGCCACTTTTTAGCCGCAACATATTATCATACTGTGTTGTTCATGGTAAACAAGTGAGCCGAATCTTTGAGTTCACAGGGCTAACAGCAGAAACATAGTGCCAAGACTGAGCCAGCCAACCATCGACCCACTGGAACATAAACAAAACACAACTAGTTAACATACCAGTGTAAGAGTCCATGGATGAAGCACCCAACTATGTTTGTCTAGTCATCCATGTCTAATTGAACCAGGGGTGGGAAACAATATTAATTCTAGAAAACAGAATTTCATTAAAAATTAACTAGAGCTATAACGATTAGTCGATTAATCCATTAGATGATCAACAGCACATTAACAGCCAACAATTATGATAATCAATTAGTAATTTTCTCCAGCAAAAACTCCACAAATTCTGTGAATTCAGCTTCTCAGATGTAAATATTTATTTTCTCTTATGGCTCTTGTTGTCTTCTATGGTGGTGAATTAAATATCTTTGAAGATAGCTAGATATCAATTTGAAGACATTGCCTGGGAAATTCTTTTTTTTTTACTATTTTTTTCTGATATTGTAAAGCTTAAACAATGAATTGATTGAGAAAATAAAATAATTTCTCAATAATTAAATAAATGATTTAATCGGCAGATGATGAAAATGTTAATTAGCTGCAGCCCTAAAATGGCCCCTTTATTTTTTTTATAAAAATGCTGCAACTCATTTCATGTGGTAGTTTCTGTCCATTTAAACATGAATTGTTCACACGATTAGCAAGGACTGTCAGTAATGTGTTTCAACTGACTGTAGTTATCTTAACATTGTCAACAACAAAAAGCTGAATAGTCCCAACAATCGTGTCTCCACTTTGTAAACGTCAGACAGGGACTTTGATCAGAGTCCATTAGCTTGCCTCAGCCTCAGCCTGACCCTTCTGGTCTCAACCCTGATCTTGACCTGGGAGGGGGGATGGGCGGTGGGGGGGGTCAACCCTCTGACACTGAGGTCGACTAGCGGATTTCCTGGCTCACCATCTGATCTAAAGTGGTGAAACAGAGGGAACCCTGTTCTTTTGGACAGCATTGTGTGTGAATGCTCTTTTTTTTGTAAAATAATCTTTTTTTTCTACCAAAATTGTCACAATAATGCAATTTTTAAACTATGGCACAATACAATATAAAGTATCAATATTCCATGGTATATTTGCTTATGCCTCATTATGGAGGACTAGTGATGTAATAGACGACAGCATCTCTCTCTGAACCTCTGCTGACTGAGATTTCTCCAGTCTGACAGTTTGGCAGCAGCACCCGTCAACAGCCAGTCTCACTCCAGCTCGTACAGGAGCAACGAGGATACGAGAAGATATAATCTGCTGTCTGCAACTTTTAACCAATGAAATCAACCGTCAGGCCCAACAAAAAAATGACGGAGCTGCTGCCTAAAAGGTTTTTGACGTGGCTCTTTGCTAAAGACAAAACATTGCAAGGAGAGAGATAAGGATTAGAGCAGAGAAGATCCAGGTATTATGGATCCAAAATGTAACTGGCTATGAGATCTAGTCCTAGCACACACACACACACACACACACACACACACACACACACACACACACACACACACACACACACACACACACACACACACACACACACACACACACACACACACACACACACACACACACACACACAGTGGTTGTCCACAGTATTAACCACAGCGTTTCCTGTGTGGGTCCAATATGAAAGGGCAGGATGTGACAGTTACTGTATCTGTTTAACAATTCATTGAGCTGTGTCATCAGAACATACGTGCATGCTTGTGTGTACACACACACACACACACACACACACACACACACACACACACACACACACACACACACACACACACACACACACACACACACACACACACACACACACACACACACCCTCCTCATTCATCTTAGAAGAAAAGCCACAGCATCCCTGTTTTATCTTACCCCTGACTCACGTGCCTAATACAGTGCCTTGCGAAAGTATTCGGCCCCCTTGAACTTTTCGACCTTTTGCCACATTTCAGGCTTCAAACATAAAGATATAAAACTGTAATTTTTTGTGAAGAATCAACAACAAGTGGGACACAATCATGAAGTGGAACCAAATTTATTGGATATTTCAAACTGTTTTAACAGATAAAAAACTGAAAAATTGGGTGTGCAAAATGATTCAGCCCCCTTAAGTTAATACTTTGTAGCGCCACCTTTTGCTGCGATTACAGCTGTAAGTCACTTGGGGTGTGTCTCTATCAGTTTTGCACATCGAGAGACTGACATTTTGGCCCATTCCTCCTTGCAAAACAGCTGGAGCTCAGTGAGGTTGGATGGAGAGCGTTTGTGAACAGCAGTTTTCAGTTCTTTCCACAGATTCTCGATTGGATTCAGGTCTGGACTTTGACTTGGCCATTCTAACACCTGGATATGTTTATTTGTGAACCATTCCATTGTAGATTTTGCTTTGTTTTGGATCATTGTCTTGTTGGAAGACAAATCTCCGTCCCAGTCTCAGGTCTTTTGCAGACTCCATCAGGTTTTCTTCCAGAATGGTCCTGTATTTGGCTCCATCCATCTTCCCATCAGTTTTAACCATCTTCCCTGTCCCTGCTGAAGAAAAGCAGGCCCAAACCATGATGCTGCCTCCACCATGTTTGACAGTGGGGATGGTGTGTTCAGGGTGATGAGCTGTGTTGCTTTTACGCCAAACATAACGTTTTGCATTGTTGCCAAAAAGTTTGATTTTGGTTTCATCTGACCAGAGCTCCTTCTTCCACATGTTTGGTGTGTCTCCCAGGTGGCTTGTGGCAACTTTAAACAACACTTTTTATGGATATCTTTAAGAAATGTCTTTCTTCTTGCCACTCTTCCATAAAGGCCAGATTTGTGCAGTATACAACTGATTGTTGTCCTATGGACAGAGTCTCCCACCTCAGCTGTAGATCTCTGCAGTTCATCCAGATTGATCATGGGCCTCTTGGCTGCATCTCTGATCAGTCTTCTCCTTGTATGAGCTGAAAGTTTAGAGGGACGGCCGGGTCTTCGTAGATTTGCAGTGGTCTGATACTCCTTCCATTTCAATATTATCGCTTGCACAGTGCTCCTTGGGATGTTTAAAGCTTGGGAAATCTTTTTGTATCCAAATCCGGCTTTAAACTTCTCCACAACAGTATCTGGGACCTGCCTGGTGTGTTCCTTGTTCTTCATGATGCTCTCTGCTCTTTAAACGGACCTCTGAGACTATCACAGAGCAGGTGCATTTATACGGAGACTTGATTACACACAGGTGGATTCTATTTTTCATCATTAGTCATTTAGGTCAACATTGGATCATTCAGAGATCCTCACTGAACTTCTGGAGAGAGTTTGCTGCACTGAAAGTAAAGAGGCTGAATAATTTTGCACGCCCAATTTTTCAGTTTTTTATCTGTTAAAAAAGTTTGAAATATCCAATACATTTCGTTCCACTTCATGATTGTGTCCCACTTGTTGTTGATTCTTCACAAAAAATTACAGTTTTATATCTTTATGTTTGAAGCTTGAAATGTGGCAAAAGGTCGAAAAGTTCAAGGGGGCCGAATACTTTCGCAAGGCACTGTACCAGTCGAGGTTTGGCATCTTTGGCTCCCAGCTGTGTGTAAGTGTGTGTGTGTGTGTGTGTGTGTGTGTGTGTTGACCCTGACACCTTCTCCTCACAGTGTTCATGCTGGTTAGTGTGGTTGACTGTAGGCTATGACACTTGGTTTGAGTGCTGACAGCTGCCACTATTTTTAGGCAATGAAGACATCACATCAGTTTTAGTCCATTCGTTAACAATCACAAATCTGTATTTTAGGTTATGTTAAAATCATTTACTTGCAGCTTAAATTGTGAATAGCAGAGGAACGGCAAGGGTTAGATAAAACTAATTAATTTAAACATGTAAAGTGACTGTGTATACTCCATACCAGACCTGGGCATTGTATGGCCCCCGGGCCACATCCGGCCCTTTGGGCGGCCCTAACCGGCCCGCGTGAGGTCAATGGGAAGTTAGCAATCAAACGCAAGGTAGTGTACATCATGCATCGAATACAACTGCATTGCTTTTATTTTTAAGGAGACTGTTTTTTGTTGTTGCTTTTTTTGTGCGAAAATACGCAGCTTCTCCGATTGCAAGTCGCAATTAAAAAGAAGAAAGAAAGAAGAACTGCAATGTGTCAGACCCCTGTGTCCGCGAGCCGCGAACTGAGCTCCCGAGACGTTAGCATAGACTTCAGGGGTGCATGATTTGGAAAATGTCATGATTCAATATCGATTTTTAGGCTCAAGATTTGATTCAAAATCGATTTTCGATTCAAAAATCGATTTGCAGTATGTAAATGTAGTTACTTTTCTCATGTGACTGCAGTAGACATCCGATTTTAAAAAAGATTTTTGGAATTCTATGAATCGATTTTGAATCGGTAGAGCTTGAATCGTGATACGAATGTGAATCGATTTTTGCACACCCCTAATGGACGTGAATGAGCTGTTATCCCTCAAAAATGTCAGCTCATGGGGAAAGAAAGAAAGGTCGATACAGAGTGCCGAGTTTTAACCAAACATGGACTTATAAGTATTTATTTACTGAAGTCAAAGGTAAAGCCATGTGCTTAGTTTGCGGAGAACAGATCGCTGTGTTAAAATACTAAACACGCAGAGAAATACAACAACTTGACTGATGCAGAGCTGTGTTAAAGGACAAGTTGTCTGGGCTAAACAAACTAGATATTATATGTAAATAGAGGTGCTGGTAGGCAGGCTAGCTGTTTCTCCCTGTGCCTACACTTTATGCTAAGCTAAGCTAACTGGCTGTAGCTTTATATTTAACCAACATACTGTATGAGTGTTATCAATCTAACTCTCTGCAAGATAGCAAATAAGCGCCCCATAATGTCAAACTATTCATTTGACATTTTAGTTAACACACTATCTAGTCTACTCAATCTATTTTTAAATATGTGTGTTAATTGGAAAGAAATCCATCAAATATGTCCCTTTATTTCATGTTACCTACAACGTTCCCTTATATCAAACAGAAATTCCATTTAAATAGCTTGCATTAACTCAAAAACTGCCTGCATTCAGTGGAAACATCTCCTCAGATAAGTCTTTACCAGCTATAAACAAGCATGTAGAATGTAGAAGGTAGAAATGCCCTTTTGCTTCCTGCAGGGAATAACTGAGCATGTCTGACCTTATCATGTGACATGCTGACAGAGAATCTTCTGCACGGTCTTCGTTTAATTTTTCCCAAAGGACTTGCTGTGAATGTGTCTCATGTGGGTTAACCATTAACTCCAAATCATATGACATGTATACCATAGGAGGTGAGAACTTGGGTGTAGTACAACCACTATGCTCCTGTCAACAGCTGAACTACTGTGGTCTTACAGTGTTTGAGATAGGACTGTCTGGGACTGGCTTAAATGGGCCATTTAGTACCTTTCTAGTGGGTCACTGGTGGATCCAAAACTGTTAAACTGTTCACCTATTGAGGCCTGAAAAAAAAATGATTTGGAATTGAAATGAGACATTTTCTAGCTAATGCTACTACCTTAACTAGCATTACTATTAGTTCCTGCTACAGTGCATCTCTGCAGCTCTTCTTCAGCCACCAGCATGGACCTATAATTTGTTACAGTGTTTCTGTTGCGTACTGAACATTAAGAGGGATTAAATGAACAATGGCAGGCCTGGACTAGAAAAACACAAAGTAGGGTTTTGTTAAAGACCGCTTTGGGAGACAACAGTGGGTCACAAAGTGGGTTTAAATGAGTTCACAAGAGACTGTAGAAATCTGAAGCTTGTTTGAGACTATTGTCGTCACATTGGGAAAGATTTCCTCTCGCAGTTTATAGTTGGCAGATTCAAAAACTTGGAGCCAAAACAAGTCTCAGGTTGTCAGGAAACAACTTAAAACGTTTCCACCTACTCAAAGAAAAAGATAAATCCTTTACACTCCATCTCTTTTCTATTTATAAAAAAAAGAAAAAAAGGAAAATATCTTTCTGATCATTGTTTCTGATAAACAACCGGGCAACCAACCTGCTCAGAGTTGGCCTGCTGTTCAGTGGGGTAACATCCTTTATTCTGCACTCTGACTACCTGACATATTATGGTCTGGGGTACCCGCGGTAACCAGGGGGGTACACTGTGTACTTTATGCACATGTTTCCAAGGTAACCAGAAACCCTCCATGCTGAGCAGCTTGTGTGTGTGTGAGTGTGTGTGTGTGTGTGTGTGTGTGTGTGTGTGTGTGTGTGTGTGTGTGTGTGTGTGTGTGTGTGTATCAAATAAGCAGCACGTAGCAGTTTTATTGGGCTTTGAAACTTCATCGGCCAAATAAACAGCCTGGGAAAAGTCCTACGGTGCTAGAATCAACATTGTTGCTTGTATGCAAACAGGCTGTATGTCAGACAGGGAGGGATGCGGAGAAAAGAAAGATGGGAGGGGAGTGAAAGGAGAGGGGGTGGCGCTGTCCTAGTTACGCTTATCCCATGTATATACTTCCTTTTGTACATGATGTCTGTATTCATGCTATGTGCATTGTGGTAAATTCCTGCCAAAAGCCAGTGTTTCCCTATACATACACTTTGCATCAACCACAACAGCAAAAAGATGCACAACAAATAGATTCTGCTGTCCGATAAGGCAGCTTTTCTATCGCTTGTACACAATGCCATCTGTTACATGAGCACAAGGGGGGTTGGGACCTACAAGAACCTTTAAAGATGGTTCCTGGAAGGCCATAGTAAAAAGACAAATATTGACCTTTGGGGTCAGGACCCCATGTGGGATTGATATGCAGCTGCAGTCACGGGAGACTTGAAAGAATTCTAGTTTTCATGTATAAGTTTTGATGGGTCACCTGAGCTAGTGCTAGAAGAACTATTAGTCAAACGATTGGTGAGTGGGTAAACATCACATTTATCAACAATAATTTTGATAAATCGCTTCATCGTCATCTATAAAGCAAAAATGCTGCCACAGAATTGGGTGCTTTTGTCTTAGTTACGTTTGTCAACTGAACATCTTTTGATTTGGGTCTTTTGTCAAAAAGAAAAAAGATTTTGAAGATGTCTTTGGGAAATTGTGATGGGCATTTTTCCCAATTATGTATTTAAGTTAACAGTTTAAAATGCTCACTCTTACGTCCAGAGCATCGCACGGTCAGGCTCCTGCGTATGTGGCTGAGCTACTACTCGCTCTCTAAGGTCTAATATGTTAAATGTACTCTCTGTTCCACGCGCCTTAAGACCTGTAGTGATCGAGCCCTGGAGCCCGTAGCACCTAAACCACGGAAGGCTCTGCCTCCACCCTTAATGTCAGCCGTTTCTGTGGATTAAAAAAAAATAATAATAAGATAAAGGCAGGCATTTGGTGGACCTGTAAGCACCTGGTCTGCACTTTACTGTATTATTATATATTGTGTGATTTTAATTGTGTATCATGTTCTCAATATGTATTGTGTTCTTAGTTTTGATATTTTTTAAACATGTGCACAGATGATTATTTATCTTCCATGATTTGTGTATTGTATTTTGTGTTACTAGTGCAGTGCCCGTTTGGAGTGGGTGCCTGTTTCCCAGTAGTTTTTCCCCACAACTTCATCTAACTATAAGCTAGGGTTGGGCATCGTTTGGATTTTAACAATTCTGATTCCAATTCTTCCTTTCGATTCCGGTTCTCATCGATTCTCCATTCTCAGGGAGGCTGGCTCAGCCTGCTGGAGAAGCCGCTATTTGATTTGATTATTTATTTATAAAAAGGACAATGCACATTAATCAACATTTCTGTAAATGTGCCAGTGTTAGCCAGCCGGCTAATTTTCAACTGTAGTCCTTTGGCCAGGTGATTTTAGACCAGAGCAGCAAGAAGCAGCACGATATTAGTGCAAGTTAATCATACAGACAAAAGTCAACGAGACATTAGTACAGATTAAACTACACAGACAGAAGTCAACAAGACACCATACAGACAGCTTAAACAACAGTACAACTTTCACAGTTACCATGCAGAGCCACAGGAAGCATGAACACCCCAGCACAGCTACACATCAAGCAGTATCCACCTTCAGTATAAGAAGCCATGCAAACATCAGAACACAGCCAGGTAACATAGACCTAACCCATCTTCTAACACCACTCAAACATCAGAACACATCCAGGTAACATAGACCTAACCCATCTTCTAACACCGCTCAACCATACAAACATCAGAACACAGCCAGGTAACATAGACCTAACCCATCTTCTATCACCGCTCAACCATACAAACATCAGAACACAGCCAGGTAACATAGACCTAACCCATCTTCTATCACCGCTCAACCATACAAACATCAGAACACAGCCAGGTAACATAGACCTAACCCATCTTCTAACACCGCTCAACCATACAAACATCAGAACACAGCCAGGTAACATAGACCTAACCCATCTTCTATCACCGCTCAACCATGCAAACATCAGAACACAGCCAGGTAACATAGACCTAACCCATCTTCTAACACCGCTCAACCATGCAAACATCAGAACACAGCCAGGTAACATAGACCTAACCCATCTTCTAACACCGCTCAACCATACAAACATCAGAACACAGCCAGGTAACATAGACCTAACCCATCTTCTATCACCGCTTAACCATGCAAACATCAGAACACAGCCAGGTAACATAGACCTAACCCATCTTCTAACACCGCTCAACCATGCAAACATCAGAACACAGCCAGGTAACATAGACCTAACCCATCTTCTAACACCGCTCAACCATGCAAACATCAGAACACAGCCAGGTAACATAGACCTAACCCATCTTCTAACACCGCTCAACCATACAAACATCAGAACACAGCCAGGTAACATAGACCTAACCCATCTTCTATCACCGCTTAACCATGCAAACATCAGAACACAGCCAGGTAACATAGACCTAACCCATCTTCTAACACCGCTCAACCATGCAAACATCAGAACACAGCCAGGTAACATAGACCTAACCCATCTTCTAACACCGCTCAACCATGCAAAGCCGTAACAGCAGTAATGAAATGATGACACTAGGCTACATCACTCGTTAGGTATGCGTTAATATAGCAGTGATTGATAAGATGGTAAAATATTTAAAATACAATTTAATATTTTATACATCCCCAAGAAGTGCAGGGCGAGCTAAATTTGATACCAGGCAAGATATCAACACACCAGACATGTTAGCAGCAGTTCTTCAGTAATAACAACTATAATATAAAGAATAGTAGTTTAAAAATGTTCACAAGTCTGACTATGCAAGAGCCAGGCCTTGAGACTTTGTGTGAAATGATGGTAGGTGGTGCAGTTTCTTGTTTCACTTGGTAAAGTGTTCGACCTATTAGAGGCTCTAACAGAAAAACACGACTGACTGAAGGAGCTGGACCTGTAAGGGCTTACACAGTCTCCTCTCAGAACAGACCGAGTACTTCTATTGTTACTGCGCATAGCGATGTTGTCCGGGCGAGGGAGGGAGGGCGTCCGTCTACCATGTGTTTGTGTGCAATTCATTTCATCATTTGCAAGTAGACAGCAATCAGTTTTTGGCGGATGACCACTTTTTGGCAAGACAGCCGGTGAACCACAATCAATGAGCCTTTTAGGGATGCAGCAACTCCCTGCCCCTGCTGCTGTACTGCGCATGCAGGAGACACACGCATGCACAGAGATTCCTGGATTTGTAGTTAGATGCCCTGTAAGGCACTTACAAGGCACTTTGTGGCTTATGTCTGTGAAAAGCGTTTTAGAAATAAGGTTTTATTTACTCACTTTATAAACCAGTAATCAAATAAATGCAAAAATAACTACTATTATGTCCAGTTTAACGCAAACAAAAACATCAACCCATATGTGGGAGAAAACCTTTTCAGACAGCAGTTTCACATCACAAAAGTCTATTTCAGGGTCTGTGACATTAAAACATTTAAAAGCACTTCTATCTCGGCCTGTGGGAAACCCTTATGTAAAAGTTCTGGAGAATTCTGCCTGATCCCGAGGGAAAAGAGGCAGGGTTTGTTGAGGGGGATGAAGAGGATGATGAAGAGTGCTAGCGTAAGGATGGAGAGGAAGGCAGCGGTGCAATTATTGACTGCACAACGGGATAAGGAAGAGCCAACGGTTTATCGTCACATGGCCGCTGGTCGTTACTTACATGAACACACACAAACGGGGAACAAAAAGGTGCTTGACTCGCTCATTCGTGCTTGATTTAGTCTCCATGCGCTAACATTGGTAGCCAAGGGAAGTAATGGGACTGTAGCAACAGAGAACCAGATCACTACACAATGGAATTGAATCAACAATTAAAGGACACTGTGCTGCACAATGAAAGCTTTGTCTCGAGTAGGCCTCTTTATGTCATCTCTCTGCAGAGGTTTGTCTTTGAGCCTGGATGTCACCAGGTCATTTGGTATCGTGTCTGTCCATAGAGCAGATAGCATCTGTGCAGCTGAGGTGGGCAGGATTGGCAGTCAGCTGATGTGTTTAGTACACAGCCACAAAAGGACATCAGCTGGAGGACATCTCGCTCCTACGTCACCAACTGGACAAGTTGTTGCAGGTTTACCACAGGGTCCACAGATGTGACAAAAACATTTGTCTCAATGCTGTTTCAGTCAACAGAAATTAGCCAGGGGAGCAAAAAGCGGATGCTACAGTAAGGAGGTGATGTACATATATATAAAAATGCCCATCACAGTTTCCTTAAGCCCAAGGTGGTGTCATCAAAGTGCTTGTTTTCTCCAACAAACAGTACATAACCTAAAGATATTCACATGAGAAAAGTTGGAATTAGAGAATGTTTAGGGACATTATATATGGTCTCCATTTTTTAAATTAAGTACTTTTTCTGTAAAAACTTATAAAACCCAAATAAAGTTAACCTTATCAATCATCTACAGAAATCCTTGTGGCTGGATATGTTTTTACTCAATTCAAACTAAGAATGTGGTTTCTATGTAGGGGTGTGCAATAAAAACCTCTATCATGGTAGACATAATTTCCATAGTCTCTGGTTATTGCATATGGAATGTAACTTCATATTATGATATTGTGTATTGTGATTCAGTAAATATTATGGAAACTCCACAGAGAAATTGTTGATGTTTTTGGCTAATTCAGTGAATTAAATACTTTTAAAAATCATCTTATTGATGCAAAAGAATCATCTCCAATATTCCCAAAAAGAGTTCTGCTCATTGATTTGCAGCATTACCAACAATGGCTTAAAACTACCAGAGATATTAAAAGGGATACATAGACATAGTTTATACCATAGTATAAACAGTATGGCAAAAAACAAACAATATATTGTATACTGCCCAACCCTCTTCCTATGAATATTTTAAAAATCTTTCAAACTAGTGGGTGTCACAGTTAATAAACAGGGCTAACAAACAAGAATGTCATCAGCATAAAGTATTTACTACTATCTGTGAGCATGTAACAGGCCTAGGAGTGACAGCAGATAGCCATCCAGCAGAGGCTTAGTGTAATGACTGGGTTGGAAATCTAGGGAAAATTCACCAGAAAAATTCCCAACATCTTCCAATTTTCCATGTGTCCTTAAAGCATGCATTTTTATCCGCTGGCTAATAAAGTAACTGACTAATAAACCGTTGACAGACAGAGTGACTCCTGGAAGACAGCAAACAGTGACTGCAGCTGCAACTCTGACCAAAAGCCTGTATATAGACAAGTCCTGAATCTGAGCCGTCTGGAACGGTTTCTGTCTCTGGTGATTCAGTTTGTACTTCCTGGAAAGAAATTGAAAATGTTGCAACAATAGATAGGAAATGTCAACAATGATAATAATGTATCTTTATGACTGGTATTAGGAAACAATTAATCCAAAGTTCAAAATACATGCAATAGTCAAATATCTAAGAATAGGCAAGGCTTCATTCACTCCACTTTGGGAAGTGAGTGACACAATTTGACAATATGAGGCCATATAGTATTCCTAGAGTTTAAGACACAAAAAGCAGTATCATACCAACAATAAGCCCTGTTGTGAGGAGGGTCACAAAGCCAGGTCATACAACACGCACTGACCCGTTTAGATTGACAGAAAACGGGTTTATCCAGGGTCACTGCATTGGTCTGACAGGCGTACAGGTGTGTTGGTGTCTGATTCCAGGAAGAGCATGACTGCCAAACAGCTGGCTGGGTGGATACAGCTGTGACTGCATCCAGAGGGAGGACGGGAGTGATGGGAGGATGAGAGGCAGGAAGAGAGGGAGGGAGAGAAGAGAAGCACTGGGGACAGAGTCCAATAACAACAACAACAAAAGAGGAGGAAGGCAGCAACTCTGTGTGTGTAGTACTAGTCCCACAGAATGAAATAATCCAATTCACAAGACTATGGATTGGTAATTCTAGAATTGATTTCTTCCTTTTGGTAGTTAATTGCCTCATTTGTCACTGCCTTCCTTTGTCCATACTGGACACACACACACACACACACACACACACACACACACACACACACACACACACACACACACACACACACACACACACACACACACACACACACACACACACACACACACACACACACACACACACACACACACACACCAATTACTTGCCAAAATAAAAATTATAGATTGATTACTAATTGAGAGTAAGAGTGTAATTTCTAAGCTCTGCTTCTATACTACTACTACTACTACTACTACTACTACTGGTGTGACAAGAGACCCAGCTCACGAGACGAGACTTTAACACTATTTTACAGAAAACTTCAATGAAGAAATAAGACTGGAAAAATAGTCCTTTACTCAAAAGAAAGTCACAAAATGAAAACCGAGCACTGAAAGGTCTTGCCATAAACTCAAATGACTGGATTCTCTCCTGTATAACTAACAGTTACACGGTTACTTATTCCATATGTACAGTGGAGAGAGAGTCTCTTCACTCAGAGAACCAAGGTTACAACATAACTAAGCGTTTTCTGGCAGTTGTTGAGACCAAAGGTTTTGTACTACTACCACTATTATTAAATGCCCTGCACACTCCCATATCGCGATAACGATATTACTTGTGATATATAAACAGATATGAAAGTGTTCTCAGTTCTGCATTTCTGCTGCTCTTAGTGTTCTGCTAATTACAACAAATCGCTTGTTGAATTTAAAACAAATAAAAGGAAGTCATTTCCAAGATTTTCATTAAACAAATTGAACATTGAATTGAATATAAAAAGGCACCACTTGAAAAAAAAAATTTCGGCTGATATTTTCTTTCAACTCACAAAAAATCTCTGAGTGTCTATTGCGATATGTTGCAGCCTTTTGCAATGTGTATATTGCACAAGTTGATATTGCGATGACAATAAAAAAAAATAATAATTATATATATATATATATATATATATATATATATATATATATATATATATATCAGCCCTAATTCAAATTGTGCAGACCGGATAAAGGAATTTTAGTTCCTCATCATTTTTTTCTGGTCAATCACCAGTTATTACTAGACAACGGAAACTCAGATTGGTACAGTAGCTTCTGCTGACATTTTGCACCTACCGTTAATGTTTAGACCTGTTTATACAGTGTAGAACATAATTCTGCTCTGACTGACAGTCCAATCATTCTTGATGTATCCTGTTACTGTTGCAGCAGCCAATTCTCCACCGGGATCATTAAAGTTTAATCCTTTATGTCTGTAAACTCGTCTGGTCTCTCAGTGCATGGGCCTTCATCAATGCACCTCCTCTTCCTAACATATGAACATATCTCCCTTCATTAAACATCCTTTTTATGAGCTTTCTTCTCCTGCCATTCTTCTCTCACACCTCCTTCCACCTTCTCTATCCTCATCTTCCTCCCTGTCTCCAGGAGATGTGCGTTAGCACAATTTTGTTAATTAGGAAAGATATCAGCCCTCAAATGCACAAAGTAATCGGGGCACAATCATTGTCACACATCAAGGACTGAAAACAACATGTTCTCTTACTTACACCTACAAACACACCCCCACCCACACAGGGAGTTGAAAAGCTTGGCTAGACTGGATATAACAGCTTGTCGTGTCCAGGCCAGTGCCCTCAGCTTCAACATGACTTCATTCACACCCGCTGTGTCCTGCTAAGAACCAGACCACTGCCCTACTAAACAACAGGAACCCTCTCATCAGAGCTTTCACTGCCAAAGATGCATTAGCCAATGAGAAGAAAGACAACAAATGGGGAACAAGGAGCCACATAACACGGCAACCAGGGAAGGGTATCGTTCAAAAATATTCAATACCGGTACCGATACCAATGCCGTGACTTCGACACCGGTTCCTATACGATACTTTTTTTTTTAAACCAATTTTATAAAACAAAAAGAAATGGCAACATCTCATATTACGGCATACATCTTTTTTTCAGCTCCTACTGCTTGAGTTCTGTCTCTGTGTAACGTAGAGTTTTTCTGTTTTCCTGCCTGCCTCTACGACGTGTAACGTTAGACAGCCAATCACAGACGTTATTAGATCTTGGTAGAAGCATGCTGCATGCTTATTGGCTCACTGACGCTGGTGAGGTTTACTCCTTAGGTATTGAAATTGCATTTTTCGATTCTTTAGAGGCAATTCGTCAGTGCCTAAAAAGTATTTAATTCTGTACCCAGCCCTAACGCTAACCCTTTCATACTCTGAAGTCAAGGACCTACATTATCAATAATCAAAACTAGTTAATGGTAAGGAGAACACTGGGTAAAGACTGAATACACACCGGAAGAAGACAACGGCAATATTCTAGGGTTGACAATTGGTACTTTAACAAAATATCTTCACACTTAGATTTTAGATGAATAATCATCATAATGTGGATATAATGACTAAGTGGGGAAAGGCAAATAATAGAACAGCTAGAACAGTCTGGTAAGATCAGAAAATGACATCACTTTACTGTAATGCAGCCTTTAAAACCTGGAGAAGACACCACTTATGTCATATCACAATATTACGATATCCAAAATCTAAGACGATATCTAGTCTCATTTGACGATATCGATATAATATCGATATATCGCCCAGCCCTAATATACAATATAGTGCCCAATCCTCATCCTGATAGTCCCATAAAGCAAGACATGTGAAATGCAGAGATGCAACCCTACAGTCAGTAAGACGCTGATATACTGTAGGCTACGGTCTATAAATATCACATATAGCAGTGGGGATATTGAGCACCCTTATCTGAGTCAGATGGCCACCTGATGCCAAAATTACAAGCAATCATCTTGCTCCAAGTATCAAATGATTCACACATAACCCCGGTAACCCATTCTCCAACAACACCTCCCATAGGACACCTGGGTGAATGTAGTAATAAGCCTTTTCAAAATCCACACAACGCATGAAGGAAAGAAAAGAAAACTCTTGTGACCCCTTGCTATGCAAGACGGTAACAACCTGCTCACTGCTCTGAATCTGAGTTTCCACAATTGGTTTTAAGTTCCCTCTCCATTTATCGGCTGACAGTCTTCAAAGTAAAATCAAGAGTCTAGCCAGCCGTTTAAAGCCTGCCCTCTTTCCTCTACCTTTCCATCCTTTATCCCCTTATCCTTGCCATTCAGTTTGGCCGATCAGTAGAGACGACTGCCTGTCAGCCTCTTGTCCTTTAGTCAGACTTGGCTGCTCCGCTCTGCTAGCCCATGGCTCACCTCAACCAGACAGACCAGAGCACAGCATGGCAGCATCCTGGCACTGGGCGCACACACTGAACGCACACAGAGCTTTAATTCAGACCAACACTTCCTACTTTATGTGTGTGTGTCTCGGAGGGCAGGAAGCCAGCGCCGTAATAGGATGTTCCTCGCTTGCTTTGTAATGTCTCAAAGACCTGGGTTAGAGCCAGAACGCAAGGCAAAAGCAAAGGCACCGGGCTTCATTGAACATACTAATGTTGCCTTTACTTGAGTGCTGCTTGATGCTTTTTATTCATATAATGCCGTTTGTAAAAAAAAAAAAGAAATACCAACCTAGGGGTTGGGACGCACCTTGTGACACCGTCACAAGAAAAATCTGAGGGCTCACAAGATGATCAAGAGGATACGAAAAAAGAAGAAAAAACATTTTCTGCTACACAAAATTGGGATTTTTTTTATTTTATTATTTGGTCACAGTCAGTAGTAATATGCAATACTAAGGGTTTGCCAGTAGACAAGGCTTGGTTTGAAGCGGTCTCAATCCAGAAAGGTTGGAGTAAATTACCACAAAATCTGGTGTAATGATTTGATTTATCTCTCAAGAAAAAAAATAGCTGCTTCAAGCTACTCAAATGTGGAGATTGGCTGCTTTTCTTTATCTTAAATGACAGTGAATCAAATATCTTTGACTTTTGTACTGTTGGTCCAATAAAACAAACAATCTGAAGGCATTCAAATGAATGATGGCTGACTCAACGCAGCCATCATAATCATACATGTGTATGGTGTTTGGCCGACAACCGTAATCTGCCAACTTCTATTGGACAGTCAATCATGTTTCATTTGAGATCCGACAGCCAAGCGCCTACTACCTAATGAAATTAGCCAGACAATAATGTATAGTGTCTGACATTACTAGGGCTGTGCTCGATTAAAGAAATTCTTAGTCGACTAACACTCATTCAATTGTATCAACTAATCGATTAGTTGATTTAATCGACAGATCTGTAAATCTGAGTTTCTCCACAAAGAGTCGTGGAGAAGCACCACTTTAATTCTTGTGTTTACCAGAGATGTGCTCGTACGTTTCTTGGAAATAAGTCATTCAGCATGAAAAAAAGCATAAAATATGACTAATGGACTAAAGAAATCTAAGTTGACTAGGACCAAAATGACCGATTAGTCGACTAATCGACTAAGAGGGAGCTGCCCTAGACATTACATTGTCAGACATCTGTAAAACGCAACAGCCAATCAACAGTTTTACATCCCATCGCAGGGACAATAATCCTTAATCTGACATCAGGCAGCCAATCATGTGTAATCTGACATTAGACGGCCAACACATTAATCTCATCAATGGATTGAGGGGATTATGACGGCCCGTCAGCAAGCGTCCACACTCAGCATATCTTTGTGTGTTTTGCTTTGCCTTAGCACTAATGGAACGACGACGCAGAGATGAACTCAAACAGGTTTAATGAGAGAGTAAAGCCATTTAACACTTTGAACTTGAGTTACTTTTACTAAAGTCATACCTTGGATTTATTTCATTGGGACTAGGGCTGGGCGATATGGAGAAAATCAGATATCACGATATTCTCGACCAAATATCTCGATATCGATATTGCGGCGATATTCTAGGGTTGACAATTGGTGCTTTAACAAAATATCTTCACACTTAGATTTTAGATGAATAATCATCAGTAATGTGGACATAATGTCTAAGTGGGGAAAGGCAAATACTAGAGCAGCTAGAACAGTCTGGTAAGTTCAGAAAAGTACATCACTTTACTGTAATGCAGCCTTTAAAACCAGGAAAAGACACTTATGTCATATCACGATATTACGATATCCAAAATCTAAGACGATATCTAGTCTCATATCACGATATATCAATATAATATCGATATATCGCCCAGCCCTAATTGGGACCTTAGTGGTGAATGTACTACATTAGTTTTAAAATCCTGCTGTTGAATTTGAATCCAACTATGCTATTTTGTATTTCTTCTGTGAATTGTTTAATTTTCTTGCAATCTTGAATTTTTTCTCCCATGGTTTCTATTCTTATGTCCTGCTTTTAAGAAATTGTAGCCTTATGTGATATTGAGCTTTACAAATAAACAACATATTGACATATGGCTGGATGTATGTAAATCCCAACACAAACAGGTGAATTGATAATGAAAATAATCATAAGAGGACCAGTTTAAATAGTTTTTTTGGTATGATTATTCTTACATCTTATATGTTTATGCAAGAAACAGAAGTGTTATCTCGTGTTTTTCTGTTAAAGAAATTGTCTGAAAACACATTCACACCTTTAGAAACAGGCTCAAAATGTTTACATTTCCCTTTCCAGTCTTAAAGCCATGTTGCCAGCCTCTCAATCCGTCTAGCTGGGAACACTGATTACATCCTCTCCATACTTGGTACTAAAAAAAACAAGAGTGAGGGAGGAAGGAAGAAAAACTCAATGGATAACATGAATGGGAGATTTAAAAATAAAAAAATAAATCACATCTGTGTCCATGTGTACACTATTTCACAACATTTCATCACAGACAAGCAAACAGCTATCTCTTTGTCTGTAGCAGCATGTTACATTTGAGGACTGAGCAAGCCAAAAATGAGCTTATATTAAACTGCACATAACCACTGAGGTCAGCTGGAGGAGTATCATCTCAGGGAGGGTGAAGTACACACACACACACACACACACACACACACACACACACACACACACACACACACACACAGCTGCTGGTTGCCTCTCTGGTTACAGCAGCTTGTGATGGCCAACACCCCAGAAAATACAGTATGTTAGCTATGACTCGTATTCAAACAAATAGTTAATAAATTAACTCCATAGTGCAACAAACAATTACACCACATCATAATATCAAATTTGAGGGCATGGACGATGTAAAAGGACATATTCACTCACTGATCTCTACTGTACTTGACAAAGAGCAGCAGTAGCTCATGATTGAGTGATTTAAGTGATAACATTTTAGCTTTATGACTGACTTGTAGCTACTCGTTGAGTTGCAATTGCTAGAAAGACAGGGCAGACGTTGGGAGGTGAATAGTGTCGGCTGAGTCATGTGTCCCCTTCTAATCACATGGAAGTTAAGACAAAAGATGGGACAACATGCCACAAAGAGCCATGCTATGCCAATCAGTCAGTGAAACCAACGGCTGTGAAGGGACGGATATTTTTAAGTAGACCGAACAGGACTGAGGTCTCTACCCGGATTCTACACCCTGCTACCGGTCGGGAATCCCTTCCAGCTTCTCTTTGAAACAGGGTGTGACACTCCAAAAAACCTCAAGATACAACTTCGTAACTTGCCAGTCAAACAAAATCAGGAATTTAGCAACTCAGATATTATTTACGTTGATAAGTAACCGGGCGGAGGAGGCAGTGTGAGTGTGACCCCCGCCCCGGCGGTCGTTTCGTGTGTCTGCAGTCTTGCCTATTGTTCCGCCGCTGTCACAGCCGTTAAAGTGCACCGCAGATTAGCTAGCTTTAGCTTTTAGCCTCGCCGCAGCAACAGCCGGCCAGCTAGCGTAGCCGCTCGCCTTTTCACACAAAGCTAAAAAGGTAACACGGCACCTTTCTTCCACTCGGGTTCCCAACAGTCGGTGTGTTGACCGGGCCAGAAACACAACGCAAACCAGCCAAACAGTAAATCATAAACACATTTAAACATACCCAGAGCTCCGTTCCCCAACTCATCGCGGATTCCCCCTTCTGAGTTCTCCCGTATTAGACACAGATTTCCCCGCTCAGACTCTCCTAAACTGCCGCTGGGACTCCGGTTCTTCAGTGTCTGCTGACAAACACACACACACACTCCTCCTCCTCCGCCTCCTCCTCCTGCTCCTGCTCTCTATCCGCCTGAATCAGCAGGGCCGCCCAAACCAGGGGCCTTGGACCACAGTGGCTCTAAAAATAGGGTTATTGTTGGGTCAGCCAAGCGGTTTTAGACCTAAGAAGGACCAACAACAGGTAAATAACTATGCGCTTTCTGTAAATAATTAGGCTAACGTTATGTGGTTTTATTGATTAATTCAGTAGGCCGAGGCAAATAATTGCAAAGGAACCATAGCCTAGACTCTAGAGTTAGGCTATGAGAACCAGAGCCTAGACTCTAGAGTTAGGCTATGAGAACCAGAGCCTAGACTCTAGAGTATAGACTATGAGAACCAGAGCCTAGACTCTAGAGTATAGACTATGAGAACCAGAGCCTAGACTCTAGAGTATAGACTATGAGAACCAGAGCCTAGACTCTAGAGTATAGACTATGAGAACCAGAGCCTAGACTCTAGAGTATAGACTATGAGAACCAGAGCCTATACTCTAGAGTTAGGCTATGACAACCAGAGCCTAGACTCTAGAGTATAGGCTCTGCTATTATTTGATTGGAATTGATTGTTTCATTGAGTTTAATGCATTTTATTTTAATCAGTTTGATATTATTTTGTCATTCTCTTGGCCCAATTTCAAGACAACGTTCACCAAACAAAGTTCACCTTTCAACTATAGTGTAAAAATCATAAAGGTCAAAGTATTGATGATATTAAACAATCTTACTAGCTTCTATAACTCATGGCTCCCTCTGAGTGTTACATGCTTAGAGTGTCAAAACTGGACTCAACACGTATTTCCACATCACATCTCAACAATCTTGGACAATTGTACAATAATTAGCCTACTTGGTGCAATCATTTATCAGTTACATGTGCAATATATTTTGAATATTCACTGCTGCTACTTAAATTCACTCTGTACTTTTCCCTGAATTTGTCTGTGAACAACTGCAAATAAACAATTTCCCTGAGGGGATCCATTAAGTATTCTGATTCTTTAATAAACAAATAAATGTGCGAAGAAGACTTTTGAAATTTAACAATAAAAATTAAATCTCAAGGCTAAAAAAAAGAAGAAAAAAATAGGCTACATGTCCAGTAGTACCTTAAAAGGTTGGTGATCTATGGTATCTTACTACAATATTTATAACAAATTATGTAAGACCTAGACTTACAGTGATAATTCACCAATCATTACTTTTCATTATTCAAATAGTTTTGTCATTGAAGTTAGGGAGCAATACATCAACTGTAAAAATGTAAGAGCCTACTCTCAATTTAGTTCTGTGGCATGCACAGGACGTTTCCAAATATCTCCTTCTGATGCAAATATATTAATTTTAAAACATATATTGTTTATTTCAATTAAATGCACCTAGTGAAAAAGCACTAAAACGGACATTTATGGGAAGGGATGTATTTCATCTATAAACAGAACCCCATAGCCCAGGGGTCTTCAACGTTTTTTAAGCCAAGGACCCCTTAACTGAAAGAGAGACGGAGCAGGGACCCCCTACTACATATATTGTATAAAATGAAGTAGCATATTAAACTGGGCCTACAATAACGTATAGGGCGGCCTAAAGCCTTTATACATACCATTTTTGCATAGAATAATAAGCTATTTAAATAGCCTTCTAATTGTTGCCATGATTTTATAAATCATGTTTTCATTTTAAAACATACATGTGGCATAGTGGAATCTTTAGGATTAACTGTACTGTGGATGGCCTTAGTGCCTATACTTTACCAATAGGCCAGTAAGCCTATCTTCAGTGGGGATTTATATTTGCTAATAATATGTTGGATTATTTGAAAAAACTTTCAAAAATCGACAATCATTTGGAGGCCCCCCCTTCATTGACTCTGATGACCCCCCTAGGGGTCCCGGACCCCCTGTTGAAGGTCCCTGCCATAGACTGTTAATATTTACAGTCTATGCACAACCCCTCTTCATTAATTGGTTAATGAGCAGTTCCATCTAGTGGCCAAGATGTGTTAATACAGCTTTAGATAGCTAGATAGATAGATAGGTAGGTAGGTAGGTAGGTAGATAGATCAAGTGTATTTTCACATTCCATCCTCTGTACACTGTACAGATGTTTTCATTTTAAAATCAGAATTTTTTTTTAAATACAATTTCATATTTTTTATTGCACATTTTTCATAAAGTCTGGTTTATATTTATGATTCTTGACATTTGCAGTACCCCTATTTTTTATAAGTTATTATTATGTGCCAAAATAACTAGGCAAATTTCTTGTACGTGAAAACTGAGAATAAACCTGATTCTGATTCACATCCCTCTACCCCTCTACTCCTCTACCCCTCTACTCCTCTACTCCTCTACCCCTCTACTCCTCTACCCCTCTACCCCTCTACTCCTCTACCCTTCTACTCCTCTACTCCTCTACCCCTCTACCCCTCTACTCCTCTACCCCTCTACTCATCTACCCTTCTACTCCTCTACCCCTCTACTCCTCTACTCCTCTACCCCTCTACCCTTCTACTCCTCTACCCCTCTACTCCTCTACTCCTCTACTCTTCTACTCCTCTACTCCTCTACCCCTCTACTCCTCTACCCCTCTACTCCTCTACTCCTCTACTCCTCTACCCCTCTACTCCTCTACCCCTCTACTCCTCTACCCCTCTACCCCTCTACTCCTCTACTCCTCTACCCTTCTACTCCTCTACCCCTCTACTCCTCTACCCTTCTACTCCTCTACCCTTCTACTCCTCTACTCCTCTACCCCTCTACTCCTCTACTCCTCTACCCCTCTACCCCTCTACTCCTCTACTCCTCTACCCTTCTACTCCTCTACCCCTCTACTCCTCTACCCTTCTACTCCTCTACCCTTCTACTCCTCTACTCCTCTACCCCTCTACTCCTCTACTCCTCTACCCCTCTACTCCTCTACCCTTCTACTCCTCTACCCCTCTACTCCTCTACCCCTCTACCCCTCTACTCCTCTACTCCTCTACCCTTCTACTCTTCTACTCCTCTACTCCTCTACCCCTCTACTCCTCTACCCCTCTACTCCTCTACTCCTCTACCCCTCTACTCCTCTACCCTTCTACTCCTCTACCCCTCTACTCCTCTACCCCTCTACCCTTCTACCCCTCTACTCCTCTACCCCTCTACTCCTCTACCCCTCTACTCCTCTACCCTTCTACTCCTCTACCCCTCTACTCTTCTACTCCTCTACTCCTCTACCCCTCTACTCCTCTACTCCTCTACCCCTCTACCCCTCTACTCCTCTACCCCTCTACCCCTCTACTCCTCTACCCTTCTACTCCTCTACCCTTCTACTCCTCTACTCCTCTACTCCTCTACCCCTCTACTCCTCTACCCCTCTACCCCTCTACCCCTCTACTCCTCTACCCCTCTACTCCTCTACCCTTCTACTCCTCTACCCCTCTACTCCTCTACCCCTCTACCCCTCTACTCCTCTACTCCTCTACCCTTCTACTCTTCTACTCCTCTACTCCTCTACCCCTCTACTCCTCTACTCCTCTACCCCTCTACTCCTCTACCCCTCTACTCCTCTACTCCTCTACCCTTCTACTCCTCTACCCCTCTACTCCTCTACCCCTCTACCCTTCTACTCCTCTACTCCTCTACCCCTCTACTCCTCTACCCCTCTACTCCTCTACCCCTCTACTCCTCTACCCTTCTACTCCTCTACCCCTCTACCCTTCTACTCCTCTACCCCTCTACTCCTCTACTCTTCTACTCCTCTACTCTTCTACTCCTCTACCCCTCTACTCCTCTACTCCTCTACCCCTCTACTCCTCTACTCCTCTACCCCTCTACTCCTCTACCCCTCTACTCCTCTACCCCTCTACCCCTCTACCTCTCTACTCCTCTACCCTTCTACTCCTCTACTCCTCTACCCTTCTACTCCTCTACTCCTCTACTCCTCTACCCCTCTACCCCTCTACTCCTCTACCCTTCTACTCCTCTACTCCTCTACCCCTCTACTCCTCTACTCCTCTACCCCTCTACCCTTCTACTCATCTACTCCTCTACCCCTCTACTCCTCTACTCCTCTACTCCTCTACCCCTCTACTCCTCTACCCCTCTACTCCTCTACTCCTCTACCCTTCTACCCCTCTACCCCTCTACTCCTCTACTCCTCTACCCCTCTACTCCTCTACTCCTCTACTCCTACCCTTCTACTCCTCTACCCCTCTACCCTTCTACTCCTCTACCCTTCTACTCCTCTACTCCTCTACCCCTCTACTCCTCTACTCCTCTACCCCTCTACTCCTCTACCCTTCTACTCCTCTACCCCTCTACTCCTCTACTCCTCTACCCCTCTACCCCTCTACTCCTCTACTCCTCTACCCTTCTACTCTTCTACTCCTCTACTCCTCTACTCCTCTACCCCTCTACTCCTCTACCCCTCTACCCCTCTACTCCTCTACTCCTCTACCCTTCTACTCCTCTACCCCTCTACTCCTCTACCCCTCTACCCTTCTACTCCTCTACTCCTCTACCCCTCTACCCCTCTACTCCTCTACCCCTCTACTCCTCTACCCTTCTACTCCTCTACCCCTCTACCCCTCTACTCCTCTACCCCTCTACTCCTCTACCCCTCTACTCCTCTACCCTTCTACTCCTCTACCCCTCTACTCCTCTACCCCTCTACTCTTCTACTCCTCTACTCTTCTACTCCTCTACCCCTCTACTCCTCTACTCCTCTACTCCTCTACCCCTCTACTCCTCTACCCCTCTACTCCTCTACTCCTCTACCCCTCTACTCCTCTACCCCTCTACCCCTCTACCTCTCTACCCTTCTACTCCTCTACTCCTCTACTCCTCTACTCTTCTACTCCTCTACTCTTCTACTCCTCTACCCCTCTACTCCTCTACTCCTCTACCCCTCTACTCCTCTACTCCTCTACCCTTCTACTCCTCTACCCCTCTACTCCTCTACCCATCTACCCCTCTACCCCTCTACTCCTCTACTCCTCTACCTCTCTACTCCTCTACCCCTCTACCCCTCTACTCCTCTACTCCTCTACCCCTCTACTCCTCTACCCTTCTACCCTTCTACCCCTCTACTCTTCTACTCTTCTACTCCTCTACTCCTCTACCCCTCTACTCCTCTACCCCTCTACTCCTCTACCCTTCTACTCCTCTACCCTTCTACTCCTCTACTCCTCTACCCCTCTACTCCTCTACCCCTCTACTCCTCTACCCTTCTACTCCTCTACTCCTCTACCCCTCTACTCCTCTACTCCTCTACCCCTCTACTCCTCTACACTTCTAATCCTCTACTCCTCTACTCCTCTTCTCCTCTACTCCTCTACTCCTCTACCCCTCTACCCCTCTACTCCTCTACTCCTCTACTTCTCTACTCCTCTACCCCTCTACTCCTCTACTCCTCTACCCCTCTACTCCTCTACTCCTCTACCATTCTACTTCTCTACTCCTCTACCCTTCTACTCCTCTACCCCTCTACCCCTCTACTCCTCTACCCATCTACCCTTCTAATCCTCTACCCTTCTACTCCTCTACTCATCTACTCCTGTAGGTGGCGGTGATGTGTAAAACAGAAGAAACACTGCCAACAGCATTAGGAAGGAAGAAGAACGGTCATGGCGATGGAGTAAAGTTAGCTGTTTTGGGTTTGCTTTTCATGGTTTTGGGGTAGTTTTTAAGCTACTAAAGTTGTGTAATTAGCTGTTTCAGAGCAGACGCAGACAGACATGTTCCGCTGCATGCTAAGGTAAGAGACGTAACTTATTTCCCATCTATAAATCTACACATGCATTCTTGAAGTGCACTCAGGTGCCTTTACGACCTTTGGCATACATTTCTGGTTTTCTATTGGTATACAGGAGGGAGCTAACGTATCCGGCATTTGAGGTTATCCAAATGTTACTTTAAAACAATTTCACTATGTTCATAAATATCTTTAGATTCACGTGTTTAAATTGACAAAATATGAGCATGTCGTCGTTTACGCCATTTCTATTACTTTGAGTCTGTTTATTTATGGAAATTCATGTTTCAAGTCTAGCTGGGTTCAAACGTATAGCAATTGATGAATAGTGAATTCGATTATAAATGAATTTAGTTTCTACATTAATGTAATTATATAAAAGGCTGCTGTACCTGTTGGTTTCCTCACACGTTTTTGCTTTCTATCAGTTAGCTAGTTGGGGAAAAGTAAACTTCTAAGTAAATTGGCTAGTTTGCTGTGAAAATGACCACTTAAGCCCACATTAATTAAGATTTTAGGCTACATTAGTGGTATGGACCTTTTTCACAGCAGACATTTTGACTTGTCCTAGTAGGAGATTGATAACCTTAGCGATGGCTCAGTTCCATCTAGTGTCCCAGTAAGCTATGTCAGTGAGTCAGCATGCTCAACACCAGGGCCTCTCCTGAGAGGACTGCAGCCATCAGTAAGGGCTTTGAATACACCTGTGCTTTTCCTACTATGACATGTCAACATGTGAAAAAGGTCTATACTTGGCATTACTCAATAATATGAGAGATGGTCTTGTTTTGTAATAATAATTCAACTATGTTATATGTGTAAAAATGCTGTTAAATCCCGTCTGTCAACTCACAGAATGAAGCTAAGTAGTCATATTTGCTGGTGACGCTCATTAATATAACCTGTGAAACCCTTGGCTGTACCTCTAACTTGCTACAGCTTATTAACACGCTGTTAAGTATGTAGATTACAGTTAAAACAGATGCTCTCGTGATTTTGATTTACTATAAAATCGATCAATTGTTCAATTGTTCTGTTGCACCACGGCTAAAATCACTTTAAGGTGGATGAACAACTTAATGTGAAACTAAAGGTATTATAATAAAATCTCACTTTTTTTCATTACTACAAAGTATGTCTGCTTACTTTTTGGATAATACTATTGACATACTATCAGCATGCTGAAGTGTTAGCATGGAGTACTGGAGACATGATAATAAACTGGAGACATGTTGGGTGTTTTTGCTATTTATGCTCTCATCAATTAATAGTTTTACAGTATAAGGAAAGCTGATAGCAACAACATACTTAATAACTTGCATTACTTTTACACACATTTGCGATGTTCTTAAGGGAATGATACGTTGCATCTTTTTTTATCAGGTTGTCATGTTGTAAACAGACCATGAACATACTTTTTTTACCAGTACACAGTAATAAACACTTATAGATGAATCTGTTGCAGGCCGGCTGAGCAGCGTTGGCAATGTTCAGTCCGCTGTATGAGTTCTGCAGCCAGGAGGAGGAGAGCTCTGCACAGTGCCTTCCAGGTCCTGGAGCAACCCCTCCAGCCCATCCACCAACATGTGTATGAAGCTAACCTCCGAAACAGCATCGCCTGCCGCAACAAGTAGGTTCTGCTCTGAGCAGGTCTTGTTGATTTCCCCCTACTGCATTATTCATTGAAATGAATTTGTAAATGCATGCTTATCATTAGCTCTCTTTTTCTCTCTCTGTAAGGTACATAGAGTTGATTGAAAAGGTACGGAAAGGTGGAGGGGAAAATGCCATTGCTAGACACACTCAGAGAAATAGGAAGTTGATGGTCAGGGAACGGCTGTGCCTCCTGTTGGATGATGAGGACTTCCTGGAGCTGTCACCATTCGCTGGGCTGGGTCTGCCATATGGGGACATCCCTTCAGCCGGATGCCTGACTGGTCGGAAACCACTAGCTGCAATCCTGCACCTTAAATACTAACCATGAGCTGTATAATCTGACTAGTTTGACTTAGCCAAGTGCCTCGGATAAACTCAGTTTACTCTTCTAACTTATTTTTTATTATTATTTATTTATTTTAGAGATCGCAAATTATTCCCCACCTTATGACGATGCATGTGTGATGCGCATGCATGCCACGACTTATACTGTGTGTGCTTGTGTGCGTATCTCTCCAGGCGTTGGCAGGATCAATGGCCTGTGGTGTATGTTCATTGCCAACGATGCCACAGTGAAAGGTGGCACAGCGTATCCAATCACAGTGAAGAAGCAGCTACGAGCACAGGAAATAGCAATTCAGAATCACCTGCCTTGTGTTTACCTGGTCGACTCTGGAGGAGCTTTTCTACCACTGCAGGTAAACACCATAGACACACACACACACACACACACACCTCTGCCGTAGGAAGATGCTATCATTAGAATAGTGTCTTTTCAGGGGCTCTTAATGAAAGCTGAAGTATATTGACTGCTATTTTAATCTCTAATTCTCTGTGTTTGTATAACTATCCAGTCAGAGATCTTTCCTGATAAGAACCAGGGAGGAAGGACGTTCTATAACGAAGCCATCATGTCTGCCATGAAAATCGCACAGGTAAAGAAAAGAAAAAAAGTAGTTTGGGCTTAAACAGAACAACTTAAAATATAAAAAAGGCTGTGAATGAATTTGTTGATATAAATACTAAACAGATGTCACATGTGACATGCTGCTATCCCTGGAGCCATGTAAAGCAAAAAGCAGACACAACTGTTAAAATGTGCTAACAATATATATTCAGGAAACTGTATCATGGTGTTTTCCAGTGCATTTGTTCTTGGGTAGCCTTTTTTAAGGTTCCCTCTATTTTTTTAAACCTACACACCTGTACATAACATGTTGAGGTCTGCAAGAGTTTTCTCAAAATTGGATGCCAGTCTTAAAAGCTGAAGTCCACACAGAAAAGACACACAACCACGTCATAATTTGATACAATTATATTATATAAAACAGCTATTGCAGTTTTAATTTTTTGTAACTATTTCTAAATTTAAAAACTACTAACAATCTTAAAGGTGTCGGTGGTGTGCGGGTCATGCACGGCGGGTGGAGCTTACATCCCCACCATGGCAGAAGAGGCAGTGATTGTGCACCGGATAGGGACCATATTCCTGGGAGGACCGCCACTTGTCAAGGCCGCCACGGGAGAGGAAGTCACAGCAGAAGACCTGGGAGGAGCCAGGCTTCACACCGAGTAGGTCCATAAATCAAATCAATCCCAAAATAAGCAGTTAATAAAGAAATAACAGAACAAGGTCACATCATCAAGTCTGTCAATTCATCTTCTGGTTTCAGGGTGAGTGGCTGTGTGGACCATTTTGCCTGGGAAGAAAAGGAGGCGTACGATTACACCAGAAACATCATTTCCACCCTCAACTTCCAACTGCCCGAGGATGAGGATGAGGAGAGGAAGAGGAAAGCTGAGGAGGAGCCACTGTATAGTTCAGAGGAGCTTCTGGGGCTCGCTCCTAAAAGTTATAACTATAGTCTGGATGTTAAGATGGTACAGTGTGCAAAACAAATATGAATGTAGTTAGCATGGGCAGTAAATGCATTCCTTCTGACGTAACAGCCAGGGAAAAGAGACAAATGTAATCATTTTCAGAATTAAACCCAAACACTGCAGTTTGTCACAGTGGTTTAATGACATTTTTCTCTGGCAAGTGTAGTGCAAAAACACCACAAGGATTTTAGATTATACCTTCAAAATTCATGGCAATGGTCGGTTGGTATGTGGAAAAGTCAGTTTGACGTCATGGCAGTCGTGTTCTTGTCTCACTGAATCCAGACTTAATAACATGCTGTTGATTGTTTCTGTCCGTCTGTCCAGGTAATCAGTCGGCTGACAGACGAGAGCCGCTTCCAGGAGTTTAAAGCTCTCTATGGAACCACACTCATCACTGGCTTTGCAAAGATACATGGGTAATAGATACAAACACACACAGACTTAGATAATGAAGGCAGGAATAACATACTTTTCAGCTAACAAACTGCAAGTTAAAATCTGCAATTATGTTGGAATAATAGTTATTAAATTATAATAATTTAATAAAGGCATATATTACAAGCAGATTGTCAGCACCAACGGTGTTAATTTGCACCGTGCTGTTGAATCTGGCCAATAGAATCTCTCACTGACCATACACAATAAACAGATAGTTTCTGTATTTTTGGGTGCAGACATTTTTTTTTTTTTTTTTGAATGGTCCTACTGTTTGGCTTCTTTATCCAGAAAATGGGTGAGACACTTGCATAGTTTACACTTTAGACTCCCAAACTCAGTGACCCCCCCCCCCCCTCACCCATGAGATTAGCTGCTGCCCTCAGTTACGTCTTAATCAGTAGATCTCAACAGACGGAAGACCAAAACAAATCTCAATCCCTTGAAAGTGACCAACTGCCACATAAGACTTTGTAGGAAGAAATCCATCTGGTGACTGAACTGATGGTACGTGTCCACTGCCATGCGCATTTCCCCGCTTCCCATGAGCAGCCGCGTAATGCATTATGGTAGCCTTGTGGCTACTTTCGAGAAGCGGGGCGTTGAGTTGCCCGCTCCTGATTTGCATAAAGTTGAATCCAGGCTACTTTATACAAATGAGGAGCGGGCAGCTCGGTCGACTCGCCGCCTCTCAAAAACGTAGGACATTTTGAACCCTCGTGTTGACTTCGGGTCACATTGGCCCGTTTTAAAAATGTTTGTTTTTTATCAGAAAATATTGGACGTAGAAATAAGCGCTGAAAATGTGTAGAAGAAAAATTTTAAAATTGAAAACGTTGGAAAAAGCAAAAACAAATTGTGAAAAAAGGCGTCACAAATGTCAGAAAAGTTTTTTTCAAGGTTGAAACGAAGACAACACAAGGGTTAAACTGACTGTAAAATGAAGTCAGATTCAGCAACTACATAGCCTATTACTCACAAACAAGCCACCATTATGGTCTGTTTTGAAATCCTGGAGCACATGGCCCCATGTGAAGCGTTTGTCCAATCAGGTGCAGCCATCGCGGTTGTTTCAGGGTGTAGCCTGTTATTGTTGCTTGTCAGTGGACAGTGAAGAGAACCTGATAACTGCTAGTGGCAAGCCCACTAGCGTGCAATGCTTCGAAGCGGAGGGAGGGGGGGGATCCCTGACGTCAGAAAACGCCACGGTGGAAGCCTCCCCAGCTGCAGGATAGCTTGAGCTGTTTTATTATGTGTTTTTGAGTATATGTGAGTATTTGTTTTCACATGTGTGTATGTACTGTGTTAGACACTTAGTGGGAATAGTAGCCAATGACGGAGAGCTGTCATACCCGGCCACACTCAAAGGAAGCCATTTTGTCCAGTTGTGTGACCAGAGAGACATCCCCCTTCTCTTCCTCCAGAACACAGCACCCACAACAGCTCTAACACTCTCCACAACACAGGTATTCACTCCCAGTAAAACACACACACACACACACACACACACACACACACACACACACACACACACACACACACACACACACACACACACACACACACACACACACACACACACACACACACACACACACACACAGGCTTATTTGGATTCAAAATACATTGTACAACTCAAAGACTTTACCAAATAGTTCAGTCTTTTCTTGGATTTATATTTTAAGTTATTATTAAGTCAATTTTGTACAGATATTCTGGGACATCAAAGATGGTCTTTGATACTTAAGATATATATTCAAGGTAGTAATTCCTGAAGAAAAAATAATTATGAATGATGCAAATACAGGGAAAGCCCTGACAGGCAGGATGTAGAAACATAATCCTGGTCAGTTTGTGCCAAAGTGACTTTTTAATGAAATCATTTTGTAGTTTCATATCTGTATTTTCTCAGTTTGTGTCTCTCTCTTCTAGGCAGAGATGAACACTAACCATCTGAAGGCTCAGGGTTCAATGATGTCAGCAGTAGCGTGTGCCTCCGTCCCCAAAATCACAGTGGTGATTGGCGGTTGCCATGGTGCGGACAGCTTCGCCATGGTAAACGTCAATGAACATTAATGTAGTCATGTGACAATCTCATAACAACAACGTTGGTCTTTTACCTAGAGTATTAATTTAAAGCTACAGTGTGCAACTATTTCATATCAATGAGCGTCCGTTACATTCAAGCCGTTGCCAGATGAGTTGATACAAAGCGTATCAACAACTCTCTCTGGATCTCTCAGTATGGCTATGTTTACAAAATGGTGTAGTCTGGTGACTCCTCGCGCGCAGCAGCTCGAGTGATGCGTTTTACCTGGGGTTGGGGTACCAAAACCCGGTGCTAATATGGCACCGGTTCCCAAATGACCGGTATGTACCGGAACAATAGCATCGTGTATTTCGATGCCACTGAAATGCCTGCGCTTCTCTCTGATGCTCCGAGACGGATGTTCGAGGCAAAAGAAGAATCGCTGCACGTGACACTAGTTAAGTCTTGACAGCAGCAAACGTTAGCCTACCGTTAGCTAGTAGCTGGATTAAAAACGGTTAAAATGCTGACAGCTAACGTTAAGTAAAGTGTGACTGTATTTCACTGTAGAGGATTCCAACACCGGGACCTAACGGTCTGCAGCTGCCATTGTCGGAAAAACAACACAGATTGTGCGTTCACTTGAAACTGGCAGCCCTAGCCTCGTGGTGCATACAAAGTTATTGTTAAACAACCTTTTCCCATCTGGTGGTTGTTTTTGTCATTCAACAGCAATTTACTGGTGAAATGTTATTTATTACATGTTTAATAAGTCATTTACTTTTGACCATATGGCCTTAGTCGCTTTGTGCTTTTTTAATTTTATTTTTAAGAGTATCGGTTTAGGCATGTGCAGCGTTTTTAAAGTATCGCTTCAGCACCGGTATCAGAAAAAACCCAAACGATACCCAACCCTAGTTTCACGTCACTGCTGAGAAAGGCCTCGGCAGCGTTCAGCCTCGGAGCCACGGAGGACATCAACGTAACAAGATAATGACCTCTTCTGAGTCGTCGATCGTTCTTCTTCCGGGTCCTCCCTGATTTGACGGGTTAAACACTTCTAGCAGCTGATCACTGAAGGCTTGCTCATGTGGACACCGACAGTGTTGTTGTCATTACTTAGAATTCCCAATGGGGGCAACAGAAACTACGTATATAGCTTTAAAGGTGGCATTATCCTGAATGCAGAAAAGAATTGTCTTTGGGAACATCAATTGGGACCTGGTCCAGTTCATTGTATGACCGCATTGTTTTTGCAGAATCAACTGCAAAAGATATTTAATGGATACCAATCTAGTTTTTGTTACATTGGTTACCAACGACAAATTTTACAATCCCTTTTTATTCTACTGTATCATAATTCATTTTACTCTTGCAGGATTCAGGGTTAATCCCACAATAATTTCAATCTTGTTTCCCTTTTTCTTCCTCAGTGTGGGCGGGCTTTTGACCCTAATTTCCTGTTCCTGTGGCCCAACGCCAGAGTGTCAATTACTGCTCCGGGTCACGCCGTCTCTCTGCTTCCCCCTGACAGCGAGCAGGAGGAGGACAAGTTAAATAGGAGACTGAAGGAGGAGAGCTCAGCTTTCTTCTCCTCCAGCAGGCTCTGGGACGATGGAGTCATTCTGCCTCAGGACACCAGGAAGGTAAAAAAAAAAAAACCAATACTATTTTAAACTTTCCCTTTTTTTCCCCATTGACATGTTTTTTGTCTTTTTTTTCCCCACACATCTGTTTCTGTCTGCAGGTTCTAAGAGACTGCCTGGACATCATCAAACAGCAGCAGTATCAGATGTCCACAGAGAAACTGCAGCCACCACTTCTACGTATATAGAAGCTTGCATTCTTTTCCTCCTTATGAGTGTTCCTCTGGACACTACAAACATCTGTCCATCTTTGAGATTAAACTGCTGCTGAAGCCCATTGATCTTCTCTTCCAATGCGTGCACTACAATAATCTGTGTCTGTATGTCTGGCCATGCTAACATTTTTGCATACAGTATACATTAGTAGTCGTAGGTGACGAGAATTATCCCAACAATCTCTTAAAACGATGCATCAACCAGCAGCTAACAGTCTGTGTGCAAGGGAATATTAATTTAGATTTTTAATCAATTTTAAATTATGCTTATTCCCTTCATAATCAATCTATTTTATTAAAGGTCATATTCTAGGTATATCTTACTGCATCTTTTAACTCCTGTTAATATTTTTCTATTTCAGTACTTTCCTGGTTATAAGATTATACACAGGTCATACATAATACATCACTCAGTAAAGGTTTTAGTTGCCGCACATACTGAATGCAAATGTGTCAGCATGGACCCTGTACAGAAATATTGGGGAAATATGAAATATGAACTATCCTCCGATAAATGGTGGTAGAAACCTTCAAAGGTCCCACGAAATGTGATTACCTCATTAAACCTGCATTCATGTTTATTGTCCACTTGGGGGCAGCACAAGACACTGTAAACACACAAACAGTTTGCAGGAGCTCCTGAGCATTATGCCCATGTGGCTGCTGTTGGTGTTTAGAATTTAATGTTTGTCTCATTTTTGCACATAACAGTTGTCTTGGCATGTTTGTTTTTTTATTCAGTTTTTTTCTCTCTTCTAGGAGATGAAAGATTAAACTCTGCACTCATAAAAGCAACTCGTATGAGCGTTGATATGTGGCATTCATTTTACAATAATTGTCAAACAACTGTAACCAGTAATCCAATTACAAAACGTGAAACGATCATTGTCATGTAATTGTTTTTATTTGATTAAAACAAAAATGTAAATAGTGATTTACAATAAATGTTGCAAAAATACTTTTGTGTATTTAATTGTTGCCCTCACTTTAGAAGAGGGGGTTTACAAATATGCAGGTGCTATATTAATTATAAAATAAAACATTTTCAATGGACTAAATGTGAATGTTTTTGCTAAGGCGTTTTTAACAACAGCAAAGTAAACTCTGTACACGGGCACCGTTTTTATCCCCCAGCTACGAGACGCTCTTCAATTGTCCATAAGAAGAAACTGTTTTTACTTTACAATCAAGACTCTCACAGCGTCCTAGTTGCTGACAGGGAAGTGGAGGTGGTGTAGCCTATTTAATGTTGTCCTCGGGTCAAATTTGAGCCGTTTTCAAAGTTTCTACATCAGAAATATGGCTCTCTTTTCAACCAAATTTCCCAAAAATAACATGGATGGTCACTACTTTTATGGTCTACCTGGGTGAAAATCTGGTCGTCCATTAACATGTTTCTCTGACCTTAACTATTAGTCAAGATAATTCCTAATTTCTGCTCATTTTACTCAGAAATTACCGATAATTTCATGTAAATGATGTTTATTCACCATCAATTCCATAAAGAAGTGTAAAACTAGTGGTAACAACTTATGAAGTTGGCTAAAAAGATATAACATACAATTGGATAATCATTAAGAGGCTACTTTATGCTTTATAAACCGGCAAACCGAACCAGAGGACAACAAGTGCATGGTTGACGAGAAGACAACACGAGGGTTAAGGATGTGTCTTGGCTGGGTTGGGATCAACGTGTGGATCATGGTTTGTACATGCCGTGGAGGGTCACGGGGATGATGGTGTTGACCTCGGCCCTGGCCAGCTCTGTCAGTGTCGTGGCATCCAGCACCAGCAGGACGCCTGGTCTCTCTGCACCCGGCTTCACCACGATGCTCAGCAGCACACCTGCAACACCCAGACAGACGGGATGAGTGTGTGAGTGTGTGTGTGTGTTTCCACCATAGACGTTATTACGATTCGTTATGGATTAAAGTTAATCTAAGTGTGAGTTTGATTTAGGAATAGATTTAGAAATTGATCGCGTACAGATTAGAATAGAAGTTACCCTTTGGCTGTTCCATTTTTTTCACCATTTTTTGTTAGATTTTTGCTCATATTTCTGATAAAGATCTTAAAGGTTTTTTTGCAATATTTCCGGTGCAATTTTTTTAATCTTTGTGTTCTGTTCCCAAGTGACAAGACCTCTGCTACATTCAGGGTCGAAGTAATACAATTTGTAGTGATTTGTGGTAACTTTACTAGGTATAAATGCCATATAAGGTAAACTGAAATAATTCAGGTTTTTAAAACTATATTTTAACTTAAGGCCATGGGCCCCTTTAACACATGCCCCTGTAATATCTCTTAAAACAGTACATTTTGTGGTTCAGACAATATTACAAAGAAATTGGTATCAAATTACCACACAGTGAACCTGGAGAATGTAGGCCCCCTGTGGGTCTGGGGCACCCGGGGCAGTTGCCGAGTTGGTAATCCAGCTCTGGCTACATTTTTTCTTAGTCAAAGTTAAATTATTATATTATTATTTTTACAAGTAATTAGAACTACACAATCATTTTTAAAGTCTGCTGTCATATTTCTGTAAAATATACTGGAAAAAGAGGGTCCCTATCACACAATATTTGAAACCCTTTCACTATAAGCCAAGTGGCATTTTGTGTCTTGTGTGTGTATGTGTGTGTGTATGTGTGTGTTCTACCATCGTCCTCCTCTGTGGCTCCAGGTGTTGGTACAAACAGCGGCTCTGATGGGTAACATTCTTCCTCCTGCCACACCCAGGTCTGTTTGGTCTGCACGTTCAGCTTGACTATCTACAGCAAGTCAACAATAACGCGAGACAGTCTCCATCAACAACAACAACAACGTCAGCATTACTTTCTGGATTACTTTGGGCTGGGGAGACGAGCACAGACGCTGTCTTTGTCTCCTCCTGTGAACGATGAAAGCTCTCCTTACCCTGTCAGGGATGAAGTGGTTGAGTCCCAGACCGTAGGCAAAGGAATACTTCTTTCCACGACACAGAGAGTAGTTAATCTGTGGAAACTCAAAGGCTAAGAGAGAGAAAGACAGCAAGACAGATATTATACAAATATAGACAATATATACACTATCAGTCAAAAGTTTGGGGTCCATTCCACCCAAATTAAAAGTGGTCCAGCTCCCATATACTCTGACCCTCTGGGGTGAGCCTGATATCACTGGAAAGGTAACACTCTCTAGTTGTTGTTCCCAGTGTCTGACACAGAGTTACAAAAGCTAGAATGGAGGATTTTTATTTCCATCCAAGTCCTACATCTGTAAAATGATTAGAATCCAGTGCTGTAAACACATCTGACAGGTGACACAGGGCATCAGCCACATGTCTCAGCTTACTACAGAAAAAAATGAAGCCAAAAGACTCAAAAATGTATTTTATATGATTTTTCTTCTACAGATATGTCTGTGCGTTTTTTTATTTCCATTTGAAAAGTGCAAAGAAAAAAGCCAAATAACTACAAAATACAACACTTCTCAAATACACAAACACACCCCCATCAATCACCTTTCCAGTGATATCAGGCTCACCCCAGAGGGTCAGAGTATCTGGGAGCTGGACCACTTTTAATTTGGGTATGACGGTTAGACCAAAAAGCATGGATTCAAGCCTTTCTTCAGCCACTTCTGTCTCCAACAGTCGAGAAGCCTTTAGACATGATGTAATCACATGATGTAATCTGAAAACTGCTGCCCTGATTAAAAGAACAATGCAGCTGATCTCAGCTGGTATTCTGTCTGGAATGGACATTTCTAAGTGACCCCAAACTTTTGACCAGTAGTGTATAGTTTAATGAAAATCAGGCCAGTAGTTTTTCTGTAATTCAGCTGACAGACAGACAGACAGACAGACAGACAGACAGACAGACGGACAGACGGACAGACGGACAAGCTGAGCTGAAAATATAACCTATAATCAAACACTTGATGTCTGAAACAGTGTTTTTATGTCTGTTAAAATAGTTATTAGAGGAAAGAATAAAAACATCAGTATAACAGCTGATTCCAAACTTTAAAATGGGATTGTATATAAGCATCATGACAAAAAAAGATTGGTTATAAGCTTCAGCAACAACAAGTAAGTTCTACTTAAAACCATCATACTGATGTACAACGTACAATTATTCAGCTTTGAGTTGATATTGTTCATATCATATTGTTACTATATTATATTATAAGACTTACAAGTGAATTCATATATATGAGTTAATTTACTAAACATGTATTTACGTTTATACAGTTAACTATTTACATATTTGTGTTTAAACAGTGAGAATATATTGAAATGTATTGTTAAGAGGATAACCCCTTGAGATGAAGTATCTCGTTTTCGAGGGGGTCCTCAAGACAAAGACAATACAGCACATGTACATTCACACTCACTAGAGCTCTCCCTCATCCCATCTCGCCCACCGACCTTATTAAAAACAAACCCATGTATAATACATATTGCAGTATTAAGAGGCATGACAACATTTAGCCCATACATACACATATGCATATACATACATATACATACATAATATACATACGTAAACCTAAACCCATACTCTTATGTATATACATAAATAAAAGGAAAGGACAAAAAGTATCCCAAATATGTGGGTATATAAAAGAAAATTCAATTCATACTTAAGGAACCATTTACAACAACAGTTTGCATGCAAGTAAGTAAATATTGATGTTTTGAAGGAGTGCAAAGAAGTGACATATCTTAGAGACCCAGGCAGGCTATTCCAGTCTGAAGGGGCTTTAAATTTAAAGCTACGCCTACCACTCTCTGTATAGATGTTTGGCACAGTGAAGAAGGCATATTCAGTGTGTCTCAATCTATAGCTGGGTCTGTATGGAATTAAATATTCCTTCAGGTAAGGAGGAGAATCAGAGTACACACATTTAAAAATAACCTGGCACCAGTGATACTGTCTTCTGGCTTTTGGTGATGATAAGTTCAGTGAGTCATACATTACACAGTGGTGAGCTTGTAACAGGGGTTACAAGCTCGGATAATACATTTGAGGAGACATAAGTGGCTCCCCCTCCTCCACGCGCACCCTTATCAGCTCTATACAAAACATAACCATCAAGTTTGATTTCCTCGTCTGATATGTTATTATTCAACCAGGTCTCAGACAGTGTGATAACACTAGGTTTATTATAGACAAGCCAGGCCCTTAAAAGATCAATTTTGTGTGGCAAGCTCCTAATAGTCAGGTGAATAACAAATAAGCCTTTACCCATATTAACTATTCAGGTATATAGGAAAAAAGGTGGACAGGAGGGAGAGAGAGCAACACACACACACACACACACACACACACACACACACACACACACACACACACACACACACACACACACACACACACACACACACACACACACACACACACACACACACACACACACACACACACACACACACACACACACACACACACACACACACTAATGGTAGGCTATGAAATAAAATGAGTATTGGCCAATATCATTCTAATAAGGAGAAAAAAAACAACAACAAAAGAAACAGCTCAATAAAGAGGTAGCAGGCCTAATTAAATTAATCATTCACCAACCATGGAAGCTCAACGAAGAAAACGTTAACATTATAAAAAAAGAAAAATGTTATCATAGAATATTTAATGTTCAGTTCGCGGAGCTTTTTCTTAATGTCATCAAACTGCCGACGTTTGAGGACAGTGAAATCAGGGAAGATGTGGACGTGGTTGCCTTTGTACATTAATTCCTTCTTCTCACGTGAAAGACGTAGAATTAGTTGTTTATCCTGGAGGCTGAGGAGTTTACTGTATACTGTATCTGAAGTCTCTTTTATATAGGCCTTAGTGGTCCCCTAATACTGTATCTGAAGTCTCTTTATATAGACCTTAGTGGTCCCCTAATACTGTATCTGAAGTCTCTTTATATAGACCTTAGTGGTCCCCTAATACTGTATCTGAAGTCTCTTTTATATAGACCTTAGTGGTCCCCTAATACTGTATCTGAAGTCTCTTTTATATAGACCTTAGTGGTCCCCTAATACTGTATCTGAAGTCTCTTTTATATAGGCCTTAGTGGTCCCCTAATACTGTATCTGAAGTCTCTTTTATATAGACCTTAGTGGTCCCCTAATACTGTATCTGAAGTCTCTTTTATATAGGCCTTAGTGGTCCCCTAATACTGTATCTGAAGTCTCTTTTATATAGACCTTAGTGGTCCCCTAATACTGTATCTGAAGTCTCTTTTATATAGACCTTAGTGGTCCCCTAATACTGTATCTGAAGTCTCTTTTATATAGGCCTTAGTGGTCCCCTAATACTGTATCTGAAGTCTCTTTCCGTAAATTCAGCCTTGGTGCAGAATTCCAGCCACTAGAGCCAGTCCTACAATGAGCTTTCCTTAGGATGTGCCATTTCTGTGTCTGTAGCTTTAAATGCTATTGAGGAGGAGAGAGGGGGGGGGGGGGGGGGGGGGGGGGCAAGGTGGAGGGTGGGGGTGTGGCCTTGACCAATTGCCATGCTTCCCTTGTTTTCAAGCCATGATGTCTCTCTTTCTCATGGGGGGGCCAAATTCTCTGGGCGGGCAAAGCAGAGAAAGGGGAGGTAACCTTCCTCCTTATGATGTCATAAAGGGAAGATTCAGATCGGCCCATCTGAGCTTTCATTTTCTCAAAGGCAGAGCAGGATACCCAGGGCTCGGTTTACACCTATCACCATTTCTAGCCACTGGGGGACCATAGGCAGGCTGGGGAACTCACATTAATGTTAAAATACCTCATAAAGTGAAATTTTCATGCCATGGGACCTTTAAGAATCTACCTCTGTAGTTTTCCTCACATTTACCTGAGTCTACGTTCTGCTAGCGTCTGATTGGTTAGTTCAGCTACATGTGATTAAGTAAAACGGGGAAGTTTTGTTGTTGTGGAGCTGATGAAGTGTGAAGAACAGTAAAGTGCTGCTCAACAAAGTTATCAGTCTCCATCCAGTGTGTGTGTGTGTGTGTGTGTGTGTGTGTGTGTGTGTGTGTGTGTGTATTACCCTGTCTAGGTCCAGAAAAGAGGACTTCAGGTTCGAGCCAGATGGTGCCATCACTGTGAAGGACAGCTGTTGCTGTAGTGTAGGGCAGAGACACCAGATTCTTTCCCTGATCTTCCTGAGAACACACACAAGCACACACATGGATGTACACACACCCACACACACACACACACACACACTGTAGTTTGAGGGGTAGTGTGAGAAAAGTGTGGTTTATGTGAAATGTCTGACTTGAGTGAAATACTAATCCAAGAAAAGTTGCTCCTCAAAGTCAATGTAGCATTAGCCTCAGTCTTTTAGCATTGTATTAGTCTGCACCTGCAGTGTGTTTCAGTTGAATATTCTGTTGCTAGCAGTAACTTCTTACTGACATTTTGTCAGATGTGTGTCCAGGTAAATATCAACAGCCATATTTGATGTATTCCTGTAAGACTCTTGTTGGAACATTATCTGTAAATACAGTGCCTTTTTTAATTACAGCTTGATTTAGTAGAATGTATGTGTTATGAGTAGTTTAAGAAGAGAGAATGACAGACATTTCAAAATAAAAGCTTGTAAAAGAATGCTATACAACCAATAAATAAATGGATAAATGACATATAGTAATGACTATATATATAATATAATATATAATGACAGTTTGTGTGTTTGTGTGTGTGTGTGTGTGTGTGTGTGTGTGTGTGTGTGTGTGTGTGTGTGTGTGTGTGTGTGTGTGTGTGTGTGCGTGCACTCACCCTGTGTATATCCAGCGGCAGTACGTATCGTCTGACCTCAGGCTGAGGAGCTCTCATCGCTGCCTTCTTCACTTCCTCCCACTCCTCCCTTATGTTGGCCAGGTACAGGTAGTTATACACAAAGTCATGACTGCGGAAAAACAGAGAGAGAAGTCAGGATGAGAGAATTGTACTGTTCATAAAACACTCACACAGACACACTCACCCTTTCCACGTGCAGAGGTCGACCACGATGAATCCCTGCTCCTCATAGGTGTTGATATGGTGAAAGAGGTTGAAAGCTGATGTTCTGAACTTGTGGCTGCTCAGGTAATCTGCTGGGTCCTTAGTGGCCAGATGGAACCATGTCTACAACACACCATACTGTATATGAACTGAGATGCACAGGCACAGTCACACATAATCAATCAAACACTTCCCTTCCCGTCCCCAAAAGCAGGTTAAGAAACTTCTCAAGAATTTTTTAAGATCATTTTCTGGGGCTTTTCCCTTCATTAGATAGTGACAGTGGATAGACAGGAAAGGGGGAGAGATGGGGGATGACACGCAGCCAAGGGCAGCAGGTCGGACCCAAACCCACGCCCTCACTGGGTGAGCTATAGGCTGACCCGAAGATTTTGATTTGCTATTCGTGCATACGCCAAACAGTCCAGGCACATAGGAATTCTTGTGCAGGCTCTTTGAGTCAAGTAAAAAGAGAAAAGCACACTGACTAAAATAGAAAAATAGTATACAAGGTAAATAAATTAAAATAGAATAAGACAAAAAAAACTTAGATACTATACAAAAGAGTGCAACAAATTATGAATACTGTAACTGGAGGATAAAACTACATGTATGAGGGATATTGCATTTGTAACGAGTATTGTATTTCACAGTAGAGTGAGGTAGTGGGGGGTTTTAATAGGGGAGGGGGCAGCCTGGGGCACAGATTAAAAGAAAAGGGGCACATTTGTAAAATTAGTAAAAATGTGTTAAGAATCAAATTTAATAATAAATAATAAACTGTACATTTTATTTATTATTTTATTAATTTTAAACCGTTACACTGATTGTTCCAAACATACAACTTTAAATATTCTAATATGACATTTAATAGCTGCGATTTTTTAACTCAAAATAGCCTGCATCCACTAACCGATTATATGTATAGATGTAAAAGGCCCTCCTACATAGGAGCAACTGTTTGTGGTAATTGTGTCTCTGTGGTCATCCCTATGTGGTCATTTTGTAACTCTTAGTGGTCGTTTTGCTTCTCTTTGTGGTTGTGTTTGATTGACTTTCCAAAAACAATTGTTAACAGTGTGTTGTTTCAATTTTTTTTTTTATTGTATTATTGCAACTGTTTATTATTGTACTACCTTCTCCTTTGGACATTAAAAAAAGTATTCTTAACAGTCACTTCATACGGAGCGTCTGGTGCAGGGGCCCCAGGGTCTGTAATCCATCCATGACACTCACAAGCCAAATACCTATCACCCTCTGGCCCCACCCCCGACCTACCCCCATTCTGTCGTTGGATTCAAAGCAGTCCATGTATGTGGCTCCTCTGACGCTCCAAGCCGACAGGAACTTGAGCAGGTTTATCTTCACCGGCTGCTCCACAAACACAAAATAATTGTCTGTCATACCGAAACTACAGAGAGACAATCGGAGAGAGAGATAGACAGATTCAGATCCATAAGCAGTAGGGGCAACAACTTGACGGGGGGGGGGGGTCACAGACACAACCAGTTTCTTTGGCTGGTTTGGGCAAAACAAGTACAGCTGTGAAGCTTAGATTCTGTTGAATTCATTGTACTGTGTAATCAATGTGAGAAATGGAAGAACTACCTGGCTACCTGTGTACGTAGGAGGGTTTTAACCTCTCACTGCTGGGTAGCTGAACGACAACCTGGGATTTCTCCAGGGGATCTGAATTGTCTGAAACACACAGTGACAGTGTGTGATTGCAGTATTGTCTTGTGAGTGTGTGTGCACGTGATTAAGTCCAACTTAGTCCAATTAAATATCACTCTCTAATATTCAGGCCACTGGCAGTTTGAATATGGAGCAAAACTCACCTTTCTGAGCCGGTGGGATCTTGACAATGTTGTAAGCCAGGCTCATGTTCTTGCCAAAGCAGTTGCCGATATTATAGACTGTACCATCTGCGTCAGTGTGGGGGTGCGCAGTCACCCCATTCACTGAGAGGTACTTACACAGGTCCACCTAATATAAATACATGCACACAAGACTTAGAATGAATACAAGAAAGAATTAGACTGGTGGAGAGTCAGTATGATGGGTTTGCCAGTTGAAACATCTATCATAACGGTTGTCTGAACAATTAAATAAACAACATGCATTCATAACTGCATACGTTTAATAAATAATCATTTACTCAAGTTAAGATGTAATGCATTCCAAACGTAAACCCTGGTACTAAAATAGACAGTTTGGAAAAATTGCATTCTTCATCAGTGTAATCCTCTCTGCAAGTCCAAAGATTCAAGATGATAAGAAACCAATCAGCTCTCACCCTCTTTAAAGTCTCCAGGGAATCAGGATCAACTTTAGTGATGTAATTGGTCTCCGTGACGGCATAGAAGTCCTCACCGATTGGATAGACGTTCACTATGCAGTTATCAGTCACCTCAATGCCTCTGAAGTAAGTAAAGAATCTACACACAAAAAACAGGAAAGCTGAAGGCCAGTTGCTATCCAAGCACACAAAGGTTTTATCAATGAGTAACACAGTGTAATAATAATATTACAGTATATTAATACTTTGGTAAGGAAGCCAAGAACAGCCGTGCTTGAGACTTTTTTTTTTATGCCGTTATCTCGAGAGAATGAAATAATTAACCCATGATCTTGAGTAAATGAGACAACTAATCCGTCTTCAGAAGGAGTTATCAGGAGCAGCCTACTGGACAGTAACACATCTGCTTTAAGTTGACCACTATATGTAAGTCTATCCCTTGCAATAATTATCCTTAAGTTATGTAAATACCCTCATATCAAATCACTACCATTCTTACAACAAATGGCAAAAGTTCATAAAAAGTTCACACGGTTTGCTTTAAATATCCCAAATCCACCCCACAGTGGGGGGTGCTCTCTATTTTCTGTGTGCACTGAAAAAAAAAATCCGCTGTTAATACACACCCCTGGCTGTGTGAATGGAAATCAGAATCAGAATCAGCTTTATTGGTCAGGTTTGCGTAAACAAACAAGGAATTTGACTCTGGTTAATCTTTGCTCTCAACGTACAGCACTCACTTAACATATAAAGAATAAAAAGAGAAAGTTTAAATAAGAAATATAAAAAAAATACTGTTAAGTATACAGTATAACAATACAATAGAATTTACAAATTTACAAGAAATATACAATAACAATTGAAGAGAGGGAAGGAATAGAATAGAAAACAGAAAGGAGTGCACGAGCCACAAAACACTGTTGCAGCTAATCAGCAACAGGCGGTGACATTTGATGGTGGGGGAGGGGGGGGGTATCTTTGCATATCATCGCTTACTGCACCTTTAAGAGGAGGCTGAGCTGTTGAAAGGACAAGACTGCTGTTACCAAACCATAACTTTCACTTTACGTCCAAACATATACACTGTGTGGAAAACAAACGTTGTTAGTTGCGTACAGTACACGTACAAGCCTGTGTTGGAGAAAACAACTCGTGATAAATGACCTCGTTATCTCGAGAATCAACATAAATCAACCTCTCATGAGAAAACAAGCTTGGTTATCTTGAGATTAGGCAAAAATTATTGAAAGCATGGCATTATATCTATTATTATATGTCCATAACAACACATGTACATTATTCACACAGACGCCCCTGAAAGCAGAAACAGACTCAACTTTATTTTAGTGTTGTAGCATTATGAAGTTAATTATTTTACCATCTTATTAACCTGTGCTGTATTAACGCCTCCCTCATGAGTGATGTAGCCTATTTCATCCTTTTATTACTGATTGTTACTGCTTTGCATGGTTGAACGGTGCAAGAAGATGGCTCGGGTCTGTGTTGACTGGCTGTGTTCTGATGCTTGCATGGCTTCTCATACTGAATGGGGATACTGTTGATGTGTAACTGTGCTAATGTCTTGCTGCTTCCTGTAGCTCTGCATGGCTTACTGAGAAAGCTTATTTGTTGCTCTAGCTGTCTGTATGGTGTCCAGTTGACTTCTGTCTGTATAGTTTTAACTTTACTAATGTCTTGCCGTTTCCTGTTGCTCTGGGCTAAAGCCATCTGGCCAAAGGACCACAGGTGAAAATTAGCCGGCTGGCTAACACTGACACATTTACAGAAATGATAATTAATGTGTGTTGTCCTTTATAAAATAAAGAATAAGAATAAGGGCTGCAACAAACAGTTATTTTCATTATTGATTAATCTGCCAACTATTTTCTTTATAAATGAAGTTGACATTTTTAAATAGCTTGTATTGTCCAACCAACAGTTCAAAAACCCAAACATACTGAGTTTAATATCTTCAAAAAACAGAAAAATATTTGAGAAACGAACGCGTAAAACGTCGGTATTCATGGTTAAAAAAATGCATTTAACAATTCACAATCATCAAAATACTATTTATATTAAGTCCAGCACCTACACTATTTGGATTTGGGCTTACCTGGAAAAGATGTTTTTGCATGGGTCTGGGTAGGCTGCTGTTCCAAACTCAGTGACGACTATTCTGTTCTCTGTCATGGCACGAACATACGTATCCGTCTTGATGAACCTGAGCAGAGAGATTTCACACATCATGCGTCAGAGAACCATAAATCACAAGATATTTACAGTTTATTAACAGTCAAACGGTTAATGTAGTTTTGAATCAGGGATGCACCGAATCCAGGATTCGGCCGAATATTAGGCTTTTTGACGGGTTTAATTTTTTGCCACCGAACCGAACCCTACGCTTGCACTATACGCGCGCTGGTCGACGTAATGACGGCGCCGTTGATTACGGGAAGGTGTTAACGTAGGTGGAGCGTTCAATGCAGCAGGCTGTGAGGAAGTGAAAATGGAACTGGTGAGCAGAAAAAGTGACGTTTGGCAGCACTTTCAGTCAAAAGAAGGCCGTTCAAGTCCAGCTACATGTTCAATCTGCAATGCTGATTAGTCTGGTGGTGGCGAGGACCCTAAACAATACACAACATCACCGCTGTTACAACATCTGGTATCAAACATCTGGAAGAATACGAGTTGTGATGAAGGAATCTACAGACAGCAGCCAGAATGTAACAACTTCACATAAATAAAATGAAATGTTGTTGACTTCATTAATGTGTTTATTGTGTTAATGGACTGAGGATGGGAGGAGGATTCGGTATTCGGTTTCGGATTCGGCAGAATCTGGATTCAGTGCATCCTTATTTTGAATTCCATAAAAACACAACTATATACAAATCCAATACAGCTATTGGAGTTGAATGAAGGATTGATGTGGTCTGAAGCAGAGTATTGTTTTGTCTCCTCCCTTGCAACATTCCTGTTTGATTTAATTCACTGTCAGCTCTTTTTCCTTGGCTGCACAGATCAACTCTCTGCCCTAACAGAAATCAGATGCCATAAAATATCTACATCTGGTTTGGGATCTACATCAGAGCAATAACAGTGTTAAACAATGGGATACATGTACGCATGTACCAGATTTTATTGATTTGTAGTGAATAGAAAATAAAGGTTAAGAAATCCTGGACCCACACCTAGATCCAGAACCAAACAGTAGTTTAACCCTTGTGTCGACCATGCAACTTTTAGTTTTTTTCTGGGTCAAATTTTTTTAAATGAAAACGTTTTTTTTCAACCTTTTGTTCTTTTGACACTTGTCACTTTTCCCGATGTTTTTGTCCATTTTCTCCCCAGGTTTTTTGTCACCTTTTTCTGACGTTTTTTGTCGATTTCTTTTCAGCGTTTTTATAAAATGTTTTTGTCGATCCCCCCCCCCCCCCCCCCCCCGCATTTTTGAAGCTTTTTCCAAACATTGTCACTTTTTTTTCCAACGTTCTTTTGTCATTTCTTTTTTTTTTTTTTAAATGCTATAAAATTAAATAAAACACCCAAATTCAATACAAGTAGTGAACTGATCATTTATTTTACCTATGAAGAGTAATGGTTGCATGGAACCATCCACGTTAGCTTCTTTGACAATTTGGTGAAAAGAAACCCAAATTTCTTATATGGAAACTTTTTTTAAATGGATCAAATTTGACCCGAGGACATCAGTGCTTAAGTGCTTTACAGAAAAGCGTGCTTACTTCCTATAGTAGGTTACCTGACCGTCCTTCAGGTCAAACTTGTGCATGAGAGCCTGTCCATCGAACATGTGGTAGAAAGGTTCATCTCCCACCTCGAAAAGACCTGGACCCATCCTGAGAAGACTGCCGCCCAGCCATGAAGGTATCACACCTACAGACACACACACACACACACACACACACACACACACACACACACACACACACACACACACACACACACACACACACACACACACACACACACACACACACACACACACACACACACACACACACACACACACACACACACACACACACACACACACACACACACACACACACACACACACTGTTGTTAGGTCTTAGCGTTTGTATGCACATGAGGTAAATACAAGGATGGGGTAAAGAAAACACACGCTACAAATAACAAATGGTTGGTCAAAATTACAATCACCAACTGCATCGTTGGATTGAATGTTGTAGAAATGCAACACAAAACAGGAAGAGCATGACAGGTGTTTGGCAAAAAAATAATAAAAAATATGTACACTACCAGTCAAAAGTTTGGGGTCACTTAGAAATGTCCATCCCAGACAGAATAGCAGCTGAGATCAGTTGCATTGTTTTTTTTAACCAGCGCAGCAGTCTTCAGATTACATCATGTGTTTACATAATTGCAAAAGTGTTGTCGACTGTTGTAGAAAGAAGTGGCTGATGTTTAATGCAATATCTACATTGCCCATTATCAGCAACCATTCATCCAATGTTCCAAAGGCCCATTCTGTTTACTAATCTGATATCATTTTAAAAGGCTAACTGAAAACATAATGACATAATGTCATCTGAAAACTGCTGCCTTGATTAAAAAAAACAATGCAACTGATCTCAGCTGGTATTCTGTCTATAATGGACATTTGTGACCCCAAACTTTTGACCGGTAGTGTAGATTTGATATCAATTTAAATTTAAACCAATACATAGTCCATCCCAATACTGCCCATAAAAAGGCGTTGTTAATTGTGTTTTTTACGGATTAAACAATCAATACATAACATGTTAATTAGTGAGATTTAAAGGGTGCTGGTTGGTAGATATGCTTTTTATTCTTGGACAGAGGAAGGCTATTTGTTCCCCCCGTTTCCATTCTTTGTGCTAAGCTAAGCTAACTGGCTGCCAGTGTTACAACAAAATCCACCAAACACCAAATGTTTTATCATACTCTATCACATACTCATACATAGTATAGTCTATAGATATACATTTTGATAGTTGGCGAACCAAAAGTTGTGACCCTATAATATTCAGATCTGATAGCTATGATAGCAGGAACGTTATACTGACAAACCCTTGTGTTATCCTTGGGTCAAATTTGACCCGTTTTTAAAAGTTTTTTTTAATATCAGAAATATTGGTTCTGTTCAACCAAATTGCCCAAAAATAACTTTGATGCATGGATGTACGTTGTATGGATACAACGTTCTTCGCAGGTAAAACTGAATTTTGGGTGTTTTATTTAATTTTATAGCATTTGAAGAAAAAAAATGTTTACATGGTTTTAAAACAGTATCCAGACTAAATGTTGACATTAACCAGTCTGTGATTATCCACTCAACATCCTCTGATCTGAACCATTAGTGCAAATAATTTAGCTTTTCTGCTTTTTCTAACTAAAAAATTAGGTATAATGTCATAAATTAGGTTTATTGACCATAAATAACATTTAAAAAAAAAGCAGTGAAATAAGCAAGACAATTTTTAAAAAAGCGTCAAAAGAAGTTAATTTTCAATTTTGACCCTGTAGGACAACAAGTTCATGGTTGACTGGGAAAACAACACAAGGGTTAATAGAATGTATACTGAAAGGTGCACTATGAGTTCCTGCATGGTTTCAGCGCAATTTCATTTTTGTCTCAAATCGTAGGCATCTGTCCTTGATCCGCTAGCTGCCTGCCCCCTGAACACACCGTGAAAAAGCCCGGTCTCTGGAGACAACACAGGGGTCGTAAACGTCAAACAAACACTAGAGGCACTGATAGGCTAGTCTGGATGCCAGCCGAACTTAGCTCCGCCCACAACATTTGAGGTCGGGAAGTTTACATTCTGACTAGAATCTGAGTATGACGACGTCAGGCTACGTCGTCATACTCAGCCGTTACTCAATGTCAAGGATCTTTCCTTGCTCTGTTTTGTTTGAAATTTACTTGGAACATCAACAGTGACCATGCAGGAACTCATAGTGCACCTTGAAGGGTCACAAATTCCACAAATCACAGCTATCTAACATTACACGACATGTCTTTTAGCTGACGCTTTTATCCAACGCGACTTACAACTGCTATATATGTCAGAGGTAACACGCCTCTGGAGCAACTAGGGGTTAAGTGTCTTGCTCAGGCAGTGGGAATTGAAACCAGATCTCCTACACCAAAGGCATGTGTCAAATCCACTGCGCCATCACCACCCAAATGAAATGTGTGACCCCCCCCTATCTAAATACTATGGTACTGACATGCATACCAGGTGATTGCAACATTACTGCACAGTAGAGACTTTCTATTGTCAACTTTGAAATAAAGGCAAATTGCTGAAAACCATCAAACAGGCTGCTCTCTTTCCTACCAGAGATCTTAGCAGGTATAGGTTCATTCAGCTCCTCCACTGTCTCAAAGATCTTCCTGTAGCCTGCAGCAGGATGCTCCACACTGGAGAGGAAAATTAAAAAGCATGAATTTGAGGAAAAATTCCACAACACGATCAAGTTGTAAGTTATACATTGCACATGTACAGACACTGATCGATGAGGTTCAGCTGATGCAGATCATTTCTTACCTGAGATTTAAAGTGGACAAAACAATGTTATCACAAGGTCCATTTAGTGGCTGTTTTTGGAGCTTTTGATTATATCGCCAGATCTTCCACACCAGATAGAGTACGCATAGTTATCACGGAATTAAGGTTGTTGAAATTAAACATTTGCAAATTAAAACGATTAAAGTAATTTTTCAAAACTACATTAAGTTTGATAACTGTTAATAAACTGTAAATATCTTGTGATTTATGGTTCTCTGACGCATGATGTGTGAAATCTCTCTGCTCAGGTTCATCAAGACGGATACGTATGTTCGTGCCATGACAGAGAACAGAATAGTCGTCACTGAGTTTGGAACAGCAGCCTACCCAGACCCATGCAAAAACATCTTTTCCAGGTAAGCCCAAATCCAATTACTTTAAGCATGGGAATTTGAACATCTATAATTCAGAGACAACTAGGCAAACTCCATCTGCTGAGGACCTTGTGGTGAGATCATTTTGCCAACTGTTGTTTCTTTGCTTTTTTTTTTTTTTTTTTTTTTTTTTTTTTTAAAAAAAACATTCTTTCCTTCTAGCCGTCCTTTGATATTTGTGTCCATCGTTTTTCTTGTAATTTATTCCATTTCTCTTTCTTAATGTGTCGTTTTCTGGCTCTTTTCTCCTTCTTTTTACTCTTCCTTTCCTTCTGTCTCTTTTTTTTTCTATTCTAATTTTATTTATATTGATGTGAAATGCTTAACACCCCTCTAAATAATTATAACCTATGGGAGTTTTGCATCCACAGCTTGTCTGCTGCATGTCCTTTTTTTTTTGATAAACAAGATCTGAGGAGTTCAAAGACTGCGGCTTTCCCTCAGTTATTTAACAGAGGTCTTTTCCAATCTTTGTTGGGTTTCTCTCACTGTTGCAGCAATCTTTTTTTCTGGAATTTTTTCTTCATTTTTGAAATTTGTTGAGTTTTTCTCTCACTCGCAGTTAAAAAAAAAAGAAGATCTAGTGGAAAACTTTAAACTCTACCTTTAAATCACTGAGTGGCAGCTACAAGCGTCTCTCTCATTTCATTCCTGAGAACCAATACATTTAAACCCTTGAAAGGCCTTTTTCAAAAATAGGCGTTGTCTTGAAGAATCTATCTTCAAACATGAAAAAAAAGCTATTTGAGAAAAGAAAGAAAAGTTTTACTCACTGGCTGGTCATGTTCCTCACACACACACGTAGATGGCAAAAAGCGACTTGGACTTGCTTGCATTTGAACCACACAGACTTCCTGTGGTGAGAGATGGAAACTGGGCCCCCTCCTCCCACTTCTCTCATTCCCCCAATCCCTCTGCATCTCTCTCTCCTCCTGTTTTCCTTTCATGCCTTTTCCTCCCCTGCTCCTCCTCCTCTGCTCTTACCCAGAGCTAAACAAGCCAGCTTTGTCTCTTCTCCTTTCAGCCGTCTGGCACTGCAGCTCCATGCAGAATGTTACCCAGGCCCCAAAACAAGGTCTTTGTCACAGTGGGAACACAAACAGGCCGATGATGTGGGTCAAACTAATCGAGTCGGGCTTTAAAAGCAGCGAGCTTGTGTTGTTTGTAGGTAGAGATGCGTGGAGAAGGAATCCGGTCTAATTAGTCCCAGACAGCCTCGACAAACGCTCAAACTATTTTAATTGGCTTGCTGTGGAGGGGGAGAAAGAGCAAGTTTTCTCTGGATGGGAGAGCGCCGATGATTCACCGGTCCATTTCCTTGGTCCTCTGTCATTTTGATAAATGAAAGTTGAATAGTAGGGTGAAAGGAATAGTTGCATTAATGAGGGTTAAAAGGAGCAGTGATTGCTCATCTAGTGTTTGTGTGTTGCTGCTCAGGGCAGGTTCACAAACGGATGCCTGCCTGCAAATAAACGAACAGCACAAAAAAACTGGAATACCTATTGGATGGATTACCATGAACTTTTGTAAAAATGAATTAATCCTAAAGACTTGGCAATCCCGACTTTTCATCTAGTGCCACCATGAGGTTGACATTTGTGGTTTTGAGTGAAATGTCAAATCAACTGTTCGGTGGATCGCCATGAAATTTGGTGTTCCCCTCTGGATGAACTGTTCTAACTTTGATAACTTTTCATCTAGCACCGTCATGAGATCAAATCAGCATCAACATGCTCATTAAATATCATAAAAAACAGTCTACGAATGCATTTGTAATATATTGTATTTTTAAAGGGACATTTTTGTGTAAGCATTACCACTGCAATAAGCTAATGGGATCTCCAAAATCTGTAGGGTTCCACCTCTGGGGAGGATGACCATTCACAGCACCCCAACTAGCAATACAGCTAACAAAAGGAGGGGTCATGTACAATGAACAAAATGGTCAGAGATTCCCCCCCGAGGAGCATGACGCAGGTACTCTGTCCATTTAGACTTTAAAATCTTAACATTTTAGCGCGAGGGTGACAAACCCATGACTATATACAACTAATTACATGGCAACTGAGACACTGTACTGTATGTCCAATGTAAAAAAACAACAAGATAATGTGACCCGAGTGTGGCACTAGAGGAAAGCAAGAAAAGGGTTCATCCTCTGGAGATCATAAACATGCTCAGTATAATGCACGGCAACATGAAGACTGGACGTAGTTTAAAAAAATAAATAAAAAAGGCCGACAGTAACGCTGTAATAAAGTAAAAAATTAACTAAATTAATGAAATCAATTTCTCTCCTGCACACGCAAATAGAAACAGGACAAGGGCATATAAATTAACAGCTAAACAGATTTATTTCCCAGGACTTTGCATAGTAAACAACGTAGAGGAAGAGCACAACTGTGTAGGCGTACAATATAACACTCCTCTGTAAAATTCTTTGCCAAAAACACTGCTGATGAGACACACACACACACACACACACAGTGGTTCACGCACACACTTTGTTTTGAGGTATAGGCAAACATATCAGGGTAGAACTAATACTTCATATCAGATAAATAAAAAATAAAAAAAGCTTGAAATTCTAAGCCAAACATGTTACCTCACACACTTGATATAAAATGGGTTCTGTATTGCACTTCTGTTTACTGAATAGCGTCCATCACTGAAATGAATGGATGCCTTCTGACACCAGTTTCTCTCATTAGAGAGAATGCGCACAGCTGTTGAGAAAACATGCAAGGTAACATTCATAAGCATTAGCAACCTTTAACCCCAATTATGACAGGTGTTTAGGGAAACCTTCTTTAGGGAGTCGAAATATACATTAAATGTGTATAAATTAACTATTCTGATGATTGGCAGAAGCTTGCTGGCCATTTACAATGCCTAAATCCAGTGCAAAACATTTCTTTATCCAATAAACTAAACACGGATGGGTTGGATATGAGACACACAAACACAAGGAATGAAAGAAACTGGGAAGGACCAGCTCCATTTAAAAATAACAGAGTTGTATATGAAAAGCTGAGATCCTGAAAATCAAAAGATCCCCGATGAGAAAACCTTAAACATTGCTGTACAAATTGCTTTAAAAAGAAGAAAAGAGTCAAAGGACAAGAATGAAAATTCTGAAAAAAAAGGGTTCCATTTCTAAAGACTAAAGATCATTTTAAATTAAACTTGAGAATCTATGATATAAAATGTTTAGTCAAGTCTATAAAAACAGTTAACATGACGAGAAACACCTCAAGCGAGGATATCCAAGCACTGCTCCCAATGTCATCATTCATATAAATTAAGAAATCTATAATCTAAATATTCCCATATGGACCAGTGATCATAGAATTGAATAGAATTATTTCTCCCAACACACACAAAGAAAATGGGTAGGGAGAAAATGTGACCGTTCCAAATTAACACAGATGTTACTCAAAAACATTTTACCAAAAAAAAAAAAAAAAACCTGCTTACTAAAACCATATTATATTTGAACACAGTAATCAAATGTGAACTGAACTGTCGACTTGCCTTCATCATTCAACACACACACACACACACACACACACACACACACACACACACACACACACACACACACACACACACACACACACACACACACACACACACACACACACACACACACACACACACACACACACACACACACACACACACACACACACACACACACACACACACACACACACACACACACACACACACACACACACACACACACACACGTAGAAGTCTTCCAGTCTGCATTAACTCTCCCATTACTACATACAGTACATGAGACACGGCGGGAATAACTACCAACGTAACAAGAAAGAGTTAACGGCTGCAATGAGGAGTGAATTCTCGAGATCTCTAAGTTATCAGTGCAGTTACAGTGCAGCGAAAAAATGACTGCGGCTTCTATAATGGCGACAACCTGTATGGTTGGTTTTAGTTCCTGATGCTGAACGCTTTGGTCTTCTTGATGTTGAGAAGTGGAGGTTTAATCTTTGGTTTGTTGTCAGTCCCGTCCGAGGAGGGGAGCCGACGACTGTAGATGTCTGGGTACTGCTTCTGAAACTGAAGCAGACAATTAAACTCATGACTGAGTGATTGACTTTCGTGTCCACATAGCCACATGATATAAAATGTTTGTTGTCTACCCATATGTCCTCCGTTTTGGAGTATGGTAAGCTTGGAGAAATTAAGTATACTTAGTGAGAACTGCTTTTTGAACAGTCAAATAGTGTCTTGTTTGGCATTTGGTATTTTAAGGCCCCAACGTCGTCTTCCAGGCAGCGCTGCATGGAAGGCACTAGGATTAGGCAAGGGTTAGGGTTACCGGCAATTTCCACTGGATGCGCAACGGCTCCGGAACGTCGCCGGAGTCATCAGGTGCTCACGGCGGATCATATCTCCTGCACTACACCTTGAAAACACAGCACAGAGCTGTTCCCCCTCTACTCCTCTGGATGGAAACTAACTGGTGTTGGTTTTGTGGTTCTATTCTACGTGAACTCGCGAGATATTGTGGGTCCTCTCGACTACAGCTGTCAGTCATGGCCGCAGCCGTGCCGCAACTAATCCGGACCTGGTGGGTATCGACGGACGGCGGAGCCGGTCCGCAGACGTTCCGCAACCGGTGGAAATTGCCGGTTAGGGTTAGGTGCCTTGAAGTCGACGGTGGGGGCTTAAAACACCATCGAGCATCTCGTTTACCCTGGTTTTGTTACCTGCTTCAGTTTCTTGCGCCTGTCCTTCTCACTCATGTTTTGGTCGGTCAGCAGTATCTCCAGCAACTCCTCCATGGCCTTCTGGGAAGAGGCCAGCTTTTGCTGTTCAAACTCAGCGCCGCTAATTTGATGGCAGAACGCGTACATGGGCATTGGAAGGCAAACTGGATGGCCGCCATCGACATTGGAAACCCCATCGATGGGGACCTGGGGTCAGGAGAGCGAGAGAGAAAAACATCTGCATGTCTGTGTGTCCCTGATTTACTCGATCAAAGCAGAGGAAGCCGAAATCTCACTTTGCTCACAACTTTTGATTGAGCCATTTAAGGCTTTCCATCACTGGCATTTTCCATATTGTTGACAAATGAGACTGTCTGCTTCTGACATACTTTGAACTACACATTTAACACAGCCACATTTTTTATAACACTAGGTTTATGAAACCACCTCAAAATGACTTTGATAAACTACACACGGCCGTTTCACTGTGTCGATGATGTGCGCCCTTTTTTTTTTTTTTTTTTTTTTAAATTTATTTATTTGTAAAAGGTGGAGTTGAAGCTAAAACAGGGGTGTTAATTTATTGACTTGTTATTTACTACTTTGTAATCTTTAAAAAGGTGCCGTAGGTAGGATTGGGAAGATCCAGGACTTAGCCAAAACATTTGAACATCAACAACTTCTCAGTCCCTCCCCCCTTTCTGCTAAAGCTCAAAACAGTCTCCTAAGCCCCTCCCCCCACAAGGGAGAATGAATGCGCTGCGTGAGCAGTGATTGACACACAGATTGCAAATCCCACTACAGGCTGTAGGTGTAGGGCTGGACTATATGGAAAAAAACAAATATCACGATATTTTTGACCAAATACCTGGATATCGATATTGTAGTGTTGACTATTGGTGCTTTCACAAAATATTTACACAATGAGATTTTTGATAAATAATCATCAGTAATGTGGATATAATGACTAAGTGGGTAAAGGCAAATAATAGAACAGCTAGAACAGTCTGGTAAGATCAGGAAATGACATCACTTTACTGTAATGCAGCCTTTAAAACCAGGAGAAGACTACACTTATGCCATATTACGATATCCAAAATCTAAGAGGATATCTAGTCTCATATCACGATATCATCGATATAATATCAATATATTACCCAGCTCTATGTAGGTGGTACCTGATTCATGTAGTTCTACTGGAACATAGGGTCAGTTTCAGCAAATATGACAGAAAGTTAGTTTTATCGTCCTTCCAGAAAAATGCTGAGTTTTGTGATTCCGCGGCACGTTTTCTTAAAAAATGCGATTGAATATGCAGGATATTTTTGCAATTTTATGCGATGAAATTGCGGGAACTTGCAAAAACTGCGGTTTCATCGTGGCTTCATCGCGGGGTTTGCACCTTTTCGATGATGTTCACGTCGCGTAATTGCGTCACTTCATAACGTTCCCATGGCAACAGGGGGAAATGGCTGCTCTTGTGTGAAGTAAACGCAACATTTTTCAACTTTCTGCTCAGATATATGTGTGACTTTTTTTGCAATGAAAATGCGGGGATTATGAAATCATGCAAGCCCCGCTTATTTTGCGCAGAAATCGGCAATTTACGCGGGGAAAGTGTGGCGTATTTGACAAAATGCGGCCCCCGCATAAATATGCGGACTCTGGCTGATTATGCATTGAATTATGCGATCGCATAATCACGTTTTTCTGGAGGGACTGTTTTCTAAGTCTTACCTACTGCACCTTTAAGTATGTATTACTGTTTTAACCAGATTTTTGTTTTTGCATACCGTCTGAGCCCTACTTAAACCATACCACTTTATACTGTATATATACACACAATTAGGCTGTATATTTACTTTTTTTTTTTTTTATACTGTGTATGTATAACTAACAAACAATTTAGCTGAGGCGTCTTTCTACAAATATACTGTACATTGTATTACATAGTCTACGACTGCATGACTTATTTGTTTATGTGGTTTTCTATTGGCCCATATGCACCCAGGATGCACTATGCCGTTGATGTGTACCTGTACAGTGCGCAGGTACTGTACATGGTCATTGATAGCACTGAGAAGGTACTCTGGGACCGAGAGGATGCTGTGTTGATGGTCCATTAGAAATGACACCAGTCTGGTAGCTAACAGCTCGTCCAAATCACACTCCTCGGCACTGCCCAGGACACAGCCTGAAAACGTGTGAACCATCTGGAATGGGAACCACAAAAACAGATAAGAGAAACGGTTAAATAAAGAAAAGCAGTAAAAAAAAAATAAAAATAAAAAAAAGCTAAATAAGATACTATACAGTAAGATAATATGGCACTGAACCCCAGGAAGGAAATAAGTGTTACAGGGGAACAAATATGTAGGTCTCGTGTTAGTTCTAGAGAAAAGATCACCACATCACCAGTTTTGTGCCTCACCAGTGTCCGCGTGCCGATGGCGGGGTGGAGGCGGGGCATGTCCACGTTCTGGCTGATGCGCGACATCATCCTCATAAGGAGCTGCAACTTCCTGCGGCAGTTGGGGGGGAGGAGGAGGGTGCAAAGTTGCAGGGCCTCGATGGCCACACGCTCACACTGAGGCTGGAGAAGGCCTATACGCAGACACACACACGGTCATACAGCGATAATGGCGGAGACTGGGGAAGTTTGTAGTGCAATCAGTACAGAAACACACCGCAGTAGAATCGTTGTGGCCACATTCATCCATCACTGCTACATCACATTGAGTCGATCAGACAAATGAATGGACTGACGGGTGAATGGAAGACAGGATTAATCAACTACAGCTACAGTGTAAGATGAGTCAGGGAAGAGTGATAAATATAACATTTTATGTGTAATATGTAAAAGCATACACTCCGGTTCATAGCCCTGATCCAGGACTGTATCACATCATGTTCCTGCATGGAACTTGGACATTTCAGTCACAGTCACTCATAAAATTTGCTATGGGAAGACCGTTGATATTACGATATTCCAATATTCCATGCGACATACTAGGACTGAATCTCACGTCTCTTATTTTATAGCTCCTCGCTTGAACTGGAAGTCGTTCTAGTGCCAGAAAATATTGATAAAGGACTGGGATACAAAGCTGCAAAGTGTGTTGCATAAATCAAAAGCAGCATAGATGAAATATAACAAAACAGGCCAAAAGCGAGCAACATAGAGTGTTGCATACCTTAAAGTATTTAATCTAAGGCTCAAGTTGCACATGAGCTCTATGCACGTTGAACCAGTGCTCTCTTTGGTCAATATATTTACTGAAACCGTAGAAATGTTATAAACACAAATACATGAAGTCATTTTCTGCACATCTCGACTTCACCTTTTGAATTTGAGTTCAACAGAAGTTGTATTTCTGAGTTAAAACCTTACATGCCAGCAGTGGTTAGATGTTAGATGTAGTTAGTTTGATTAGACATCAATAGATACGCAGACACACAGACACGTATAGGTGAGAGGGTCTTACTGTGCTCAGGTTTGGGTTGGGGGGGCTGGGAGATGCTGGTGGGCACACGGACAGGCGGATTGAATAGTGAAACAGGCTTCGACACATCCAGAGAGCTGAGGCAGTGGCGGGCAACGGCAGGCGTAGGGAGCCAAAGATTAGAGGTACTGGAGGCGGATCTGGGCCCACTAGGTCCTGTAGTAGCATGGGGCCCTTGTACTTTGGCCAAAGCACATGAAGAGAAGGGAGAGAAAGGATGATAGGAGGAAAAGGAGGGATGATAGGAGGGCAACGAGGGAGGATGTGAAGCGGAGGAGGAGTGATGCTGGTCTACAGGAGTGTTCACGTTGAGGCAGCTGGCTGCTCGTCCCTGCCACCTGGCCTCCTTGTCATCTTCCTCCCTGGTTTCTACGACAATGTCCAGGCAGCTACCTACGCTGCGCGGCCGCAAGGAGCGGCTGTACCTTCTGGTTGTACCTCCTGGAGCCTTTTCACAAGTTAAGGGGGTTGCTTTGGATACAGATTTAGAGTCGGTACCACTGTGGGGTGTTGCAATGACAGGGCTGTCATCCTGGCACCTGTTGCTATAGGCGCAGGATGCCAAGCTGTCATTGGACAGGAACAGCTGTTGCCTGGTGAGCGGGGCAGCGTCATCTAGGATGGTTTCCAGTGAGCAGCTCCTGGTTCGAGGCCTCGTAGAACCAACTGTGTTCAGACTCGTGCAGCTGCCACCTAACCGACCGCCAGCCACGCCGGCGGTGCCTCCTTCCAGCGCCGCCAGCCGCGACTGAAGCGTTCCACCAATCACCTCTCCCATCGGCGACTCCGTCTCGTCACATGTCCCCCGTCGGAGCAGCGACAGGAGGAGACATTCTGTGGAGCGGAAAGAAGTCTTGGCTGGAGGCGGGACTGAAGGGAGGTCCGGCTTCTTGCGCTTCCCGCGCTGGGGTTTTACGGGCGCTGCGATGTACCCGCAAAACACTGAGAGCGGATGCAGAGAAGGAGAGAGCCGAGCGGAGCAGGCAGGGTGTCAGTGCAAGCAGACAGTGAAGGGGGGGGGAGAGGGATTGGTTAGTTCAAACCTTTCCTGTGCGTACAGAACCATCAGAAAGTCAGAGACAACACATAACAGGCATAGACACACAGAGTTCAGCTGCTCATATCGCTGTTAGGACTCCACAAAACAGAAGTAACAACAACCAGAACCTCTGTTAGCAGTCAAAAGGCACAGTTAGAGGTCAGAGCACGCAACCACATAGTGGGAACAGCAGGACAACACAACTAAGTGAAGACCCTGCAGACAATCCTGTCAGTTCGAGCATCACCACCGTAACAACAGCGTCCAATAAAACTGAGCCTCTTAAAAAGCGCTCCCATTTAACTGCGGTTTCATGGTCAGGCAAAAAGCCTCATGGAACGAGTCCACAGTACATACCCAGGACGTTGATAAATAGTTCATACAGTTCGTATGTGAGCACTGGCTGCGGAAGGCTGTAGAAGTAATCAGACACCGTTTTGAAGACGTCTCTCTCAAAGCCAGGATAGGACGGCTGTGCGCTGTCGTACTTCGGCCCTGGAAATAAACAGCGCGTTATGGCAGCTACCGTGAGAGAGAAGGCTATTTGAAATCTCCCAACACAAACCTATTCATGAGCTTCAATAAACTGACATAGAATTCTAAACATCCAAATACATTTATTTTTATTTTATTTTTTTTTAAAGTGTTAATGTCACTGAATGTTGACTGAGAAAGTCTAAATGTAGTTAAGTTTTTTTTTTAAATTATGCATTTAAGTTGCTGTTATCTTCCCCCACCCCCCCCATGTAGCACAGGAGGCCTGGTGTCTGAGCAACTTGTTGCTACTCACAGTTGGCCAGGCTCTTCATGGCAGACAAAACCCAGTGTGGAAGGTCATCTAGAGAAATGATTAACAGGTTAGAATGGTTACAGTATATTGTACCGTTTGTGGGTTGTATTACCTAAAACAGAATCCTAATAGTTTATGTCATGTTGTCGATGCTCATATTTTAGTGGACTACAGCTGTAAAGTGAGCAGTATCCATGGTAAAGAAAAGAGAATCTAATATCCAGTGAAAAGAGAATCTAAGTATCCAGTGAAAAGAGAATCTAAGTATCCAGTGAAAAGAGAACCTAAGTATCCAGTGAAAAGAGAATCTAAGTATCCAGTGAAAAGAGAATCCAAGTATCCAGTGAAAAGAGAATCCAAGTATCCAGTGAAAAGAGAATCTAATATCCAGTGAAAAGAGAACCTAAGTATCCAGTGAAAAGAGAATCTAATATCCAGCGAAAAGAGGTGTTCAATGAGGGGCTGAACAGAGAGTTTATCGGTATTTTAAGCCCCCAACGTCTCCTTCCAGGCACTAGGATTAGGCAATGGTTATGGTAAGGTGGCTTGAAGTCAACGGTCACAGCGCTGCCTGGAAGGAGACGTCGGGGGCTTAAAACACCATCGAGCAAATAGAGAAGACAAATTTGAATACCACTATAGTATGAGGATTGTTAAGCTGATTTCAGACCAGGAAACAGCGATCTGGCGATTTTCCACAGGGTTCTGCAGCGAGGGTGGGGGAAGTGTCACTGAAACGGCCCATTTGTGTGACGAGTTGCGTTTCCCCAAAAGTTGAGCCGGTCTCAACTTTTCTCCACCCCCTGCCACAGCCTAAACGCACTACCCCAATTCAAAATGAACGGGCAGACCTGCGTTTTCGCCACTAGCGGTCCAACGGCCAACGCAGGCTGCGTGGTTGCAGCTTAATGCTCTTTCGATAAACATTGTTTGTTGATGTATAAACCTACTGGTCTTGTCGTCCAGTGTGACCACTCCATGCTTGTTGACTTTGGTCATATTATGGATGATGTTCTGTGGGTTAATGTAACGGTGGTCTAAAACCTCATCAAGAGATCCAACGCCCAGGATCCTCTGCAGGCTGAAACACAAGACACAAAGTTTAGTCAAAAAAATCTGCCTCACTTTCTGGTCTCAGATTCTTTGTCCGTACTTATTCTACAGGGTCTTCAAATAAAAGGAACCATTGCTTTGTAACAAACTTGTAATGTCTATGACACCAAAAAGTCTCCCCCCCCCCTTCAGTTTAAATGTGTGCATTCGTACTGGGTCAAGGTGATGTCTCTCCAGATCTCCTGTTCATCATCCACCGTCAGCTCTCGTCTGGGCACCCGCTGCTCTCCTATTGGCTCGTTCTCTCCCCCTGCTTGGAGGGCAGGATCTACATTTTCCTAGAAAAGGCACAAACGGAGCATAAATCACCATCACACAATGGATGATTTTTCACATTTCGACAGTACTTCAAACCGGCGACTGTGTTTTAAGTATAGGTTGTACATAACATACTGTAGATACAATAATCTTTGTCCAGTCTAGCTTACCTGTGTCTCGTTCTCAAGCTGCTTCTTGATACTCCTAAACCTGAAGAAACTCTCCTTGTCCCTGAATGAAGGCCTTTTCTTAATAGAGCCAGGGGCCGAGGCTGGACAGGGAATGGGCTTCAGAGGAGAAGTGGAGGGGAATCTGGGAGAAAAAGAGGAGGAGATGGAGTGCGTCATGTTGTATGCGGGAGCACATCAATTTGTACATACATTTAATGGTGCCTTTTTGAATAATTCAAAAGCAAGTGTCTCTAAAACGCTGCCTACCTGTACAGAGTGCTGTTGTCCTCCAAATCCTCTGTGCCCCAGCGACCCTTCACATTTTCGATCACGTGGTTCTTCAGAAACTTCTTCAGGAGCTGCACCGTCTGCTGCCTGGTGACGTCAGGGCCAAAATTGTTGTTGCTACGGAGCAGCTGGTGCATCCAATCCACAGCGGCAGAGGCGGTGAAGCAGGCGGCGTGGTGCCGGAAGTTCTGGCGGTGTTTCCTGACGGGCATACCAGCCCGAAACAAACGAGTCACCTCATTCCACTGAAACAGAGAGGGGGAGTTTAGTAGAAACCAAAGCGTCCATGCACAGTAGAACTTAAATCAAAAACAATTGTATTGTATTACTGTGTCCTGAGGGACATTCCTGACAGCATCGACAAACTGAGACAAACTTAACAAAATTCTCCAGTCGAGACAAACAATAGAGAGAACCAAGATGTGCTGGAAGATTAGTGGTCCTAAAGGATCAAAACTCCAGCAACACTTGTAGTATAAAACGGTAGGATCAACAATTTGGGCTTGTGGTCTTCTTCGACGTCATCCAGACGGCCACAGGTCAAACACTGTTGGGTTAACTGTAAAGTGAGTCTCTGTACTACAAGTGTCGCTAACCTGCTGGAATTTTGACCACTTACGACTATTTCCCACCTCCATGTAAGTGCACCTCCCCTTGTAAGTGTAACCTACTCCAGCAAAAAATATTTTCTGATTCATGCACATTGGAAGTAAGTGAAGTTGACTTTCTTTGAGTCATCTATTTAGTCAGATAAAAACAAGCTATTAGGAGACATCAACTCGTTTTCCAACTTGGACATTTTTCCAAATTTGTTCCACTTTCATCTGACATTTGACAAACTATAAAAAGAAAAAAAGATCAACAATGAAAATCATTGTTAGTTGAAGCCCTAGAACCAAGGCACATCTAGGCCTTACCATATCACCCCTGCCTCAGTTCACATTCGGACTCAAATGTTCAGTATCCAGCGTTAGCTAGCTAGCTAGCTAGCTGTTTGACTTTTATTGGTTAAACCCTTGTGTTGCCCGTTTTAAATTTTTGTTTTATATCAGAAAATATTGGACGTAGAAATAAGCGCTGAAAATGTGTAGAAGAAACATTTTAAAATTTAAAACGTTGGAAAAAGCAAAAATAAATTGTGAAAAAAGGCGTCACAAATGTCAGAAAAAAAAGTGTTTTTTTTCAAGGATGAAACGAAGACAACACAAGGGTTAAGAGTCAAGTTGTGTCAAAGCAAGTCACATTGTACTTTGTACAAAAAAAGGACAATTGAAATGATCCGACAGGGCAGCTCGAGATTGAATAGGTTAGTTTTTAATACAGCGGATACAAATAATAGATTAATCGACTGATATAACTGTTAACAATTTTGATAACGATTGGTACGAGTAAAGTATCTGATTCCACCTTTTGAATTGTGAATATTTGCTGTTTTCCTAATCTTCTATTGTAACGTAACGTTACATACACGTAACGATAGAACATTAGACCAAAAGATTAATCGAACCTTCAGAGAATATTTGGTACATTCATGGGAATTGAAATATTCGTTAACTTAGCTAGCTAGCTAAGTTGCAGCAACAGTTTCGAGGAAAAAGCACAGCCACGTATTTAACAAGTTCACGTTAACCTTAGCTAGTTGGATTGACGTTAATGTTAATTACTAGCTAAGTAGAAACTCGTGAAAGACCATAAATCCGTGATAAACACTCGTGTATCACCGAAACAACAAACGGTTATTTTAAGTTCGATATTCTTTACAGTTAACGTTATAGCTTTACCGTTGACGCTTTTTATCGAACGAGTTAACGTTTGAAGGTAACGATAGCCAGCTCTAGGTTAGTTAACGTTACCTAACGTAGCTAGCTAGTGACCTTATCAGCCAATATTAACTTACCAGTTTTGTGGCCCGGTACGGTCCAGGGGTGATAACATGAGAACTCATATTTATCACACAAAATGTTTGCCTTCATCCGATATGACAAGAGGTACAACTATCCATTACTCGGGGAAGAATTGAACCGATGTTTTGCTACCATATAACGAATGGCAGCATTGATGACACACAGCTCTGCCTGGCTGCTCTCCGTCTGTTCAAAATTACGAGCCGTGTTTTTCTGGCACGGGATTGGACGACGCGCGGGTCACGTGATCAGCCTCGAAATGAAGAGGGTGTGCGTCCGTGAAGGCAGCACACTTTAGCTTTTAAAACAATCTGATTTACAGCGTAAAGATCACCCTGTCTACGGCAAAGTTATTCACTGATGATACCACTCTTCTGTCCTCCACAAAAACGTTATTCCACGTTTGCTGTTCTCCACTTTGCCTAAAGGAACAGTCAAAGAGCTGCAGTGTCAGCAATGTTAGTGTATGGAGACAATTATATTGCATTCAATGACACAAACACACCGGGAATTTACATTAGCATGTCTTCAAAAGCCTTTTGTGGTGATTATACTGATCAGTTAAAGGCAGAAAGAGAGGTGGGGGGTCTGACCAAAAGACAGTAGGGGTGAGACAGGAGAGTGGGTGGTGTTGATCAAGCCACTGCTATAGACATGCTAATGTCTGGAAACAGTACACTAAAATGATAGCCTACATTCATCTTTCTCCTTTAAATTTCCTCCAAACTTGTTTTAAGACATAACACCACAATCTGTATATGTTTTTTTTTCCACAAAAAAAGTTCAATTACCTTGTTAAAAAAATGTTAAAATGACATCTTCTCCTTCCTCATTTTGAATCTATTAACATGCAAATATTGTTACTTAACTGCTGAACACACACAATGTCTCCTACTTTACATAAAAGTGAAGATTTTAAGTTTCCACATCACAGCGTAGAATGCATATTGTGCCAGGATTGTGACAACATGTCACAAAATGATGCTCGTGCTGACACGGCTTCAATTCAGATTTAGGGTGCGGAGAGTGCATGCAGAGGAAATGTCTCTCTTCAGCAGATAAATGTGAAAGCAGGCTTCTACAATCAAACTCGGCACATTCATCATTATGCACAGTGACGCTCAAACATTAAAGGGAAGTAAAAGCACATTTTTAAGAGCTTGGGGCTTTAAAGTCTGGGCAAGCCACACCATTTGAGTGTGAGATTTACTTGAATTCACACTAACTTGAGCAGCAGTGGTAGTTTACTGCCAATAAAGACTAATGGAAAAAACACAATAACCACAACAGGAATTACACAGATACAAGATGAGGAGCATATGTGTAGTTACGGAGAGACATGAATAACATGCAACTTGTGAGGCCTTTGAAAAATGGATTTGAAAGAAGAAAACACAATGGTATTGTGTCAGAATTCAACACCATTTTGGACTAATAAAGCTGGTGCCACAAACATTTCCACTTCATGGACTGTGGGGATTGTGTAAAAATACAGTGGGGCACTGAAAAATATAAAATGCCGTAGTGCAGTAGCTACTAATGTGTCTCATATAGTGCATGGACCTGTAGGTTTGGCCTTTTCTGTGCAAAGGCATGTCGACAGCTGATAGAGTAACTGAGTGATGATATCATTTTCTGTATTTTTGTGCTATTTTAATCACATTTGTTTGTTCAAGATGCACTATGAGTCATGATTTAGTGGGTTTTAGACCAGTTGCGTCACTGCACTTACAGAGTGGATGTAGGTGACAACATAAGACCTTTTAAAATTGATGTGGAATCTTATGTATACTTTGACAATCATTTAAACCGAAAAGTGCAACAAAAAACTGCTACTCTCCTGGAAGACATTGTGAAGCATAGTGATTCTTTGTCAGCTCTTTATTTTTTTAATTAATTCAATCATTATTTTTTATAATGTCCCAGATTCATGTCCTGTGTATATACATTTCCCTATTCTGTTTATTTCAATATAAAAAAAAAATAAACAACCAACAAATGAATCGAGACGTTCTCATTTGTAACCACTGGAAATAAACTCTTCTGAAATGCTGCTCTCTTTTATCAAAAGAGATTGCTCTGAAATACTTTTAAAAGATAAATCACCTCAAGATAAAGATTAATAACCTCAATATCAATACAAAAAATACTATATGTGATGCTCCCCGAGTAATGCAATACAAGGCTCTGAAAGAGGATTATACATTTTGCACCACTACACTGCAGGGTCATACTGAACTGGCTTGGCATGGCTGCCCCCAGCTGGTCTTCATGTGTACCAGTGGCAGAGTCATAATAATATAAAAAAGGGCACCAATAGTGCGTAGAAAGTTTTCTATCATGCATGGCAGCCTAAATGCCACTTTATCCCATTTTCTCCACTAAAAGGGCACTCTAGAGGGCACTTTATCACATTGTATATACCATTGGGGCAAATAGGGCACTTTTGCAGCATCTCTTTTGAAATTGAAAATCGATGATGATAAAAACAAACTTTAAACCTTGTATATAAACAATTAAAACATTCTTATAGATCGATCCATAAATTTAGCCATTAATTAAACTCATTTTTGCATTTTTATTGGAAAATTCAGGTCGTCTTCAGAACTGATGAGCACAGAGAACCAGAGAGAGAAAAAGAAGATCAGACTGGAGCTGCACAAACTTCCCCTTCATCAACCTGCAGAGAAACAAAGTTTACAGACCTCACACTGGAACATTTTTACGCGGAAACATGTTCACATGGACATGGTCTAATATTTCTGTGTGTGAGATTCAGCTTGTCCTTGAAGCTGAAAAAAAGAGCTGTGCACAAGCGTGGATTCAAATCCCACCTGCCACAATAAAAGGTTTCTCTTATTGTGAAAAGCATGTCTTGAATGATATATATATATATATATATATATATATATATATATATATATATATATATATATATATATATATATATATATATATATGTGTGTGCGTGTGTGTGTGTGTGTGTATATATATATATGTGTATATATATATATATATATATATATATATATATATATATATATATATATATATATATATATATATATATATATATATATATATATATAAAAACTTCATTTTAGTAGACCTACTGTGCCTTTTGAGGTAGCCTTGTAATAATCTAACCAACTAGCGTATTTCAGAAACGATACTACTGTACTTATTTGGCAGACTAATAATTTACAATTATTATCTTGTAATATTATAGACTACAACAATACTGGCAATAAAGTTCCATTTTACATGCAGGTCTTTTTCTTGCTATGTAATTTTGCTTGATGGATGTTGTTTTGCAACCTAATTCAACAATCTTTGACGGTATATTTTTAACGTTAACTGTTCGTTTGTCATGGAGGATCCCCTAAAAGACTGCCGTGACCCGGATTCGAACCGGGGTTGCTGCGGCCACAACGCAGAGTACTAACCACTATACGATCACGGCGAGCTATCCTCCAGGTGAAGAAACACGTTTTCACAGAAAGTCTGCTCCTCTTCTAACAGAGCACATTTTTTGGGGGTCAAATTTGGTCATTTAAAAAGGACATAACATCACTAACGCAACAAAGATTAAGTTATATTATTTTTACAAGTATTATTTATGTCAAACATTTTCAGTTCATTTGAGAAATAACCATAATAAGTGCACTGCATATTAAAGCAAATAATATAATAAATTAGTAATTTGGCTTTAGTGGTGTCGAAAAATATGATTTGAGTGAAGCAGCTTCGGTTTTTGTTTCTCAGACTATGGGCGTGGCTTGCGGCAGTTGAAAAATGTTTTCGATAACTGATTGGTCGATAGCAGTGTATTCTTATGGTTTAGATGTATTCTCTTTACCCATTGGACAAGGCGCAGTCATCCTCGTTTATAATTGGCTGATTAAACAAAACGACCGAATTTCAAACATGATCGTCATTCAGCATTGTCGAAGGAAGCGTGTTTTAACGATTGCTAGCTAGTTGGCAAGTATCATTCTAGGCAGAAATAGCTAGCTAGTGGTTGCAGTTAACATTACATTTAAAAAAAATAACTTCGTAACATGTAGCTAGCTAGCTATTAGCTACTGTTAGTTTTTAATTTGAAATGGCTGAAACGGGAAATTCAACACGGAGAGGATTTCTGGACTTCAGTCCAATAAAGAGAGAAGACGCTAACAAGGAGAACGATGTTACCGTTTTGATTTTGACCCATTTTTCAAAGGCTCCTTTTCTGTCATTTGGAACCGTAAGGTTGGGCACCTCCAAGTCTGTTGTTCTCCGTATTGAGAACCCTACAGACTATGCCGAAGCGGAGGTTACTGTTGAAAAGGTCCCGTCAAGTAAAGGCTTTTCTGTGGACCACAACACGTTCACGATTCAGGTATGTTTCTCGCTAACTAACAGCTTTTCTTTAACGTTAACGTACACGAAGGGACTCAACCTATGTTATTGTTTTGTGCATATAAGAAAATGAAAACAAAAGAGAAGTGTGTGTGTGTGTGTGTGTGTGTGTGTGTGTGTGTGTGTGTGTGTGTGTGTGTGTGTGTGTGTGTGTGTGTGTGTGTGTGTGTGTGTGTGTGTGTGTGTGTGTGTATATGTGTGTGTATATGTGTATGTATATGTGTATGTATATGTGTATATATATATATTTGAAAATGCACAGTTAGAATGAGTGCATGTTAAAGGAACCCAGCTTAACGTTACATTGGAGTTAAAGACCGCTGTAAAGTTACATGCTTGTCACCAATTTACTAACAGATATAGCTAGCTAGGCCTAACGTTACATAATTTTTAAAATATCTATATAGTAGACATAAAAACACCAAGGAATTAAAAAAAAAAGAAAAGAAATAACGTTAATTTCATTAACACATTTTGCACAACAAAAGTAACTACACTCATTTGAAGTTTAAGGATGTCAAATATGCCTTAACTATAAAATAATAAATAATGGGCATTCCAGTAAGTTAGTGACCAATTCTAATTTTTTTTTTATAAACCTATGGAATAGAGACAACTCACCTACTTCATGGTAAAGCCATGTCCCACAGAGCCTGTAAACCAAGCTGCTGTCATGCTCCGGAGCGGCTTTGTGCCAAAATGAATCGGTTCTCCTTATTTAATGTTAACACTATTGGAACGTATTAATCAATATACCCATCATGATTTTTGTTTTGTCCATTGTATGATCGCAGTTGTTCTACATCTTAACTTGTGCTTTGTGTTCGCAGCCTGAGGACGCATTCAATTTGACGGTTACCTGGACTCCATCAGAAGAAGGTGGGATCAGAGAGCTCATCATCTTTAATACGAATGGGGTCCTCAAACATCAGGCTGTACTGCTTGGGAGAGCAGATGCACCCAAAAAGAAAAAGGTAAATGTCCTCAGCTAAACACAGAGGCTGTTACAGATACAATTGCACCCAAGTAGATGAAGATGCTTATTAACTCTGGTTGAGCTGCAACAACTATTAATAAATTAGTTGATTGGAAACTGGTTTGATAATCGAATAATTGCTGGATTACATTTTTTCAAAATGTAAAAAAATATATTGCTAAAAGTTCTAAAGTGTGAAAAGGTGCTTCTTTTTCTTGCCTTATCAATATAACAAGACTTGAGGACATTGCCTTGGCCTCTGGGAAATTGTGATGGGTACTTTTTGGTCTTTTTTTGGATGCTATATGGACATAACGATTAATCACGAATATAATTGGTAGATTGATAAACCATGAAAATAACTTGAAGCCCTAAATTCAGGCCTAATTTGCTTGATTAGTACTTAGTTAAACCTGGCACAAGTTCTCATTTAAACAGCCTCAGGAACTTTAACAACTACAGCCTATAGTGTAATTCTGACATGGCAGATATCTTTGTTTTTCTTTTGTGTTTCAGAAAAGCTTATGGGACACAATCAAAAACAAAAAGGAGGGCGAAAAAGTAGCCGCACCCAGGAGAAAGAAAACGGAACAGCCCCTGAAGATGGCTGCCAATAAAACCTTCCAAGTGTCCCGAAAGCCACAGTACAAACGAGAAAAGCCACGCAGCCCACTTGCTTCTCTCAATGAGGGCAAAGCTGTCCTAGAGAGGGCCCTCTCCAAGGACAGTCCTGTTCACAATTACTCTCAGAATGCAGAGGAGAGTAAGGCCTCGAGTTCCGCCCTGAGGCAACTGTCTCTGAGCTTGTCAGACCAGGAGAATATCCATCATGTCCAGAGAAACTCTCCTCTTGTCCTGCTCGTACCAGCCATAGCACTGACTGACTCTGGCAACATGTCTGCTAGCCCAGATGCATTGGTAGGCAAACCGGGATACAAAGATCTTGCCAATATGCTCAACAGGACGCTGTCACCTATCGGGACACCAGAGATGTTCAAGAAGCTCATGCCGCGTGTTCAGTCAGATAGCCCACTCTTTGCTACTGTGAAGTCCGTGGCTGATGCTGATGACGCTGACAGTGTGTTAACTGGAAGCCCGGTGCCTTCGCTGAAAGATGCCCTGGCCCTCATCGACTCTGATCTGAGCTACATTAACACCAGTCCTCGAGACACGAGTTCGAGCGGTGGCTTTTCAGACTCACTGGAATCCAAGAGTGGGAGTCTCGCCTGTGGACCTGAAATAAATGCCCTCAAAGCATTACCGGAGTCCAGTGAGCCAAGACTTACTTTCTTTGTCAGCAAAAAGGTTGTAAGTGAGATTGTTGTTGTTTCCGAGGCTGATAATGCAGGGGTCAAAAAGGCCTCCTTTACCTCTGCCACAGTGACCAAGAGCAAAGCACCAGTGGAGGCGAACCTTTCGAGTGATAGGAAAATAAAGAAGTCGAGGCGAAGGCTCTTGGAAACAACACTGGAGCTGTCTGACAGCAGCAGTCAGTGTGAGCCTCGACTAGGCACTCCCGACCTTCCTGTTATAGACCCAGACAGAGAAACCAAGAACCGGGAAAGCTGTGAAGCTGCCAGCTCCCTGTGTGATGGTAGACACCAAGCCCAGGAGGTTACGTCCTACAGCCTGACTCCACGGCACGACGGCTCACCTACACCCATCCCCTTCCCCGTCACCTCCCCTCCGTCTGTGGCCCCTGGGCGCTTCTCTTTCCCAGCCTGTTCATCACCTCATGCGGCCCCTGCTTCCATCGCTTTTACTGTTACCTCTGTGTCGCCCCTGGGCTCGTCTTCTCCGCACATGTCGCCAACTCTTTCGGTACCGCCGTCCGCTCAGGAAGACTCATTTCCCATTCACGTGGCAGTGAATAGCAAGAAGAGGAAGAGTGAGGAGTATTTGAGAAGTGATGCGAAGATTGTGGATGCTGGGAAGGCTGAGCGCGCCAAAAGGAGCAGGGGGCTAGCTGGCAAAACGCAGCCCCCAAGATCGGTCCAGGAGAGGAGAAGTGCATCACAGAGGCAACAGCCGAGAACAGCAGGTGAGCAAATGTGAAGTTTTATTTGTTGGATGTTATGGTATGTGATATGTTGTTTCATAGAAATTCAAAAAACGCTGCAGAGGTTTTGTCTGTTTTTGACCTGCATATTAAAATCAGTCTAAATCTGCACTCTGAGGTCTATCGAAACCCACATGTATCTCAGTGATGTAAGGTAGGCTGAATAACACAAACGCCTCTCTGTATAACGCAACACCACAAACTACATTCCAAAATGATCATAAAGTTGAATTAACATCTCACTTTAAAAAAAACAAAAACAAACGAGCATTGTAACCTTTTTATAAAGGTAGGATGTATTGTATTAGACATGTTTTAGCTGGGCATAACTTAGAAATGGACAATTGAGTGTACACAACTTGAATGGTGCACATATCAGAGTGCATCATGTAAGTGTTAATTCTACTTAACATTTTTGATTTGTGTTATCAAATGATATGCAGTAAGGAAGTAAATAATTGGTTTGCTTTACAATTATAAAAATAAATAACATTGGCATTGAGGCGGTTCATTAATCGATTTAAGATGGTTAGACATTCTCTATTATTCAGCGATTTTTCAGCATCACAACACATAGGTCCCAATTTTGGAGCATTTTAAAAGTTAAGGCCACAATAAAATGATCTTTGAAGGTACACAGACATACAGCAAATAGTTTTCTTACAATACATATCCTACCTGATGATTTTTAGGTAGTTACATCCTGGAGTGCGATAAACAGGTCAGCCCCTGCTAGGACTGGGCGATAGGGAGACAATCAGATATCACGATATTCTTGACCAAATAGCTCTATCGATATTGCGGCGATATTTTAGGGTTGACAATTGGTGCTTTTAACAAAATATCTTCACACTTAGATTTTAGATAAATAACATCAGTAATGTGGACATAATGTCTAAGTGGGGAAAAGGCAAATAGAACAGCTAGAACAGTCTAGTAAGTTGAGAAAGGTACATCACTTTACTGTAATGCAGCCTTTTTAAAACCAATAAAAGACAACACTAGTCATATCATGATGTTACGATATCCAAAATCTAAGACGATATCTAGTTTCATATCACGATATCGATATAATATCGATGTATTGCCAGCCCTAGCCGCTGCAGATGTTCCTTTTTTATTGGAAGTCAATGTAAACTCATGAATACCTGTATTTCCAAAAATGTATCAAACGTCTGTTGAATATCTGACTTGTTTCTGGACTCTCTGTACAATGATGCTTCTTTTTTTTTTTTCTTCTTCTTCTTCTTCTTCTTCTTCTTCTTCTTCTTCTTCCCCAGGCTCGGTGCGATCAATGACAACCTTTTCTGTAAGGACTGCAAGGTCTGTGGTTCCTGCCCAGGCAAAGCTATCCAGCAACAAACTCCCCTCACGAGGTATTAAAAGATGTCTAATTGCCTTAAATGAGACCTAATTGCTGTTCTTGTAGTGTAGGTCTGTCTGGGAGTTTTGCCAACATGACTTTGTGGTGAAATTCCAAATGACCCTTTCTATTGTTCACAGGTGCCCGGTCAGCTGTAGTTGCTGTAGCGCAGTCAAAGCTGACCTTCATTAAGCCGGCGCAAACAGGTATTTCAATGGCAGAACATTGTAAAATGTTTTGTGTGAGCGTGTCGAAGGGTAATTTGCCTTTTTTGTTTATCTTAGTACAGAAAATTACTGTGCACATCTACAACGTGAGACGGAGGGGGACAAGCAGGTCAAAAGTTGCAAAGAAGTTCCCGCGCACTGTCTAACTTGCAAAAAGTAATTATTTTAATAGTAGGCAACGTTTCGGCACTAGACAGTCAACAGGCAAAATCTTTGCAAGTTGGACACTGTGGGAGTTTCTTTGCAGCCTCTGTTTATCTTAAAATTTAAATTCCGTGTTCTGCGTCTACTCTTTTCTTCCAGCCATACCGAGGCACCCGATGCCGTTTGCGGCCACAAACATGTTCTATGATGAGAGGTGGATTGAGAAGCAGCAGAGGGGATTCACGTGGTGGATCAACTACGTCCTCACCCCAGATGACTTTAAAGTCAACACTGAAGTCGCTCAAGGTAACATTCAGCAGGCTTTCGCTTCTCAAACATGATGTGGGGGACATCTTTGTATTGTAGAGTGTAGGGTTTGGTTTCAAGAAATGTTAGAGCAGCTTCCAGATTTATTGACTCGCTCATTAGTCTGAACACTTTACAACTTGAACGCAGTAATTGCTGTGGTTGAATCTTTATTTTAATGAGTATCTAAGCTCTACATGTTTGCACAAGGGACTTTATAAGTCTTATAGATATATATATATATATATATATTTTTTTTTGAAATGTATTTCTTGTGTAGTGAATGCTGTGTCCCTCGCCATGGGCAGCGATGACAAGTACAGTGGGCCTAAAGCTCCCACCAAAGAGGAGATGTCTTTCAGCACCTACACGGCCCGGCGGAAGCTGAACCGCCTCCGTCGTTCAGCCTGCCAGCTGTTCACTTCTGACACCATGGTCAAGGCTATTCAGAGGCTCGAACTGGAGGTGGAGGCCAAGAGGCTGCTCGTCCGCAAAGACCGCCATCTTTGGAAGGACATAGGTAAATGAACAATACAGCATGAAACCTGCTGATGTAGGGTTTTGAAATGCTCTGAAGTTCTCATCAAACCCCGGATATGTCTGAAAGTAACTTTTTTTTTTTTTTTTTTACTTTTTTTTTTTTTTTTTTACGTTTTGCCGTTCTTTCAGGTGAACGACGAAAAGTCCTCAACTGGCTTCTTTCATACAATCTGCTGTGGTTACGGATTGGGCTCGAGGTAATCTTGTGCAACAGCGTTTCCCTCTGCTTTTTAAATTTATTTTTTGTATATGTTCGTTTCTTCACCGTCCACGCTACGCTTGCTAAACCCAATGTTGTTCGTTGTCAGACGATCTACGGGGAGTTGATCTCGCTGGAGAGCAACAGTGATGCCTTGGGTCTGGCTATGTTCATCCTCCAGCGGCTGCTCTGGAACCCCGACATCGCTGCTCAGTTCAGACACGCCAAAGTGCCTAACCTATACAAAGACGGTAATTTAAGAGCATCGGTTGTGTCGTCTGAACTGAAGACTGCGGTTACTGCCAGAGCTGCAAACATTTCAGAAATATTCTGAGGTGGAGACTTTTACCTTGGGAACTACTTGTTGCGATATATTCGTATCCAAATTAATTAAAGGGATGTTGAGTGAGTTATTGGCTCAGGTTGTATTTCCCCTTTCATACCCAAGCAGAAACGTAAACCAGTTTTGCCACATCATATGCAGACAGAAACTTAACTTGGGTAGACGTTGAACGACTCGACTTCCTGTCATTCTTTCACTGACCTAAGCAAAACTTTTAAATTTCCTGCCGACAACACAACAGCTATGACATTTTCTGCAGATATCTACAAAATGAGAGCATTTAGTTTATGATTTGGTAGATCAGTGTGCATGATGCTAAAAATCATCTGTATGCGAGTTGTTACGCCTCATCAACTAAAGGGTGCTCAGTGGAAATTTCCAGCTGTAACTTGCGATTGTTTTCATCATCGGTTAGTCTGCTGATTATTTGGTAATTTTTGCGATTTATTCATTTGACGATATGTCAGAAATGCGGCCCATCACATTTTCCCAGAGTCTGTAGTGAGTTGTTAAAATGTCTAGTTTTGTCAGATCACCAGTCCAAAACCCAACATATGTTGATTTAAAATGATATAAAACTGCAAATCCTCACATTTAAAAAGCTGGAACCAAAAACATGTTTAGATTTTGCCCAAACATGACAAACTTGGCTATTACCGGTGATCCAAATACTTGCCAATTAATCTTATATTAAGAACAAGGGAATTAATGTAAAACTTAGAATTCTCTCTTTAGTATAACAAAAGAGAATTGTGTTTTCATGTAGTTCTCTTGCCAGTTGTTGAAGTTGTGTACGTTGTCAGGCTTGTGTTACCCTGGCCTGGTGTTGACCCCTCTCTGCCTGTCCTCGGTTAGGCCACGAGGAGGCGCTGTCTCGCTTCACTCTGAAGAAGCTGCTCCTGCTGGTGTGTTTCCTGGACAAAGCCAAACAGTCCCGGCTGATTGAGCACGACCCCTGTCTGTTCTGCTTGGACGCAGAGTTCAAGGTAGTCCTCCCACGTCATCACAACAAATGTTAAATACATTAATAAAAAAAAAAAAAAACATAAAATTGCTTTCTCATTAAGGGCCAAAGATGCAACCATATCACATAAGTTGAATCATAAATAAAACTTTAGAATTCTTTTATTTGATTTATTTTTTTACATCAATTTAGTAATTTTGTATCTTGTCTCAGATCTCAGTCGTTATTTGTGGCTTTTTTGAATGTCTGTTATCCGATGCTGTTTATAAGATCTTAATTATTAAATAATGAAATTATTATTGGGCATAGAAATGGACACTGGGAGCTGAGACCAACACTCAGGGTTCTTTCACACCTTCATCCATGGTTACCAACTATTCACATAAATATATACATACAGATGAATTATAAGATTACTTCTCGACTAGTTCCTGATCAACTGATGGATTTAATAGTAAGATTAAAATTAATGCAAATGTATGCTTATGTACCAATAATATATCAAGTCTTACTTTGAGTCACCTAATGCATATTAGCTCAGATTTACTATAACATTATTTGGGACATGATCCAAATGGAAAAAAAGCATAATGTGTATAATGTTTACATAGTCTACCCTTTTATCTGAGGCGGCGTATGTTGTGTTTTTTTTTTTTTTTTTTTTTTTAATTATTATTATTATATACAGACGAGCACAGAGCCAAAAAGCTATTCTTAAGTGAACTTCATCTTCCTCGCTATCCTCGTTTTCTGAATCCATCGTTCAACTTAAATGATAAATGTTGTTTGGTTTTGTTTTTTACAGACCAGTAAAGACCTGCTCCTAGCCTTCTCCAGGGACTTCCTGAGTGGAGAGGGGATCCTCCCCCGGCATCTCGGCTACCTGGGGTTACCCGTCTCCCACGCTCAGACGCCCCTGGACGAGTTCAACTTTGCTGTGAAGAATTTGGCAGTTGACTTGAAATGCGGCATTCGTCTAGTGTGAGTTAGTCGTGCATTTTAATGTGATGCTCTGATCCCCGTCGGATATCTGTGTTCAGCAGAGCTGTTTCAGACCGGGGATTTCCTCATGTGATTCTCACTGAAGGATGCTCTCTCCAACTGCCATACCAATATAACAGAATTGTTCTCTGATCATAGTTCAATCTCATGAATGTATCTCCTAAAGTTTGTGGTTTCTGGTTGTTATAAGGCATTGTGGGCAATGTTGGCGATCAATTAGCAGGATTAGCTTCATGGCAGGATTTGGCATTACATCATTTTTGTATGGGTACGATGAAGAACCTCAACTCGACGAGACTAGCCATCTAGCGGTTTCATCTGTAATCAGTTTATCAACTATCTTTCCAGAATTTGGTTTACATCAAGATATACTGTATATTGATGTTGTAACATACAATCATTTTGATAGAAGTTTTTATCCGTATTGCGCACCCCTAGTTTGGGAGGCAGGGGTCATATCTTCATTTACACTAGTGCTGCACGATATTAGGAAAATATCTAATTGCGAGTATTTTGACTGAAATTGGGATATGATTCACAGTATTGGAGGGAATGATCATTTTTATATATATATATATATATATATATATATATATATATATATTATTATTATTATTATTATTATTATTATTATTATTATTATTATTATTATTATTTATTTATTTATATTTTTTTCTTCTTTGCGAGGGTCTCTACCATCCCTAGGATGGGATCTGTAGGCCAGGACGTCTCTGCACCACTACAATACTTTATTTTAGAATGGTTTGACACACATTTTGCCTTTAACAAATATTGCGCCCCCCTGCGATTTGGATATTGCAGTAGTTCATATTGCTATTTCGATAAAATTGCGATTAATTGCACAGCCCTAATTTACACATCAGAGCTAATTGAGTGAGTAATCAATACTGAACTGCTATTGTATTACAATCAAAGCCAAGGTGCCAACAGAGGCTGTCAACCCAAAAACATGCTGCATTTTTATTTGATGTATCTGAAGGTGTGCAACATGTGATGTTAAAAGCTTTTTGCTAATTAGTTTCCTACTGCTGTTTTATTCAAAAGTGCATCATAGGATGACAAAATCTCAAGCAGCTGATCAAGAGTGACCCGCGTCGTTGTCTAAAATGATGTAGATTGTGGTCATTTAGGTCTCTCAAACTATCAGCATTCATTGATTCTACAGTAGAAGGAATGTGTGACGTTATTGGAGTAAAAAAGTGCCAAAGCAACAAGTCCTAAGATATCAAAAATGGACGCAAAGTTTCTTATGCCGCATCATTTTTAAAGTAGGTCTTTCATGTGGGTTTTGCTTCAAGGCGTGTGATGGAGCTCCTCATCCAGGAGTGGAGTTTGTCGGCCAAGCTCCGTCTGCCAGCCATCAGCCGTCTGCAGAAGGTCCACAACGTCGACATTGCTCTGCAAGTGCTGAAAAGCAAAGGGGTCGACTTCAAGGATGAACACGGTAATTGTTGTTTTTCTCCTGAGCAAACCGAAAAACACTGAGACTCTCAACCTGAAAGACTGTTTTCCCTCCACAAAATGAGATTTTCATTTCACGGTCTGATGCCTTCTTTCACAGAAAGTGGTGCTTATTCATTGCATTTTTATACTGGGATTTTTTTTTTTTTATTCAATTATTATTTTCACTCTTTCACTTCAGCATGAACACCTGCCATTTCGTGTGAGAGTGACTTAGCGGTCCTTGACAAAAGATACATTCAAGAACATGAAGGAAATTAGAAAAGTAAACACAATAACTTTGCAACTCCATCACAAAAAAGACCCCTAATGCTTTAAAGAAATCTTCCTTTCCAATCGTAAAAATGGCTTTAGCAACAGCCGTGGCCAATGTCCCATCGGCTAACGTAGAGGGGGTGGGATTTATGACCTGTACTGCAGACAGCCACCAAGGGGCGATCAAGATGTTTGGCTTCACTTTTGGGGAGCTGTTAAGTCGTCCGTCTTTATAAACAGTCTGTGGGTCAAACCCAAAGATATTCCATTTACTGTAGGTGCTTCTCATGTCTCTTAAATTGCCTCCTCCACTTGCCTCCCTTCCTTGCGTCTTAGGCCCTCCCACCGAGGAGGCACGGGAGGCAACGAGGAAATGTGTTTTTAGAGGGATGAGACATCCTTTCCTCTGAACAGTAGCATGATTTCGTCAGTTCTTTGGGCGGAGTTAGAAACTCCTTCAGCTGTGTGCGTGTGTGTGTGTGTGTGTGTGTAGATCACATCCATACTATCCCTGTATGGATGTGATATGATTTCTATCTTTGTTGTCAGTCTGGCTCGGGTTAAACTCTTTGTGAAACAATGAACACCACAGAACTTTCTTTTATTATCCAGTTTGACAGTCAGTTAGAACGGAAAAAGAACCTAAATAAACTTTAATGTAGATTTTCTTTAGGGTTTTATTACATGGTATCAGATCGGCGCATAAACTCCAATACTTCCCGATACCAGCGTTTTAGGCAGTATCGGAGCCGATACTGTATCGGTATCAGAACATCTCTAATGGTCGCTCCTCGGGGCAGAAATGAGAGCTTTGAGACGGCCTTCACAGAGGAGGGACAGAACAACTTTCGGTTCAGCAGAGGACAGAGGAGATGTCAAATAAGGTCCATGAGATGTAGCTTATAATACGAAACTGAGGAAAGTCGTAAAGTAATGAAAGACTTCAATGCAATGATCTGATGTGGTTCAAAGGCGTTTAAGCATTGTCTTTATTTTCAGGCTCCATCATCGATTCCAGAGACATTGTGGATGGACACAGAGAGAAGACACTAAGCCTCTTGTGGAAAATCATCTTCACGTTTCATGTTTGTACCTGACTTTGTTTCAAATCGGCCAGTAGGGCAAAAACTTTTTTTTTTTCTTTTTTTTTTTTTTTTAAACCTGTGGAAAGATTTGATTGATATGCTGTTATCCAATGATATGTTAAGGTGGAAGTGATTTTGGACGAGGATCAGCTGAGGGAGGAAATTGGCTTCCTGAGGAGAACCTTGAGGACCAAACGGAGGCTGGTGTCTCTGAGGGCCGACCGGGGCCTTCAGCCAAGCCCCGCGAAGACCAGAGTGCCGTATGAACACAGCAGCACTAAGATTACCCTGCTGATGGACTGGGCCCGCGCCGTGTGTGATTTCTACAACCTTAAGGTGAGTTTGGAGTATTTTCTTTTCGGCCCGTGAGCTGAAAATAAAAATGTGTTGTGAGTTTGTATTGGTTATGATTTTATTTCAACTTGTTAAGCAGGATGCAGTGTTACTTTGTTCACCTCTCGTCATTTGATGTGTTATTGAACTGTTCTTCTGTTGTAGCTTTTGGTGCTGTGTATTTGGTGGCGGTTTTACCTGAAAACCTTTAAGGGTTAAAAAGTAAACTTCCGTTTTAAACAGGTTGGTGTTTGTTTGGGTTGCTAAACTGCTGTTGTGCACCTAGAGGCAGCTACATTTCTCCTAGACTTTCACTCATGTCGAACTGTCACAGTCCCAAAATGTCCCTCACAAGTCCCAACTTTTAGGAAACCTTAAATGAAGTGTGTTGGCTGTCTGTGCAGGTGGAGAACTTCACAGTGACGTTCTCGGATGGCCGCGTCCTCTGCTACCTTATCCACCACTACCACCCCAGTCTCCTGCCAGAGAGGGCTGTCAGTCACAGCACCAGCCAGACTGTCGAGTGCTCACCGAGGGGTCGCCTGGCGCTCGACTGCTCAGCCAGCGACTCCGACAACTCCTTTGACTCTTTGCCGACAGCTTTGAACGGTACTTGTCAGCTGTGTCTGTCATGAAATTGTCTGCTTGGATGCACAGTTTAAAGATGTTGAGACATTTGTTTCGAAACAAATACTGACGGGACTAAACCTGAATTTATAGTCCCATCATGTATACAGTCATTGCATTAGCCCGGGATTTGTAGCTGGCTTTATCCAGAGTAAACCCACTTGTTATGGGATCTAGACTTTTTATTTGAAACAAACATTCATGAGGAGTGTAGCGGCTATTCCGTTTCAAAATTATAGCCACTGCCCCAGCAATAGAAGAGCGGTTTTAACGCACCTTTGTTCCTTTTGTTGTTGATCCAGGAATGCGGTCGTTCTTTGGAAATAATAATTAAACCCAAATATCCTACCTAATAGAAATAAATCTTTATGATCCTACCAAAATGTTGTAGGCTAACGTTGCGTGTGTGAATCAGGGAAAATGAACAATACTGATGGTTTCTTAAATACTAGATGTGGTTAAAACAAACTGTTTGGTCTCAACTAAAGCTAGGACTTCCAAAAAAACTCCACACGTGTTTCCAACTTCCCTTTTATCAATTATACCACACCCGCAATTACTATGGTGTGGCCGTTTTGTCAATCAAAATCAGTGGATCAGAACTATAACCAAAATATGGGTCTTAAAATAATAACGATTATTCTTTAAATTTGAACAAACTGCTTTTTTGGCTCCTACAAGGAGAATGTCGTTAAAGTACACTGGTGTAGCTTTGGAAATTCATTGAAAAGTAAAAAATTAAATCAGGACTCAAATGCGTAATGTTTTGCATGTTAACTTGATTTCTCCTCATTTCCAAACGTGGAAAGATCATAGTTTTTAATTATAGGATACATTTAGAAAAAAATGACTGAATGTCCCGCCTCCAAAATAAAGCGTCTATTTGTGAACTTGTACGTAGGACTTTTAAAAGAGATTACGAAGAAATGAGAGACTAAACGACTTAAAGGGGCGCTATGCAGTTTTGGCCATTTCTTTGCTTTTTGCTCGCAGGTTTCTCTATAGCGCTACAGGGGCAGCTTCGGAATAGATATTTGGCAGCTCCTATGTTTACTTGTGTCTGACTCCTCGCTCGGTCAGTCTGCCGTTTCCTCTTTCTCTGTTCCTCCGACAATGCTTTCCTAGCTTTCGGTTTGTTTTTTGCCGGCTCAGTAATGACTATAGTGTGAAAAACTCCCATCGCTACCTTGTTAGCCGGTTCCTGAATGGGCGTATGTACGACCACCATTCAACTCGAAAAAAAAGTCATATGACCATTCCAATGACTCCAAAGCTGTTCAGTTAAGGTAACTTAAGCTAAAAACAAAACAAACAAAAAAACTGCGTAGTTCCCCTTAAGTGATGACTGCATCTGTTATTTTTGTCAACAGGCCCAGATTCTCCGTCAGTGGAATTTAAAGAGCTACTGGAGAATGAGAAAAACAACTTCAGACTGGTCAACACGGCTGTGTCTTTCCTGGGCGGAGTTCCTGCCATGATCAACCCAGCCGACATGTCCAACACGATCCCCAATGAGAAGGTGAGACCAGACACTAGGTTTTCTCTACCCTCTGCAGGAGCACAGATTGTTTTTACCAAATGCAGAGCTGTATAAATCTGCTTTATATTCTTAGTCAACCTTACCAATGTATAACAAATTTGTCACTGGAGCAGGCTGTTGCCTGGAAGCCCAAGATGTCTTGTTTTCCAGCATTAAAACAATAATGTTCTTGTTCAAGTATTGGGTCATAGGTGAAGCCCTGAATGTATGTTTTGCTTTACGGCACAATTGAAGGGCCGTAACAGCGGCTTTAATTTTAGTACGCCATACATATCCACTAGCGAAGATCAGAAACGTGCTTAACATGGCAAATGCATGATAATGAAATTCACGTTTCTTCAAAGCAACTTCATTTTAGAGCTTTAGAAGTTTTAACAGTCTCTCAAATCAGAACTTCTTGAAGGCAGGACACCCACACGACAGGAAATTAGTCACAGGATAAAATATTGTTTTGGGAGCAAAATCGCAATTGCAGTGAGTTATAAATGCTGATGTCTTTAGACAGGTAAAGGACTTTAGGTTGTTTTATTACCTGAACATTTCTAATTTGAAAATGTTAACCGTTATAACTGCAGACTTTGGGATATGACTGGCGCTAATGTAAGCCGGCAGTAGTTATTCAGCTAAAACAACTGGAATGGTCCTTTTTTTTTTTTTTTTTAAGACTCATGTCTCCTTTGTCTGGATTTTTTTTCTTTTGTGAGAGACTTCTAATTCTGTATGTAATTGTAGTTTTAGCTAGCAGCAATAATATTTTTTCCAATCTGCTTTTTTTAAGAGGCAAATACATTAGTTGGTCATGGACACATCACCATTGATATCTCAAGATTGTATCACAGTGTACATTAAATCATGTCTTCACTGTGCAATATCCTTCACTACAAAGTGTGACCAGGTCCAGTAACATTTTCTGCATCTGTCTTTCAAAATATGAAAAATACAGTGAATATTAAATATGTTTAAAGTAATCAGGGTTTAGACTGACTGCTCTAGATCCATCATTAAATCTTTCTTAACTCTGGAAACGAGGAAATGTGTTTTTAGAGGGATGAGACATCCTTTCCTCTTTACAGTAGCATGATTTTGTCAGTTCTTTGGGCGGAGTTAGAAACTCCTTCAGCTGCACGGCTTCCTGAAAGGCTGCTCTCGTGTCTCCTCGCTCCTGGCTTCTCGGTGATCCCTCCTCGATGCTCGCTAGAGATGGTCCGATACCATTTTTTTGCTTCCCGATTCTGATACCTGAACTTGCATATCGGCCGATACCAAGTACCGATCCGATACCAGTGTGTCATATAGGGTTGGGCGATATATCGATATTATATTGATATCGTGATATGAGACTAGATATTGTCTTAGATTTTGGATATAGTAATATCGTGATATGACATAAGTCTTGTTTTTTTTTCCTGGTTTTAAAGGCTGCATTACAGTAAGGTGATGAACTTTTCTGATCTTACCAGACTGTTGTAGCTGTTCTATTATTTGCCTTTACCCACTTAGACATTATATCCACATTACTGATGATTATTTATCTAAAATCTAAGTGTGAAGATATTTTGTTAAAGCACCAATTGTCAACCCTAGAATATCGCTGCAATATCAATATCGAGGTATTTGGTCAAGAATATCGTGATATCTGATTTTTCTCCATATCGCCCAGCCCTAGTGTCATATATTTGATTATGTTTTAACAGCTGTATACTACTATCCCTGTATGATGTGATATGATTTCTATATCTTTGTTGTCAGTCTGGCTCAGGTTAAACTCTTTGTGAAACATGAACAAACCCAAACAATGAACGCCACAGAACTTTCTTTTATTATCCAGTTTGACAGTCAGTTAGAACGGAAAAAGAACCTAAATAAACTACTTTAATGTAGATTTTCTTTAGGGCTTTTTTACGTAATCTGTAGAAAAAGGATGCAAGGCTACACATCCATCATCATCCACGTGTTTATTTACAGGTTGTGATGTCCTACCTGTCCTTCCTGTGTGCTCGTCTTCTGGACCTGCGGAACGAAACCAGAGCAGCTCGAGTCATACAGGGTGCCTGGAGGAGATACAGATTAAAGAAGGATCTTCAGCTCTACAAGGTTGGTCAAGTGTTTTGGTACAACTGCAAAGTAATGGGAGTTTTATTTATCTGATCTATTCTTTAATTTTTGCAAATTCAGTCATGGGTGAGGCCATTTATTTCTGGCAGGAACCAACATGAATCTGTCAGACTTTGGAAAAAAAAAAAAAACAGTTCTTTGTGTTCATGTTCTGTGCTCTTTCAACCTGCTTTATTTTCTATTATAAATAACAGAAGTCATTTGATGCATTAATATTAAAATATTGATTTATAGCTGCTGTAAGCATGAAGGAGACATAAAGGGGGGTCACTGACACTGATGAGCATACAGATAATTATCACCTGAATCTGCAGAAAATGAATAACAAATGGTAAGCATTGTTGTTTTTGGGCGGGCACAGGAGAGAAACATGGCCGCTGTGATACTCCAGTTAGTTGTGAGGAGTTTTCTCCAGAAGCGCCGAGCTAAGAGGCAGAATGGAGCTGCCGTCGTCATCCAGTCAGTCTGGAGGGGTTACGTAGCCCGCAACAGGCTGAGGCTAAAAAAACAGGCTCAACTTGGGGCTCTGCAGCATGAATCAGCAACCGCCATCCAGGTAGGTGTTTATTACATGTGTGAGGATGAAAGGGACTGTTGACAAAATCTAAAGTTGTACGTGATAAACCATTTTTAGAGTTTCAGTTAATATCTACAATTGATTTGAAATGAAAAATATCACCTAGCAGATGTTGCAGTAGAAACGAAAGAGTATACGTTTTAGCATTCTCAGGTAAAAAAACAAAACCAGATCAACCAGTCAAAGCCATTGGGCTTTGATTGTTTTTTGTTTTTCTTGCCTCAGACAGTTTTAACAGAGTTTTGGTCCTGAATCTACATGCTGTTTAGTTTTTTGGGATTTTGCTTCAATTTCAATGTCTGTCCATTTGGTTGTATCAAGCACATCTGCTTCATAATGGACCCTGCTTGTGTAATTGTTCTGTGAGTAGATTGTTCTTATCTTCTCCACACAGGCTCAATGGAGGATGTTTTCGGCCATGAGGGCTTACCAACGCCTTAGATACTACGCCATTGTTGTCCAAGCACAATGGCGAATGAGGAGGGCAGCCGCTGCTTATGGAAGAATCTATTGGGCGGCAACTGTCATTCAGAAGAACTCGCGAGCATGGGCTCTGGCAAAAAGAGATCGGGGACATTATCTCTCCCTTAGAGCAGCAGTGGTGAAAATACAAAGGGGGTACAGAAGATGGAAAACCCAGAAAACTGAAAAGGAAAACTGTGCTGCCAAAGTGATACAAGCTGTGTTCAAGAAATGGTATGAGGACAAAATGGCTAAAAGAACTGCTACTGCTGTGAGGATTCAGTCCTGGTATAGAATGCAGAGGTGTCTCCATCAATACAGAAAGATCATGAGAAGCACTGTGCTCATTCAAGCCCAGTACAGAGGCCATGCACAGAGGCGTTGCTTTCAGATGTTAAAACTGCAGCAGCACTCAGCTATCGTCATTCAGAGTGCCTTCAGAGGTCATGCTGTCAGAAAACAGGTGGCGAAGATGAGATGCGCTGCTGTCCTAATCCAGCGCTGGTTCAGGGCCTCCGTGAAAAGAGACGCTGAAAGGCAAGTGTTTGTGAGGATGAAATGTGCTGCCATTACCATACAGGCAGCCTACCGTGGAAAAGTGGCTCGGGAGTCCCTGAAAAAACAGCACCAGGCAGCAACAGTAATCCAGGCAGCTTTCAGGAAGTATGCTGCCCAACGGCGCTACCTTGTGCTGAGAAAAGCTGCATCTGTGATACAGCAAAAGTACAGAGCCACAATTTTGGCCCTTAAGACAAAGCAGGATTATGACGCTCTTAGGAATGCTGCACTTGCCATACAAGCTAACTGGAGAGGCAGAGCTCACAGGAATAGGGTAGAGAGGCGATACCAGTGTGCAACACTGATACAGGCTCACTACCGTCGGCACAAAGCACAAGCAGAATACAGGTCCAAGAAGGCCTGTGCTGTGGTCATACAGCGTCACTACAGAGCTTATGTGTTCGGAAAAGAGATGAGGAAAGCATATAAGCACATAAGAGCAGCCTGTGTTATACTCCAAGCTGGATTCAGAGGCATGAGAGCTAGGACAGAGCTGAAGAAAAATCACTGGGCAGCGACTGTCATTCAGGCTTCAGTTAGGATGTTTTTATGTCGGAAACAATATGTCTTCCTACAAAGTGCCGCCATCATCATCCAAAGCCGATACAGAGCTCTTCTGCTCTGCAGGGCACAACAAAAAGAATACAGAGAGCTGAAGCAGGCCACCGTAAAGATACAGGCTGTCTACCGGGGAGTTAGAGTGAGAGATGACCTAAAGAAGAAGCACAACTCTGCCAGAGCAATCCAAGCTCAGTTCAGGATGCATAGAATGCGTATGGCTTACCTTGCCACCAAGTGTGCTGCCATAATTATTCAGGAACGCTACAGGGCCAAAATGCTCAGGGATCAACAGGTGCAGAGTTACAGGACAATGAAATCTGCAGCTTTAGTCATCCAGGCAGCATATCGTGGCCACAGGGCCAGGAGGAAGATTGTAGAGCTGCACCGAGCTGCTACAATCATTCAGAGAAAGTTTCTCACCATTTGGGATAGAAACATGTTCCTAGCTCTCAAGGCAGCAGCTTTGGTTTGTCAGCGGAGGTACAGAGCAGTAACTCTGGCAAGAAAAGACCGTTTGGACTATCTGTCAAAGCGCACCGCCGTCATTTGTCTGCAGGCAGCCTACAGAGGATATGAGGTCAGAATGCAGTTGCGCATCCAGCACACGGCAGCTGTAACCATTCAGTCTCACTTCCGAAAGTACCAGCAGAGAACCTACTACATAACTCTCCACAGGACTGCCAGTGTTTTGCAAGCACGTTACAGAGCCAACAAGAAAATGAGAGAGAAGATGCAAGCCCTTCGTGCCATGAGAAATGCTGCTGTTGTCTTACAAGCTGCCTTCCGAGGAATGAAATCCCGTGATATTATCAAACAAAGGCATCAGGCCGCCCGTGTTATCCAGAGAGGTTACAGAACATACTGTGAACACAAGCAGTATCTGACTTTGAAATCCTCCGTCATCACCATTCAGAAGAGGTATCGGGCCACTGTAGCAGCAAAGGAGCAAATGCAAAAATACCAAACCATGCGCAGTGCTGCTGTTGTCCTCCAGGCAGCACACAGAGGCCAGCAGCTCAGAAAGGAGGTTGCTTGTTGGCATCAGGCTGCCACTGTGATCCAGTCTGCATTCAGAAAGCACAGAGAGGAAGTCAAATTCCAGGCCATGCGTCTGTCTGCCATTATCATCCAGAGATACTATCGCGCCTGTGTTCTTCAAAGACGAGAAATGGAAACGTTCCTAAAAATGAGACATTCTGCCATCGTTCTTCAGGCAGCTTTCAGAGGTCATAGAGTACGAACCAGTATTGCCAGTATGCACAGGGCAGCTACTGTCATCCAAGCAAACCTCAAGAGACACAAACAGCAGTCAGCCTTCAGGAAGCAACGCTGGGCAGCCTGTGTCTTACAGCAGAGGTTTAGAGCTCAGAGACAGAGAGACATTGAGGTAAAACATTATCAACAGCGCAGAAAAGCTGCTAGCATGTTGCAGGCTGCATATCGTGCAATGAAATTAAGGCAGAACATCAAACAAAGGCATCAGGCCGCCCGTGTTATCCAGAGAGGTTACAGAACATACTGTGAACACAAGCAGTATCTGACTTTGAAATCCTCCGTCATCACCATTCAGAAGAGGTATCGGGCCACTGTAGCAGCAAAGGAGCAAATGCAAAAATACCAAACCATGCGCAGTGCTGCTGTTGTCCTCCAGGCAGCACACAGAGGCCAGCAGCTCAGAAAGGAGGTTGCTTGTTGGCATCAGGCTGCCACTGTGATCCAGTCTGCATTCAGAAAGCACAGAGAGGAAGTCAAATTCCAGGCCATGCGTCTGTCTGCCATTATCATCCAGAGATACTATCGCGCCTGTGTTCTTCAAAGACGAGAAATGGAAACGTTCCTAAAAATGAGACATTCTGCCATCGTTCTTCAGGCAGCTTTCAGAGGTCATCGAGTACGAACCAGCATTGCCAGTATGCACAGGGCAGCTACTGTCATCCAAGCAAACCTCAAGAGACACAAACAGCAGTCAGCCTTCAGGAAGCAACGCTGGGCAGCCTGTGTCTTACAGCAGAGGTTTAGAGCTCAGAGACAGAGAGACATTGAGGTAAAACATTATCAACAGCGCAGAAAAGCTGCTAGCATGTTGCAGGCTGCATATCGTGCAATGAAATTAAGGCAGAACATCAAACAAAGGCATCAGGCCGCCCGTGTTATCCAGAGAGGTTACAGAACATACTGTGAACACAAGCAGTATCTGACTTTGAAATCCTCCGTCATCACCATTCAGAAGAGGTATCGGGCCACTGTAGCAGCAAAGGAGCAAATGCAAAAATACCAAACCATGCGCAGTGCTGCTGTTGTCCTCCAGGCAGCACACAGAGGCCAGCAGCTCAGAAAGGAGGTTGCTTGTTGGCATCAGGCTGCCACTGTGATCCAGTCTGCATTCAGAAAGCACAGAGAGGAAGTCAAATTCCAGGCCATGCGTCTGTCTGCCATTATCATCCAGAGATACTATCGCGCCTGTGTTCTTCAAAGACGAGAAATGGAAACGTTCCTAAAAATGAGACATTCTGCCATCGTTCTTCAGGCAGCTTTCAGAGGTCATCGAGTACGAACCAGCATTGCCAGTATGCACAGGGCAGCTACTGTCATCCAAGCAAACCTCAAGAGACACAAACAGCAGTCAGCCTTCAGGAAGCAACGCTGGGCAGCCTGTGTCTTACAGCAGAGGTTTAGAGCTCAGAGACAGAGAGACATTGAGGTAAAACATTATCAGGAGGTTAGGAAAGCTGTCATCAAACTCCAAGCTGCTTTCCGTGGCATGAAATCCAGAAGATCTCTCAAACAAAGGCATCATGCCGCCAGTGTTATTCAAAGAGGTTACAGAGGCTTCTTCGAACGCAAGCAGTATCTGAAAATGAAATTGTCCGTGTTTACGGTTCAGCGAAAATATCGGTCAGCTGTTGCAGCTAAAGCACAAAGAAGTCAATATCTGGAAATGCGCAGCGCAGCCATCATTGTTCAGGCAGCATACAGAGGCCAGCAGCTCAGAAAGGAGGTTGCCCGTTGGCATCAGGCTGCCACTGTGATCCAGTCTGCATTCAGAAAGCACAGAGAGGAAGTCAAGTTCAAGGCCCTGCGCCTGTCCGCCATTATCATCCAGAGATACTATCGCGCCTGTGTTCTTCAAAGACAAGAAAGAGAAAAGTTCCTTAAAATGAAGCAGTCCACCATCACCCTTCAGGCAGTGTTTAGGGGCTGGTGTGTCAGGAGGGACATAAGTCGACGAAATGAAGCTGCCATTGTGATCCAGTCGTGCTGGAGATGCTTAGTGCAGAGGCGCATCTTCCAAAGGAAGCGTGAGACGGTTGTGAAACTTCAGCGGAGGGTCCGGGCGGTGCAGCTCGGCAGGTTGGAGAGGAACGACTACACCCGAATCAGGAAAGCTGCCATCACACTTCAGACACACTGCCGAGCCTGGATAACAAGGCGACAGGTAATGGGGCTTTATTCAAAGTTCATAGTTTGCTAAAACACATTTATCTGCCTTCCAGACAGCCTTAAGATTGCATTCACTAACCTTGTTGAAAATTGCTTTAAACAGGTAATCTTTTAAAGAAAATTGTCTTTTAACAAGTGGTAATTTTGATATGGTTGATAGACGAAATGAAAATGAATAACATGCTAAAATTAGGGAGAAACTACTGCCTGTCTAGAAAGAAGCTGACCATATTAAAATGTGATTTGTAGAAAAAAGTTATAATGCTTTCTGTTGTGTTTCAGGTACTAGAAAGAGCCAAGGCAGAGAGGAGGCTGCGTTTTACATCGGCGATCTTCCACCATCTCCGTGCCATAAAGATCCAGCGAGCTCTGAGAGCACACTGGGCTTTGGAGTCGGCCAAAAGACAAATCCATTCTGTCATCACCATACAGGTACAGAAACGTAGAGACAACAATTCCATTTTTTTTTCAAGAAAGAAATATGTCACTGATAAGCACTTCTGATGAATTTAATGAATCGGTGCTGAGCTCATTTCCTACAATAATACAAACAATTTCCTTGTCCCCCCCCAGCGATGGGTGAGAGCGAGGCAGCAGAGGAGACGGTATCTGGAAGACAAGAGGAAGGTGGTCATAGCCCAGAGAGTGGTCAAGCGCTGGTTAACTCGTCGCCACAAGGTGGCGTCTGTCATCCAGCAAGCCGTCCGCAAATTCCTGCTCCTCAGGCGCCAGAAGAGGGTTCAACAGGGCATTGTAAAAGCTCAGGTACTACAGTCAGTGGTGAATTTGGAGCAAATGACTTCTGTACTGGGTTCACACTTTTTCAGATGTCTTATACAATAGTCACGTGACCATATGAACAGTGAAACACGTTTGTGTTTGCTGTAATCATTAGGTGCTTTCTGACCGGATAGTACTTGTACTTTTTAGAGGAAAAGTACACTTCTAAGCAGTTTTAAGAACTACTCTCCCCCAAAATCTTTTTCTGTTTGCATTCCCACTGGCCAAGTGGCCATAGGGACTGGTAGGAGGGGTAAGGGAGTGACGCAAGCACGGCAACGGTCTTTATAGCATCGTCACTAGACCTTAGCGCCACATACAACAACAAATTATGCTAATACTTTTGACTTTTCCTATATTAAATACACGTCCATTCTCGTAGTAATTCACGTAATATTTTGCTCAACTCAGACGGGGCTTTATTATACTCGGAACAGACCCCACCTCTGCCTGCTGCGCTGTGTGTGCGTGTGTGTGAGAGACGGCCGGCAAGCCGCAGGACACTCTTGTGGAGTTTAACTCCGAAAAGACAGTTAACCACAGGTTCCCGTTAATCCTATGGACATGTGTTGTGATATTTAAACAAACGAACCGTCAACGGCGAAATAAAAGCCTCTTATTTACGAGAGCGGTCTGAGAGACCTCCAGCTTACAGCGAGGTGTCTGAGCACGACTGGCCGAGCGATGAGCTCGAGGCCGGGGCAGGCGCTTGCTGGCTGTCGCCTCACTTCATGGAGCTCCTCAACTCCGAAAACTTTGAAGCAAATTGTCAATTCACCATCAATTTTCGCAGGACTGCCTATATTAACAGTTAATATCTCGCCTAAAACGTTGTCAGAAGTGAATTTAATGATGAACAAAATTGTTAAAAATGTCCCGTTGTTGGTTGTTGCTCTGTCTGCAAGTTCCGAGTTGGCAGTGGGCGTGACTTATAAGTTCGACAAGTACACCTAGGAAAAGGGGAAAGACCCTGCTCTGAAGTAGGAACTAAAAAAGTACGCTACTGAGGCCAGAGGAACTTAAAAATCCCAAAATTTTTCCTGTCGGAACACGATGGAAAAAAATGTTCTAGGAACATTTTTAGTTCTATGAACTGCAAAAACCCCTCCGGTCGGAAAGCCCCTATTCCTCCTGTTCATACTGTCCATTAGGAGATCCTCTTGTAATTCACTGGAAGTGCATGAGGACAAAATCCAGTCTTCCAAAGTTTAAGGCAAGGCAGCTTTATTTCTATAGCACATTTCAGCAACAGGGCAATTCAAAGTGCTTTACATGAAAACGGATTAAAAAATTTAAAACAGATAAAATAAGAATAAAAGTTACAGTGCAGTATAACAAATTAAACGGAGCAGTTGAAATGGTTAAATATATAAAAGCAGATAAAATAGGAATTTCTCTTTTATATGCTTATATAGATTGTCATATAGTGTCAACAATGCAACTTCAGTATAAGAAATAAGCAGTTATTTAAAGAAAGGCAACATAAAAAAAGGTCTTCAGCCTTGATTTAAAAGAACAGAGTTGCAGCAGACCTGCAGTTTTCTGGGAGTTTGTTCCAGATACGTGGAGCATAAAAACTAAATGCTGCTTTCCCCTGTTTAGTTCTGACTCTGGGGACAACAAGCAGACCTGTCTCAGACCACCTGAGAGGTCTGGGTGGGTCATAGTGTAGCAGACCTGTCCCAGACGACCTGAGAGTCTGGGTGGGTCATAGTGGAGCAGACCTGTCCCAGACCACCTGAGAGGTCTGGGTGGGTCATAGTGGAACAGACCTGTCCCAGACCACCTGAGAGGTCTGGGTGGGTCATAGTGTAGCAGACCTGTCCCAGACCACCTGATAGGTCTGGGTGGGTCATAGTGGAGCAAACCTGTCCCAGACCACCTGAGAGGTCTGGGTGGGTCATAGTGGAGCAGACCTGTCCCAGACCACCTGAGAGGTCTGGGAGGGTCGTAGTGGAACAGACCTGTCCCAGACCACCTGAGAGGTCTGGGTGGGTCATAGTGTAGCAGACCTGTCCCAGACCACCTGAGAGGTCTGGGTGGGTCGTAGTGTAGCAGCAGATCAGAAATGTATTTTGGCCCTAAACCGTTTAGTGATTTATAAACCAGCAAAAGTATTTTGAAATCAATTATTTGAGGCACTGGAAGCCAGTGTAGAGACTTCAGAACTGGAGTGATGTGATCCACTTTCTTGGTCTTAGTTTAAGTAAAATATTCCTTCTATTCGATACTGTCCCCTCTGCAGAACCACTGGAACCACTGTCCAGGGACACACAAAGGAAATTTGATACTGAAAAACATATTTGCCTTTATGCAATGCATATTGCATTGAATTGTCGCCTTTATTCTCATATTAGTGGACAAAGTAGTCCAATGTGTGTAATGAGTAATATTTTTTTTTTTGACAATGTCCAACCTCTAAACAAGGACATTTGAACACATGAGGGCAGTATGACTCTTGGCTATATCATTTCAGGGAAATCAGGTCAACTTGAGAACATAACATATCAACAAAATGTTTGGTTAGAATGGATTGTAGATGCGAGTCCAAAATGAAGGTCATTTGAGTTGATAAACCATTTCAATCCTCTGATCCGATGCGCTAATGATTAGCAACTCATTTTTACGAGTTTTTCTTTTAATCGTCTCTTTTCTTCCCTCCGTCTCCCTACCAGGCTCTGTGGAGAGGACACCGCTCCCGTCAACTGAATGACGATCCCAAGGTGGTGAAGTTGAGACACCGCCTACGCAAAGTCTCTGCCGGCGCCAAAGAGGAGGACAAACTGTGCAACAAGACCTCGTCTGCCCTGGAATACCTCCTTCGATACAAACACTTCTCCTACATCCTAGAGGCCCTGAGAAACCTGGGTAAGGTTAGCTTCTTCTGGTAATCCACCCATATGCCACAATAGTGGCTTTACTGGAAAAGCAACCTGGATTTTAGTTGATAAAGGCCAGCAGAGCAAAAATCTGGGTGGGGGAAGAGAACCGTTCACAAAGTTAGTGTTATAAGACTACTAAAGCGACAGTTCACCCCAAAATCAAAAATGCATATTTTCTTCCTGAGTATGCTTCCTTCTGGGTGGTGATACAGTAGCCAGGTGTAGTTGTGTAGAAGGAAAATGGTTCTTACATGAAACAGCTCACAACCAGAGGAAGAGGAAAAATATGTATTGATGAATTGTCTCTAGTAGGGGTAAACTGTGTGCTTTTTGCAAGATGCATTTTAACCACGCGGCCAGTCGAGTGTCATGGTGAATCTGCATTGCTGGTACTGTTAGTTATTTCAAACACTTGATTTTTATGATTCCAGTCTAGACAAGTCATGGCTGTACCCACTGTAAATTGGCAATTTAGACTGAGAAATGGGAAGACTGCGTAGGAAGTGCGGGAGAATCTGTTCCTCTTGTATTTGGTTGTGTGCTGTCATATCAAAAGTGCTTGTGTTGTCAATATTTCATTACATAAGAAGGTGTTTGACTTTTGCAATTTAAACATCCAAAGTGCAAGTGCCTCATAGATTTAAAAAAAAAAAATAAAAATTTAGTTTCCTTGGCTAATACTTGAATCTGATTTACTTCGCCGTTCAAAGGTCTATAATCGGCTTTTATATTGACCCCTTTTTTCTTTGCTTCAACAATGGTTATCTAAAGATAATTTTTTGGTGGGCTTTTTTTTCCCCTTTTTAATTCAGAGTGACAGTGGATAGACAGGAAAGCTGGGAGAGAGAGATGGGGGGATGACACGCAGCAAAGGGCCGCAGGTCGGATAATCGAACCCGGGCCGCTGCAAAGGCCTCAGCCTACATGGGGCGCACGCTCTTACTGGCTGAGCTAGAGGGCGCCCCGAACAACAATTATTTTAAACATAAAAACGGCATATTCAGACACCAAATATATAATTTACATCAGGCATGGCTCCAAAAAAAAACGAAGACTGAAATGATGCAAACTTCCATTTAGTTGATGTCCCCGCAGTGTTGCATAACAAGGGAGAATACAGTTTGAATTGGATTTTGAATTTGTTTTCAAGTCCAGAAAGGTGCACGTGACCACAACGGTGCAATTGGCCTCTAAATATTCTGGGAACCCGTGTTAGTTTGGGCTGTCTGCAGTCTACTCAGTGGTTAGATGGAAGAGGTTTAAACAGATTTCTTTTTTCTCAGTCCATAGTATGTTCAGTTGATATTCAAATAGTGCTTATCCTAGACTAACCTTCTGTTTGTATTGTGAAGTTTTGAAGAAGAGCTTTGCTAAAGCAACCTGCTTGTTGATTCCAGCTTGTTATAGGCTGCATTATTGTGCACTTGACAGTTAAACAGGACACTGTTCCTTTCTATTTAAATCTGCACACATTTTGATGCTAAGCTTCCAGTTTCTTTTACCAATTACTATAGGACATTTCTTCTATTTTTATTAATCAACTGTTGCTCAGGGGGATCTTGTTTGTTTTCTGCTCTTAATTTTAATTGTCAGTCTGGTTAAACTATTGTACAGCCTTTTCTCTCAATGTACAGAACCTTTTTATTTAATTTTTTAAAGAGGACTTTCTACAACCTAAAAGCATGAAAGACCATTCAAAAATATAGTCCTCTCAGATATCTCACTCAATACTTTATGGCACACAATTCCAAACATTTGAATAGTAGGTATTAGGGCTGTAACTCATAATTATTATCATTATCAATTAAGCTGTCTGATTAAATGATTAGTTGTTTGGTCTTGAAAATGTCAGAAAATGGTGAAAGATTTCAATCATTGTTTTCCAAAGTCCTCAAATGTCTCATTCAGTCCGCAGTGCAAAGAGATTCAGTTTACTGTCGTATAGGAGTGAAGAAACTAGAAAATATTCACATTTGGGAATCTGGAATCAAAACATATTCACTTAAAAACAAACAATTTCACTCAAACTGATTTAATTAACGATCTAAATAGTTGGCGATTCATTTAAATAGTTGACAACTGATCGATGACTCAAATGATCTTTGCAGCTCTAGCATTTGTGAAGATGATCTCAGGTGTGTGTGTGTGTGTGTGTGTGTGTGTGTGTGTGTGTGTGTGTGTGTGTGTGTGTGTGTGTGTGTGTGTGTGTGTGTGTGTGTGTGTGTGTGTGTGTGTGTGTGTGTGTGTGTGTGTGTGTGTGTGTGTGTGTGTGTGTGTGTGTGTGTGTGTGTGTGTGTGTGTGTGTGTGTGTGTGTGTGTGTGTGTGTGTGTGTGTGTGTGTGTGTGTGTGTGTGTGTGTGTGTGTGTGTGTGTGTGTGTGTGTGTGTGTGTGTGTGTGTGTGTGTGTGTGTGTGTGTGTGTGTGTGTGTGTGTGTGTGTGTGTGTGTGTGTGTGTGTGTGTGTGTGTGGAGACCACCACCAGACTGTCCCCAGAGTGCTGTGAGCGGCTGGTGGAGAGCGGAGCCACCAACGTCATCTTCACACTCATCCGCTGCTGCAACAGGAGTGTCCCCTGCATGGACATCATCACCTACTCCATCCAGATCCTCCTCAACCTCTCCAAGGTACAAACCCAAGACCTGCTCTCTTTATGTAGCCAGGAAAAGTAATCAGGCTCTCGTGATCAGGGTGTGAAACATGAAGATAATGTTAAAAGAAATGGTGATCTTTTGACTTGCTGAAAGGGTCCTTTGACAAATAAGCTACACCTCTCGCCTGAAGATAGGAAGGTATGAATTGTTCGGGTTAATAACCGGAACCCTCGCGTCACGGTTGGGAAGAGGCCAAAGAATTCTGCCTAGCTTAACTTTCTAAACCAAGCAGACAGTTTTGGGCAAGCGGTTTTTACTCACAATATATGCATAATCTAACCTAGTATTCCAAAAAAGAATCTACGTGGCTGTGTATCTATAACAATAAACAACACATTGAGGCTTTACAATGTGTTTCAGGGCTATTTGTTTGAATTTATATTGCAAGGCGCAGTGACTTCCTGTCAGCCTGTTGTATTCGCTGGGGAGTTTCTGTACGGACTGAGCAAAAGAGAGAACGCGTTGAATAGTGATCTTTAGAGGGGACGGTAGATTGTTTTTGGACAGCCAGGCTAGCTGCTTCCTGCTAAGCTAATTGTCTCCTGGGTCTAGCTTCATGTTAAGCATACAGCCATGAGAGTGGAATCGGTCTCTGTATTCCCAAAATGTCAAACTGATAGGATGAATATGGAGTTAAAAGAATAGTTTAAGTTGCACACAGTGCTGAATAACGAGTTGGCACCAAAGCAACTTGTCTGACATGAAAGGAAAGTTCTTATGATTACTGGCAGCGAGTTCAGCTGATGACGGATGGAGAAGGCCACCGCCTTTTCTCAACAGCCCTGAGCTCTCAATTCTAGGGCTGAGACCATATGCTTTTGTCCCGATCTGATTCTGTCCGATACATGGGTGCCAATTTGATTTGTATTGCGATTTTCATTTATTGCGATTCTAGAAGTATTGCGATTAGATAGTATTGCGATTTTTCTATTCCTCCTTTAACATAAACAAAAGTTGAATAATGCACTTGTAGAGACAATATATCATGACAGTTCTAAAAACGAATTGTTTTCTAAGTCTAGTCTGACATTTATTTCATTTGTAAAGAAGAACATAACGTGGTGTTTTCTGCTTTAGCTCCGTTTAGCTGGAAACTGATATGATGTAGTCGCATTCGGCGGTACCGTATAAACGCTACAATATTTAGGTCAATCGTTGGTTTAAAAAAGCAGGAAAAAATAATCTGTTCTAAAATCGTCACAAAAAGAATCCCGATACATACGATTTTCGATTTTTCTTTTTTTCTTCCCACCCCTACTCATTTCCCCACAGGCTTTCTGTTCCTTCTCACATGAGGCTCAGTTCCTCTTCTGCTAAACCAAGTTCAGACTGAGGGCTGACCTCGTTTTGACTCTGTGTTTTTAAGTTTAGTAGTTCCTGTTTTCCACAATTTACTATGCATCATGTGGATACTGCTGAAACATTCTGCCAGGTTTACATTTTTGTTCATGAAGAGACACGCAAAAAAAGGTTATATAAACTGATATTTGACATTTAAGGCAAACTTTGTTAGAAATGATTCCATGACTTTTATGATAAAATGACCACAAACTTAAAAGACAACTGGCTTTACATTGCATCTGTCACACGTCCTTTACAAGTTAATTTCATAAAGAATCTGTACCTTGGATAAGTAAATACATGGTAATTATGTATTCTTGTTTGTCAGACACTTAAGTGTGTTACTGGCTTAAATTTGGATTTTAAAATCACAATTAATTGACCAAGTCTTAAGATGTGCAAAAAAGAAATGCCAGCACATTATATAAAAGGCATCAAGCAGATAACATTGGTTTAAACGCTCAATGGTGTTTTTTTTGCCTCAAACGGTGCCTTCAAGGCAGCTTACCCTAACCTTAACCCTAAACATAACCATTGCTGCGCTGCCTGGGAGGAGACGTTGGGGGCAAAAAACACCAAAGACCAGTTTAAACGGAGCCTTTCATTCAGTCATGAATGATGCAATGAAAGCATTAAAGGCTGTTTTTGAAACTTAAGATAATAAGTTTTGGCAGTGAGAGCTGAAACTGGAGGACAGTGAATCAAGATGACGGGAGATAAGACTGTAGCTGAATCTGGTTCTCTGAGAACTGAGGAATGTTGTCCTGTTTTCTCCCCCATTCCCTTTTGCATACGTTTTGGCATTACATCCTTTTGTCCCAGCATGTTTGTTTATTGATTTTTCACGTTGCTTTGTTGGGTGTTTTGAATGGGGCTTCATCAACTTTTGTTCAGGCATTCTTGGTCATCAACAATCAAAGATGTATAAAACAAATAATGAATAATGTCCAAGGGAGAAATGAACAGTGGTTAATTGATCTTAATTCCATGCTATTACTTTCTTGCCTTTTTTCTTTCCCTCTCCTCCACCTACTCGCTCATGGTTTTCTTTCCTCAGTACCACAAGACCATCGAGGCGGTGTATTCGGTGGAAAACTCGGTGGAGACGCTACTGGACCTGCTGCAGAGATACCGGGAGAAGGCGGGGGATAAAGTGGCAGAAAAGGGCGGCAGCATCTTCACCAAGGCCTGCTTCCTTCTCGCTCTCCTCCTGCAAGACAAGCACCGTTCTGTGGTCCGTAGCTACTATGACATGAAGAATTAAAAAATAATAAGAAGAATCCAAGAATTTAAGACACGTTTTTTTTTTTTTTTTTTTTAATACCAAATTTTACAGTAAGAATGGCTATTGTAGTTTTTGTAAATGTAATTCAAATGTTTTTCTTTAGGAGGTTATGAAGCTACCTAAGGTCTTGGATAGGATACGCAGTATTTACCGCCTCACTGCTCGCAAAAACAAGATGGACGCAGAAAGAACTGTTATGAAACAGAAGATGAATGCATCGGTCAACGGGAGCTTCGTTGTTCCTGCAACACCTTGTAAATCCCGCCCTGTGCCCAAGTATGTATACGTGTGGGTATGCACGGTTCTCATTTGTCTGAGATGTACAGATGGTATGTGTTTGCAGCTGTTATTGAGATCCTGTTTGTTTGTTTTTCAGATTTGCACCAGAGTGGGTTCTCCGGAAGAACACACTCCGAGACATTGTGGACCCTCTCCGGGCCATTACGTTGGTGGCTAACGCACTCTCGATTGTGTTGTAAATGAAAACATTTTAAATACTTTCTACTTCTCATCTCATTTTTTATTTTTTTTACTTCAGAAAATATTGTACTATGTATTGTTTAAGGTTTTTTTAAAAATCACTTTGGTGTTTTCCGTATGTGTGTGTGTGTGTGTGTATATATATTAAAATGGATTTCTTTCTTAAACATGGATGTTTTGGCAGGCTGATGTAGGCATTATGTCTAAAGTAAGGCCGCGCCTTCTTTCATCGGACTTAAATTTACTAGAACACAAGAATCAATTGGAGACCAAGAGTTCAGTTAAGCAAGTTTACTAAAGTCCAGCATTTAAGCTTACAAAAACACAATTGTGGGTTCACAAAAATGATACTAAGTTTCCCTAACTGTAGACAAAGTGTACAACCCCGTCTAACCATATTGCTAAACGTTTTATCATCTTGCTTGAAGGTGTCCCCATCCTGTCTCTTTCCTGTCTCCGGGCTGATTCTCCAGCACACACACAGGCACACGCACACACACACACACAGGCACACACACACGCACACACACAGGCACACACACACGCACACAGGCACACGCACACACACACAGGCACACGCACACACACACAGGCACACGCACACACACACAGGCACACGCACACACACACAGGCACACACAGGCACACGCACACACACACAGGCACACACACAGGCACACGCACACACACACAGGCACACACACACACAGTAAATTAGCTTAAGCTTTGATTACATATGTGTCCTGAGTCTATACATAATACAGGGAATACAAATTTAATACTGACATCTAGATTATAGAAATATTTCTACAGCAGTGTGTTTGTGTACGAGAGTTCATCACTATTATTACTATATTTACAGAGGCAGAGGGCAGCCAGGTTAACCAATAATTTGACGCTTTTACAATTTTAAATGCACTTGTTTGCTCCCAAGTTGCAGCTCTTTAGAAACACCTCTAAATGTAACAGAAGCATGACAACATACAGTACATTCTGCTTATTAAGCAGGTAAAAGTTACCATATTCCCCATCTTTATTAAATGTTAGTATTACAATTTCTATTTGGCACTAAACATAAACAATAAAATTAGCAGGATATCCGTCTCGACCAAAGTGGTTAATTTTATTTTTTGTCCAATCTCCATTGGGCCTAAATAATTGCTGTATTCATCAATCTGCAATGTACTACAGTATATTGTCTGTCCTGTATGGGTTAACCGTCAGGCCACTTGATGTGAGGCACTCTGCATTCAGGTATGTTACATCATTTTTAGAAAATGTAATTTGTATTAAATAACTTAAGGGGGTAATTTTATGGAAGCGTCAAACATTTTTCTGCCCTCTTAAAAGATATACACAATTCAAAATAAAATCTTTAGGCATCTTCACTGGAGGTTTTGCCGTGTTCATCTCCATTGTATTTTATGTTACAAAGATTTTATATATATATATAAACTTGATACTTATATAAATAATTTCAGAACTCAAAGAATTTACTTCAGGTCAGGACTTTATAAAAAGAAAATGATAAAAACTGATATAGCTTTATACTTGAAAAAAAGAAATGTTGAGGGGTTGCTCACCAGGTTAAGCATGTGCCCCATGTACTTAGGCTCAGTCCTCACTGCAGCGGCCCAGGTTTGAGTCTGACCCCGAGTTGCTGCATGTCGTACCCCCCCCCCCCCCCCCCCCCCCCTCCCTTCTACCACCTTTCCTGTCTTCATCTGTCCTATCAAATAAAGGCCCAGAAGCCCCAAAAATATCTTCAAACAAAGAAATGTAGAGTTTTACTCATATGACAGGTTACATATGTGGAGGCAGAACAGAGACCGAGATCAAGTATGTTTTATTATAATGTTCACAGTAAAAGTGGAGGATAATTGCATGCTCTGTAGATTACTTTCAGATGACTCTCACTGGCAGGTAGGCAGGAGAATCACACCACCATTACACCTCTGACGCATTGCCACTGCACCGACTGGTACTCCTCTGGCACACCTGAACTCAATTATTTCATCATGAGTGAAAAATGTACTGTCACTAGATTTTAAAGTAATGTTATGTTGTCTAAAGACGTCTTCATTCACAATACAGGGTTCTGCAAGAGACAAATAGCATTTTGTTAATAGCAGGAATAACTGTAAAGCACTGTAAACGTGTTGGGTGATACAGTCTAGAGCCTAATTTCCACTGGGGACAGGGGGGACATGTCCCCTCCACTTTTCAAACTATAGTTTGTGTGTCCCCCCCCACACACACACTTTTAAATTTGTTTGATATTATTTTATTTATACGTCTTAGTAATCAGCCCCTATAATAAACAAAGAAAGTAAGACATGTTTTTTTCTTAGTTTACTATTGTTTCTGGAAGAATTTATCATTATGATCAACTTAATTACTTCCTGAATATTCTATCACCATAGTCCCTAAACTTATGTAGAAATGCAAGAAATGTAATTCAAATAGAAAACTTTTTTTGTTTTGTGTCCCTCCCACTTCTCAAACTAAACGTACACCCTTGGATACAGTTGAGACTTTATTTCAGCATTGAACTAAAACCTTAATCTTTTCCTAATCATAAAGTCCTGTTCACACCGGGGAGAAAGCAGCAAGACAGTGACTACATGGAGGGCTGGTGGTTGAACTACAGTAACTGGCTAGCTAATCACTAACAGGCCAGTCAGTCATAATAGCTCTCCAAGCTTCTTTATTTACTGCCTTTATCCACCCCCCCACCCACCTGGAATTTACATTTTTTAAGATTACTGATAATTTAATTTAATAAAGATTTCCAGAAATAAAGCTCTCTGTAAGTTTGTCCCATAACTGTCTGTCTCATTGTCTCCATTTTTATAATGTGAAGCACTTTGTGTTGCATGACTTTTTTTAAATAAGGTGCTATACACAAATAAAGATTGATTGAAGAGAAGAACTGTATCTTACTGAGGCATCTCATCTGTCCGGTCCATTCACCGTTGATGCAGGTTCTGTTAGGCCCACCCTCCATGGTGTAGTAATTTTGACACATGAATTCAACCCCTTCTTGATGGCTGTAATTAGTTTTCACTGTGTACTTGTGCCTGTGTACACGTGTACTTGTACTGTGCCTACACCCTCTAAAAAATATATGGGTACAAGTTGAGGTATTAGATTGTGGCACAGTAAACAGTAATTTACACTGAAAGGCACAGAAAGGTAGCCTGGCTCCGCCCTCCTACATACTTCCGCTCAATTTTCATTTTCCTTCAGTACACCGTCTGGATTTGCGGTATATTCGCGGGTTTTCTCCATGGATGTATTAAGAGAACGATTTTCTCCGGCCAATCTTTACCGGTCCAATCAGTGAACAGAGGGAGTGGCTGAGAACGATGACGTTGAGGTTGTGCGCTAGTTTGAGTTGTAGTTCCGTAATGGCGGTGGAGAAAGACAGAGCGAAGCCATTCGGCCGAATATCCAGAAGTTAAAGCCCAAGCGAGAACAATCTTTGCTGAGTTGTGTTGGTGGCCATGATGTTGTGGCCCTCCTCCCCACGGGGTTCAGGAACAGTCTGATTTTCCAGCTCGCTCTGTTACTGGTGAAGGAGTTTGCTAAGGCGAACGCTAGCGATGCTAAGCCGACGTCACGACCAAACGTTAGTGATTGGTTCTGGCAGATCCAGAGTGGCTCTGGGCAGATCCAATAGTTATAAACTTCAACAGAGTACCCGCCTTCAAGGAAGTTAACACTTGTTAATGGAGAGAGGCCAGACTCTCTGGACAAATGAAATGTACCAGAGTCTGGTAGGACCAGGCTAACAGAAAGGGCCAATTGTGAAATCATTTTTAAAGTCTGGCCACAGCAATATCAGATGCATATTCAGCATGGAAAATGGCAATCTGATAAAATGGTTAAAAAGATAAAAGAAAAAGTAACTGCTAACATTTAAGAAATGCAAGCAAAGTTGTTTTAGGGACCTGAACATGGTCGTCCCCTTAGCCCTTCTTCTCTTTGAGCTTTTAAACCCTTTGCCATTGTTTGGAGAGTGGACAGTAGAAATTACCAGAAATGTTATGATATGCAGTGTTAACCAGACCACGGTACATTTTAAAACTTTTAGTTATACTACAAACATTTTTAAGTTTTAGGATTATAAATTTCATATACATTCTGGTGTCCTTTTCCTTTTATTTTTTTTGATACTTTATCACAGGGAAGGCTGTGGAGTCTTCAAATTCTATTTCCATTTTCTAAGCTTTTTCCCCACTTTTAAAATACAGACACAAAAGTAACTCCTTATGACAGCAGCTTAAGACATAAAGTTAACTTCAAAACCTCGACAGAGTGGATTTGGTGTCCATCCATCTCTGTTGCATGAGGCCCAGGTAGCACCATCTGTGCTCTCGTAGCCTGTCTTACACCAATATCTTGTAGTCTCACCCTTTTCTAGTAATTATGTACAGCTTGAAATAGATCTTTTGGTTTACTTTATGCTTGTTACAACTTGCCTGTAGGGCAATAAAGAGAAATTAGCAATGCATTGTTGAAGTCCAGACAACCCGTCGTCATTACATTTGGCCTCAGCCCACCAGCCTTTGTTTATGAAAAGCTTATAACCTTTTATGAAACTTGGTGGAAGGGTGTAACACGGGGCAAAGAAGAATACATTACATTTTGGAGCAGATCCAAATCACAGGGCCGATACACAAATTATTTTTCACTTTAGTTAAAACATAAAAACGTACACTATATGTAGCCTTAAAACTATATTTGTTGTGGTTGTATGTTACCTGTACAGCTCTCAATCCCAGTCCAAACATATTGCTCACAGGTAACAGTAAACCGTTGTGCATTGTCGTTGCATGCATATTGGACTTCTTCATTTTGTCTGTACCTTTCAATGTCACCCTTCAGGTGTTCAAACAGTTTGAAACTCAAAATTACAGATTATTTGTGACTTTTACTCAGTGATTCATTTCCCAATAATCTCTTTAACAAAATACATTATATAGTGCACTGTAAGCATGAAAAAAAATAATTGTATACTGGATTTGGGATTGACTGGGAGAATAAGTTTGACAGGTTTGGCTGAGATGGTAATTCCTCAAAATCAATAAATTGTAGGGATGTCCAGATCCGATCACGTGATCGGAAATCAGGCCCGATCACGTGGTTTCAGACTCGATCGGAATCGGACGTTACCTCCCGATCAGGACTCGGATATATATGTATATATATTCTCATTATTTTTTAACACATCTATAGTTATGCGGTGGCACAGAGTTAGACTCTTTTGACTCCACACAGAAACAGCAACGCGTGCGGCATGACATCACTTTGTTGCAGAGACGCTATTGGTTAAAGCCGGCAAAGTAGAACACGGAAGCAGCTTAAATATATTATATATATATATATATATATATATATATATATATATATATATATTATAAGCGGAAAGCACGAGTATGTCTGTGGACAGTAAGAGTCAGGAGGGCAGTTCCTAAAAGCTCATTACTGGCTCTGCAAACACTGGGGCTCTTTGATTTTTGTATTTGTTTCCATGCCTGCCGGGTATTTTAAGTTGAGGTGCTATTTGTTTTTATATTTACTTTATACTTGATTGTTCGAGCTACCTCACAGAAGAGGAAGAGCTCTGTTTGTTAACAGAGTTGTTGAATGTTAAAATAAGGTAAATTAAATAAAAAATAAAGAACATCCTGGATCTGTTTTTTCGCTCTTCTTTTTTTCTTGTTTTTATATATTATAGAAGTATCAGATCGGGACTCGGTATCGGTAGATACTCAAAATCAAATGACTCGGACTCGAGGGCAAAAAAACCTGATCGGGACATCTCTAATAAATTGTATACATTTAAAAAACAGAAAAGCAATAACAAAATGTGCCAACACTGAATTTGTTGTCCTGAACGTCCTTACCTGTACACGTTGGACTCCCGATCCAACCATCTCCTCCACAGGTTAGAGTGAATTGTCCTTGATAACCATCCCTGCAGCGATAACCGACCTTTTCATTGTAGCGGTATCTCTGCCTGTATTCACTGATAACATCTGCCTCTGGGATATCCTTTCTGCCACATGTTATTTCTAAAAACAAAACAAAACAAACATGTACACATCAAGTGTGTTCTTACATCAGCAGTATGAACGACTGCTGAAACAAAACATTTGTCATATAAAAAGGCTGGTCTCCAAGAGAAAGAGAAGCCTTTATTGATCCCCAGAGGGGACGTTCAGTTGTTGCAGCAGCAGCACAAAGACAGAAATAAATACAGATAAATAGGGATAGTAAAATAAATAAGGAGTTATATACAAGTAGAATAAGAATAGAAGTAAAAATAGAAACTATACAAGAGCAGTTAAAGACAAAGTCAAAGTAAGGTACCTCCCTTTGTCTCATCTCAGATCTTGTAGTGCTCCAGAATGAGCACATTAATATGGAACATTAAAATGTATGAGAGCTAACAAGCTGTGCTTTTAAAACAGATTAATATCAGTTTTAAATGTGGATTAGTTTGGCATTCTGTGGAGTAGTAAAATAAGATTGGTTAGAAGAGAAACCAAAGCTTGCAAACCTCAAAACCTTTTTATTTTATATTCATTATTGGACCTAAATGCAGGAGATCAGGCAGGAAAAAGTTTGAGCTTGAGGATTTATTAGAATGAAGAGAAAATACAAACAAAAGGAATCCAAAAATCCAGCAGGCAAAACAAACACAAGAAGTCAGAAGAAGCAGGCAAAAACTAATGTCCAAAATAATGAAAAAAACACGAGGAAAAGGGTGACTGGAACAGCGAAAAAAAGCAAAAGACCGTTGGGAAGCTACAGAATGCAGGAACAAACTGACCAGGCACAAACACAAAATGATCTGACAGCAGGAAGACAAAGACTAAATAAACAGGGTAACGAGGAAACACAAGACAGGTGACACAAGGCTGGGAAACAGGTGGAACACTTTAGGGCAATCACAAGGGAGGGAGAACACAGGAAGTAAAATAAGACAAGACAAGACAGAAAACCAGACCGTCAAAATAAAACAGGAAACAGGGCAAAAATACAAAACATAAAAAACAGATTACCAAAATAAGACAAAACACCCCAAACCCATAACAGGCTGAGATGGTAATTTCTCAAAATCAATGAATTGCATGCATGTATAAACAAAAAAACAATAACAAATGTTGTTAAATGTTGCATATGCCAACACTGAATTTGTTGTCCTGAATGTCCTTACCTGTACACCTTGGACTCCCGATCCAACCATCTCCTCTACAGGTTAGAGTGAATTGTCCTTGATAACCATCCCTGCAGCGATAACCGACCTTTTCATTGTAGCGGTATGTCTGCCTGTATTCACTGATAACATCTGCCTCCCGGATATCCTTTCTGCCACATGTTATTTCTAAAAACAAAACAAACAAACATGTACACATCAAGTGTGTTCTTACATCAGCAGTATGAAAGACTGCTTTTATATTACATTTATTTCACACTCGTTAGTACACATAAAAACATAGTTATAGAAATAGCGATGTGGGGAGTATGGACTTGTAAGCAAAGACATCAAGAGATTGACAGCGTGTGACAGGGTGCAAGTAGCAGAAAGGCTAGAATAGTAATGATCTGCTCACTATTCTGGGGCTATATTCCCAAAAATGTTATGGGCATCTGATTCTTTTTTAATGTGACTGAAAATAATTGTATTAGTCTTGTTTGATTCTTACACTGTTTAAAACAAATATTCATATTGTTTTATAATTGTTTTTCTATTAAAAAAAAAAAGTTTGTTCTGTGCAAACAGGTTTTAGATTGTGGGTTATTTATAATGTGATAGTTTGTGTTGTTAGAGTGTGACTGTTAGTATGATCTCTTGTTTATGGGAAATATATACGTGTGTGTATGTTCGCCGGTGTACACCTGCATGTCCACGTTGATGTGATTTTACATATGTTCTTGTGATGGAATGTCTGTGATGTAATGTGTCTAGAGTGGACCCAAGGAAGAGTAGCTGACTGCTACGGCATAAGCTAATGGGGGTCCTTTTAGTGAACAATAAACAAACATGAAGTAGCCTTGTAGTGAAGCTGAGTGGAGTACTACGCAACACGATACACTCTTTTCAGATTTTTTTTCCTCTGCATTGAGCACCATGGTATCAGGATAGATTAATAATATAATGAAGCGACTAGTGCTAGTGCAGAGATCTTCAACAAGGGGTCCGTGACCCATAGTGGATCCTTAGAGTTACTGCAGAGGGGGCACCATATTATTGAATTTGAAAGTTGACAAAATATATATGTGTATACATTAACATGAATACAACAAATCAGCCTATTCGTATAAAAAACATTGAACTTACACAACATTGAGGATTTACTTTACTAATCAAGGTAAGGTAGCCACTATGGGAGCCATTCACAGAAAGGATTCACTGTACCTTCCACATTTATAAATGATGTATGAATATCCATTCATTTTCATCCATCTGACCCAGTATAATAAGTATAACTCAATTTTGTACAATGTATGTAGTATGGGGTCCCTGCTCTGTCTCTCTTTCAGCTAAGGGGCCCTTGGCCTAAAAAATGTTAAAGACCCCTGGGCTAGTTGGAAAAGGGACTTTTATTTCCTGATTTACTTACAGAGTTTAGTTCCTAGGACTTTTTTGGTGAAAAATAGCCATTAGAGTAAGAAAGATCGATCCTAACTGGACCAAAAGCTTCTTCCTCACTTTCAAAAATATGGATATCAACATTGATAGCTATATATACGAGAATAACATCATAATACCTTGACAGAGTGGATTTGGTGTCCATCCATTTCTGGTGCATGTGGCCCAGGTAGCACCATCTGTGCTCATGTAGCCTATCTTACACCAATATCTTGTAGTCTCACCCATTTTTTTTTGTTGCCACCAATTGTATTCCAAGGAATACACATGTTGCGGTCTTTGATTGCTGCATACGACCTCTAGAACAAGAGAAAGACTTGTGTATCTTCAGTATTAAAGATTGATAATCATCATCATCACAGGTTAATGAACCATACACACACAGTAGAGAACAACAATCTCACAGTCTGTCTATGGTTGTACCTGTGCATACTGCTCTGATAGTCCACTCTCCGTCCTCTTTGCATGTAGTTACTGCTGATTCCTGATTGTTAGAAATCCCGTACTTCTCTCCACAAATGACTCTCAGTGTCTCACCAGGTAAAAACACATTTCTGGAAACAGATTCATACCTGGTTCCCTCGACTGGCGGCAGTATCAGTTTACATGTTATTGCTGCATTTGTTGGGAAATGAAGCATATCATATGTTAGCACCAATTTCCAATTTTGATAATCATTGGGAATCAATTTATGTATTATTGGTTTATAAGACATTATTCCATTTCAGAAAACTAAGTATGTATAATCAGTTATGATACATTAGAACAGTTCTCTATAACTGGCTAAAGTTATGGCAGTCATTATGATGTGTTCTGTAACCCAGGACTCAGACTCTTCTTTTAAACACGGTTGTCACTTTGGCATGGAGGTATAAAGCATTAACTTATAATACATAATGTCCACCACTTACAATACTTTATAAACCTTGTTAGAAGTTGTCATGATTCTACAAATTAAAAAACATTTTTTACAAGGCCTTATGAAAGAATTATGTCTTATAAATGTGCTTATGATGCATTATAGACATGGCATTTATAGCAATTGGTAATATAGAGTTTCTTTTTAAGCTGGTGTCTTAGGCCCCTAGCATCAACTGACAAAAATGTATGTATGTAATGTATGCATGCGTGTTGTTTTCTAACTGCAGTAAAACAACAGAGAAAAGGGACCTGAAATGTGACATGCTTACCATTCTGTTGTAAAGATGAATCACTGTTCAGTAACAGGATAAAAAGCCAAAGAAGGTGAAAGAGTCTCATTGTGAAGATCCAGGAACCGCTGTATTTAGGAACTACACTCCTTGAGGCTGAGGTAATGTTTTTCCTCTTAGAGTTATTCAGATTGAAGTCTGTCTGTGCAGTAGAAATGACGTTTGCAGTCTCACACACACACCAACACACACACACACACACACACACACACACACACACACACACACACACACACACACACACACACACACACACACACACACACACACACACACACACACACGTATTTACACAGTTTCCCAAAACAAGGAATGAGATTAGAAATGTAAATAAATCCAAACAGCGTTTTGCAATATTGTTTTAATTTAGTAATTTATTAATTTCAGCTTTCAGACATGGATTTACTTCAAGGAATCAGGGTCAGGAATGCTTATAAAATAGAAAATAATCCAACGTTTGACCACCAGGCTATCATTAAAGACCACAAACAACGCTGGAAATCTTGGTGTAGTCATAGACTCAGACCTACATTTTAACATCCACATTAAGATGAGATACAAAATCAGCCTAGTATCAGCTTCCAGTAAGACTATATCAAGCATTAAAGGACTTATGTCTCAGCTAGATTTAGAAAAACTTGTCCATGCCATCTTTAACAGGCTTGACTACTGTAGTCTTGTTTTTAAATGTCTCTCTTAGAAGTCCTCTAAAGACCAGGAGAGATCACATCACTCCAGTTCTCAGATATTTTAACTGGCTTCCCGTTTGTGAAATACGTTATTTTAAAATACTACTGTTGATTTATAAAGCACTGAGTGCTTTAGGGCCAAAAATATATTTCTGTTCAATTACAATTATTACAGATAACAGCACTACAATACACAATAGTACAACATTTTTTCTCCCTGGTCAATCATTCACATGTTTGTCGAGCAAGCTCACGTCACTACCAGTCAACTGAAGCTTTTACTGGTAAGAGGACAGGGTCATCACACCATCAGAACACCCACACAATCAATGGGTGGCTCAGTGGGTCTTCCTTTGGTACACCTGATCTCAGGTTCATTACTATGGGCTTAATACGGGCTTTTGGTCATGGCTCAATTTGAATTCACTATTATATTTCCTCATGATATCAGTATTTATCGTGCAGGATATAATGGACACATTTTGTTAATGGGAGGAATGACTTTAAAAGCACACTGCATACATACTAGTGGGGGAAAACGTACACACATCCTTACCAATGCAACATGTCCATTACAATTAAATCCTGCATCTGAAATCATCGAGGTGGAGCTATTTTGATCTACTTTATGTTGGTAGTTTACTTCAGTGTTTCCAAACCTAGGGGTGGGGCCCCTCTAGTAGTAGTAAAACTGTAAAGTAGCATCAAATGGAATTACTTAATTAAAGTACAAGTACCTTCAAACAGTAAATGTCCTTAGTTACTTTTCAACCCGTTACAGTCGTGTGTCCAGCATCGGGGAGAATACTATTTAGTTAGTACCTGCTATACTGCATACCTCAACCCTTATTAATTCAAATGTTTTATTAAGAGTATGAAAAATAAATCCTTAAAATGCAAATGGGCTTAAGAGCATTGCAGGCCTGACTAATACATACAAAGTAGTGTCTGATCTACTTAACTAAATGCTTTAATAAAACAATACATATGAAGAAAAAACATGAGAACATGTATGTTTTATTTAAACTATTGCAGTAGGCCCAGAAGATCAGTTAATAACTGTACTTCTTGTTAATCATTTACATGTTTGTCCAGCCAGATCATGTTTATCACATCCAGTTGACTAAAAACCTTTACTGGCAAGTGGGCAGGTTCATCACACCATCAATACACTTCTGACGCATGGACAATGTGTCGGTATGTCTTCCTTTAGTACAAATGAATTCGATAAAATCATTATGGGGTAAATACAGCTTATCGTCATGACGATATTTGAAGGCAATATTATATCTGTTCATGAGCTCTCTATCCACAGTACAGGGTTCTGCAAGAGATAACAGATAAACAGAACTTTAATAATAAGAAATTACTTCACATCAAACTCCATGTATAATTAATACTATTCTAGAATGCAAAATATATTTAGAGCTTAAAAACTGAATAGGTCTTCCCAAATGTAATCAGTAACATGCTCTTCTACTGCTGTTAGCGAAGCCTGAGGCTGCTTGGCTTCTGTCAAGTCACCTCCTGATCTGTCTTTTTATCCCCTATACTGCTTTTTAAGCTATTGCTGATTTAATTCACTCTCCTATCTTCCTTCTTTGTTGACATTGGTTTTATCACACAAGTTGTTCTGTATTACAGTTTGTGTTGTTGTGTTTGTTATGTACTTTTTATTAATGTAGCTTGATGTTGTTTATCCATGTCAGCGTTTTTCCTGGCTCAGAATGTGCCTTTTGGGGGGGGGGGGGGGGGGGGACTACACACAACAGTGTGCATGATCGGTCGGCATACAGTAAAGGCAATGAATCTGTGCTACCTTATTTGACAGAAATGTATGCATTTACCTTTTATTTCTGATCTGTGACCTAAAAGAAATGCAGATACTGCACTCTGCCTCTAAACAATCTTCAGAGGAAGACACAGTATCTACAAAACAAATGTGTTCTTTCACCTCTCTTGTCCTATTTTAAAGGAACATTATTATTTAGATCATTTATTTAGATCACAGTCCATAGTTATAGGGATAAGATGTATCTGTGTTTTATTTAAAGTATATTGAAATCAATAATCTACAATTGAAATATGTGATTTATAGGTTGTTTACTCATATCACGTCACATGAATTTCACTAGAGTCAGAAGCTGAGATGTTAGTCTACTGTTCCTTTGCTAAGATAATGGACTTTACCTGTTTTTGTTTGCATCATGATTACATTCATCAGCTGCCATATTTATTTATTGATGTGGAATAACAAACTTAAAAGGTTGTTTCTTCAAAAAGGCTATTTTTCAACTAGTCTTAACAGCCAAGGGAAAATCTGTGAGTAAATTTAGCTTTAGCTTAGGCTAGTCAGGGATATCTCACCAACTAGTTTTGACTTGATATATATATATATATATATATATATATATATATATATATATATAGTCAGATAATAATTATTTTTTACCAAACATGTAGTAACTGCATTTTGGCTTTGTAGGGCGGTGTTCAGCTCTACTGTCAGTATAATTTAAGACCCATTGTTGCCTGTTAATTATTCTTTAGTTCTTTTCTATCTTTATTATGTAATGTTTAAATCAAGTGGCTACATGCAAACACCAGAAACCAAAAAAATAGTTTTACATACTGTATGCAAAATCCTCAATAAATGCAACATGAAAAATGTGAAAGAAGTTGTAACTTACTGAGACATTTGATCTGTCCGGTCCATTCACCGTTGATGCAGGTTCTGTTAGGCCCACCCTCCATGGTGTAGTAATTTTGACACATGAATTCAACCCCTTCTTGATGGCTGTAATTAGTTTTCACTGTGTACTTGATGTCTCCATCTGTGAGAGGTGGTGGACTCCCACAGCCTACAATCTCTGAAAAATATATATTTGTATAAATAAGGTAAAGGTTGAGGTATTAGATTGTAGCACAGTTTAAAAGGTTTCACATATATTGGCACACCTTTGTGGGTGAGGGCTGCAGAAAATGCTTACATCACACAATATTTTGCATTCAAAAATGTAAACCTAAAAATAAATACAAGTCAGTAAATCAGTCAGAAAAACTGTTTTCCCCCGTAAATATAATATTATCTTCCGTTGGCCTATATTTGTATCCACTGAAGAAGTATGTGATTCAAGAACTGAAGACATGGTAAATATACATTTATATGAGATATACCTTTTATATTTGAAAATATATTTACTTATACGTCTTTGGTCTTAATTAGGGCCTGAGCACTGAAAGTGCGAGGCACCTATTGTTTTTGCTAAGATTATTATTATTATTATTCCGCGACGTCGCTCGCATTTTTGAGGGGCTTAACATGCTGGAAAACTCACCAAAATTTGCAGACATATCAGACCTATTTGAAACTACAAAGTTATGTAGCGATTGGGCTGGTGCGTTTCCAGGGGGCTCCATAGCGCCCCCTAACGTGAGCCTTAAATTGGCCAAAAGTAATAAGTTAATATTCCAAATTTGGAGGGAACATAGGTCTCATCTTAAATCCATGGCGCTATTTTTAGAAAAAATTACATAATTCTAAAATTTCCAATATGTTGGTTTTTGTGTGAAAATCTTCATTTTACCAACACTTGTTTGAGGACTTTAGGATGCATGAAAACTCTCAAAATGTTGCAGCCATATGCAGAATATTAAACTCTTTCATCTGAATTCACATTTAGGCTTGGGAGTGGTATGGTTGCTCTATAGCGCCCCCTAATTGGTTTTAGCCCTTGGGCACATTTTTGACGGCCTCAATATATACGAAAACTCAAAAAAATTGCCGCATTGACCTTCATTAGCTCCGCCCAACCGGAAGGCGGCCATTATTAATTATTCATGTTTCATGTATTTTACATTCTTTCAAACTAGTCCTAGGCCGTGATTTCAATCTTCTTGAATCTTTGCAGGTAGCATCTGTTGACCCTCATGATGAAAAGTTATCCAAAGAATTTTGATAGTTGAAAAAATGCACAAGTTACAGCAACTTCCTGTCTAAACAGGAAGTTGCGTTATCTTGGCAAAAATTGTTCCGATTGCCCCGGAACTTGGACACGTTGTTCCTCATAGCTGGTTTAGCATCTGTGCCAAACTTGGCTTGTGCCCATATACACGGGCGCAATCTTGGGAAAACAGTCTGACCAGTCGAACGACAAACACCGTGCATATATTTTAATAAACAGATATAATTCATGCATTTCCATGTAATTACATTTCACAAACGTAATTCCTATCGACCCATTGGGAAACCACGGACCATGGGAGATTTCAAGTGACAGTTCAGCTCACGTTGCACGGCGTTCGTCGTTCAACTGGTCGGTACCGTCTTTCTAAACTATCTTTTTAAAAAACTGTCTGTACACCTACAAAGTTCTCAATGCTTCGGTTTACATGTAGGGACCCTCATTATGCTACCGTGGAAGTGTGGTGATATTTTGAGCCTTGTTAGTGGTATAGAAATAGCGATTTCTTTTTACTTTAGCCGTGCCCCGACGACTAGCGTTATAAGCTAATTAGCGGTTTGCGATAAAATTGGTCACATTCGATACGCATGAAAACAGATCCCAGAGAATGTCGAACTCGGTACACGTTATTAACCCCTAGGTTAATTTGCGCCGGATTTGTCCTTTAATAGAAAATGGCCATCTGAAAAATGGTGAAAATATTAAAGAAAAAATAATTTTCTTAGGAAATGCAAGCAAAGTTGTTTTAACAGGGTCGTCCCCTTAGCCCTTCTTCTCTTTGAGCTTTTAAACCCTTTGCCATTGTTTGGAGAGTGGACAGTAGAAATTACCAGTAATGTTATGATATGCGGTTTTAATGCTGTATGGTGAATGTTTAAACTTTTAGTTATACTACAAACATTATAATATAAATATTTCCTATTAAATCAGTTTTCCACTTAGTGCCACTTGATCACAGCGAATCAAATCTTCTTTCCCTTTTCAAAGCTCTTTTCCCACTTTTAAAATACGGACACAAAACTAACTCCATAAAACAGTAATGGTAGAAATATAAAGTTCACAATACCTTGACAGAGTGGATTTGGTGTCCATCCATTTCTGGTGCATGTGGCCCAGGTAGCACCATCTGTGCTCATGTAGCCTATCTTACACCAATATCTTGTAGTCTCACCCATTTTTTTTTGTTGCCACCAATTGTATTCCAAGGAATACACATGTTGCGGTCTTTGATTGCTGCATACGACCTCTAGAACAAGAGAAAGACTTGTGTATCTTCAGTATTAAAGATTGATAATCATCATCATCACAGGTTAATGAACCATACACACACAGTAGAGAACAACAATCTCACAGTCTGTCTATGGTTGTACCTGTGCATACTGGTCTGATAGTCCACTCTCCGTCCTCTTTGCATGTAGTTACTGCTGATTCCTGATTGTTAGAAATCCCGTACTTCTCTCCACAAATGACTCTCAGTGTCTCACCAGGTAAAAACACATTTCTGGAAACAGATTCATACCTGGTTCCCTCGACTGGCGGCAGTATCAGTTTACATGTTATTGCTGCATTTGTTGGGAAATGAAGCATATCATATGTTAGCACCAATTTCCAATTTTGATAATCATTGGGAATCAATTTATGTATTATTGGTTTATAAGACATTATTCCATTTCAGAAAACTAAGTATGTATAATCAGTTATGATACATTAGAACAGTTCTCTATAACTGGCTAAAGTTATGGCAGTCATTATGATGTGTTCTGTAACCCAGGACTCAGACTCTTCTTTTAAACACGGTTGTCACTTTGGCATGGAGGTATAAAGCATTAACTTATAATACATAATGTCCACCACTTACAATACTTTATAAACCTTGTTAGAAGTTGTCATGATTCTACAAATTAAAAAACATTTTTTACAAGGCCTTATGAAAGAATTATGTCTTATAAATGTGCTTATGATGCATTATAGACATGGCATTTATAGCAATTGGTAATATAGAGTTTCTTTTTAAGCTGGTGTCTTAGGCCCCTAGCATCAACTGACAAAAATGTATGTATGTAATGTATGCATGCGTGTTGTTTTCTAACTGCAGTAAAACAACAGAGAAAAGGGACCTGAAATGTGACATGCTTACCATTCTGTTGTAAAGATGAATCACTGTTCAGTAACAGGATAAAAAGCCAAAGAAGGTGAAAGAGTCTCATTGTGAAGATCCAGGAACCGCTGTATTTAGGAACTACACTCCTTGAGGCTGAGGTAATGTTTTTCCTCTTAGAGTTATTCAGATTGAAGTCTGTCTGTGCAGTAGAAATGACGTTTGCAGTCTCACACACACACACACCAACACACACACACACACACACACACACACACACACACACACACACACACACACACACACACACACACACACACACACACACACGTATTTACACAGTTTCCCAAAACAAGGAATGAGATTAGAAATGTAAATAAATCCAAACAGCGTTTTGCAATATTGTTTTAATTTAGTAATTTATTAATTTCAGCTTTCAGACATGGATTTACTTCAAGGAATCAGGGTCAGGAATGCTTATAAAATAGAAAATAATCCAACGTTTGACCACCAGGCTATCATTAAAGACCACAAACAACGCTGGAAATCTTGGTGTAGTCATAGACTCAGACCTACATTTTAACATCCACATTAAGATGAGATACAAAATCAGCCTAGTATCAGCTTCCAGTAAGACTATATCAAGCATTAAAGGACTTATGTCTCAGCTAGATTTAGAAAAACTTGTCCATGCCATCTTTAACAGGCTTGACTACTGTAGTCTTGTTTTTAAATGTCTCTCTTAGAAGTCCTCTAAAGACCAGGAGAGATCACATCACTCCAGTTCTCAGATATTTTAACTGGCTTCCCGTTTGTGAAATACGTTATTTTAAAATACTACTGTTGATTTATAAAGCACTGAGTGCTTTAGGGCCAAAAATATATTTCTGTTCAATTACAATTATTACAGATAACAGCACTACAATACACAATAGTACAACATTTTTTCTCCCTGGTCAATCATTCACATGTTTGTCGAGCAAGCTCACGTCACTACCAGTCAACTGAAGCTTTTACTGGTAAGAGGACAGGGTCATCACACCATCAGAACACCCACACAATCAATGGGTGGCTCAGTGGGTCTTCCTTTGGTACACCTGATCTCAGGTTCATTACTATGGGCTTAATACGGGCTTTTGGTCATGGCTCAATTTGAATTCACTATTATATTTCCTCATGATATCAGTATTTATCGTGCAGGATATAATGGACACATTTTGTTAATGGGAGGAATGACTTTAAAAGCACACTGCATACATACTAGTGGGGGAAAACGTACACACATCCTTACCAATGCAACATGTCCATTACAATTAAATCCTGCATCTGAAATCATCGAGGTGGAGCTATTTTGATCTACTTTATGTTGGTAGTTTACTTCAGTGTTTCCAAACCTAGGGGTGGGGCCCCTCTAGTAGTAGTAAAACTGTAAAGTAGCATCAAATGGAATTACTTAATTAAAGTACAAGTACCTTCAAACAGTAAATGTCCTTAGTTACTTTTCAACCCGTTACAGTCGTGTGTCCAGCATCGGGGAGAATACTATTTAGTTAGTACCTGCTATACTGCATACCTCAACCCTTATTTATTCAAATGTTTTATTAAGAGAATGAAAAATAAATCCTTAAAATGCAAATGGGCTTAAGAGCATTGCAGGCCTGACTAATACATACAAAGTAGTGTCTGATCTACTTAACTAAATTCTTTAATAAAACAATACATATGAAGAAAAAACATGAGAACATGTATGTTTTATTTAAACTATTGCAGTAGGCCCAGAAGATCAGTTAATAACTGTACTTCTTGTTAATCATTTACATGTTTGTCCAGCCAGATCATGTTTATCACATCCAGTTGACTAAAAACCTTTACTGGCAAGTGGGCAGGTTCATCACACCATCAATACACTTCTGACGCATGGACAATGTGTCGGTATGTCTTCCTTTAGTACAAATGAATTCGATAAAATCATTATGGGGTAAATACAGCTTATCGTCATGACGATATTTGAAGGCAATATTATATCTGTTCATGAGCTCTCTATCCACAGTACAGGGTTCTGCAAGAGATAACAGATAAACAGAACTTTAATAATAAGAAATTACTTCACATCAAACTCCATGTATAATTAATACTATTCTAGAATGCAAAATATATTTAGAGCTTAAAAACTGAATAGGTCTTCCCAAATGTAATCAGTAACATGCTCTTCTACTGCTGTTAGCGAAGCCTGAGGCTGCTTGGCTTCTGTCAAGTCACCTCCTGATCTGTCTTTTTATTCCCTATACTGCTTTTTAAGCTATTGCTGATTTAATTCACTCTCCTATCTTCCTTCTTTGTTGACATTGGTTTTATCACACAAGTTGTTCTGTATTACAGTTTGTGTTGTTGTGTTTGTTATGTACTTTTTATTAATGTAGCTTGATGTTGTTTATCCATGTCAGCGTTTTTCCTGGCTCAGAATGTGCCTTTTGGGGGGGGGGGGGGGGGGGGGACTACACACAACAGTGTGCATGATCGGTCGGCATACAGTAAAGGCAATGAATCTGTGCTACCTTATTTGACAGAAATGTATGCATTTACCTTTTATTTCTGATCTGTGACCTAAAAGAAATGCAGATACTGCACTCTGCCTCTAAACAATCTTCAGAGGAAGACACAGTATCTACAAAACAAATGTGTTCTTTCACCTCTCTTGTCCTATTTTAAAGGAACATTATTATTTAGATCATTTATTTAGATCACAGTCCATAGTTATAGGGATAAGATGTATCTGTGTTTTATTTAAAGTATATTGAAATCAATAATCTACAATTGAAATATGTGATTTATAGGTTGTTTACTCATATCACGTCACATGAATTTCACTAGAGTCAGAAGCTGAGATGTTAGTCTACTGTTCCTTTGCTAAGATAATGGACTTTACCTGTTTTTGTTTGCATCATGATTACATTCATCAGCTGCCATATTTATTTATTGATGTGGAATAACAAACTTAAAAGGTTGTTTCTTCAAAAAGGCTATTTTTCAACTAGTCTTAACAGCCAAGGGAAAATCTGTGAGTAAATTTAGCTTTAGCTTAGGCTAGTCAGGGATATCTCACCAACTAGTTTTGACTTGATATATATATATATATATATTTATATATCTGACTAGTTTTTCTTTCATAATGTATAACAGATTCCTGTCTTAACTTAATTTTCACCAAACGTAGTAACTGCATTTTGGCTTTGTAAAGCTGTTGTCAGCTCTACTGTCAGTATAATTTAAGACCTATTGTTGCCTTTTAATTATTCTTTTGTTTTTGTCTATCTTCATCATGTAATGTTTAAATCAAGCAGCTACATGCAAACCCCAGACATCAGTTTTACATAGGCTACACATGTCAACATGAAACCTGTGAAAGGAGTTGTAACTTACTGAGGCATCTCATCTGTCCAGTCCATTCACCATTGATGCAGGTTTTGTAAGTCTCACCCTCCTTAATGTAGTAATTCTGACAGATGTATTCAACCGTTTCTCCATGTCTGTACTGGAATTTAAGAGCTCCCCTGGTGTCTGCATCTGCAAGGTATGGTGGTGTCCCACAACCTAAAGGAGCTAAAAGAACGTAAAACACACACACACACACACACACACACACACACACACACACACACACACACACACACACACACACACACACACACACACACACACGGGAAAAGTTATTTCCCAGAAAAGCTCTTCAAGTCTTTTTCTTATTGAAGTCTGTAAATGTACACACTGCCAGTTTATTAGGTAAAGCTAGCTCTGCAATACATCCCATACCTTCATGAAGGTTTTAATGTTAATGTTTAAAGATGTGTTAATTCAACTTTATTTAACTTTAAGTTGAATTAATGTTAATACCAGCTGAACATTCAAATGAATTTGATGAAACTTGAAACACTTAGTATTATTACTATATACTAGAAGAATAAGAAAATAGCACAGCACAAACATCATTTGTAAAATGTAAAACAGGGTAAATAGAGCAAATCAAGTGTTGTGAAATTGCACTATGAGAAACTGACCGTTGGGTCATTGATCATCTTTTTCCATCATTGTCCTAGATTAGGAGCAAGGGGAAAAGAAAAGAATTGATTTACCTCCACATGTTGGGAAGGGATCACTCCACTGTCCGCCTGCTAAACATTCAACCTCAGCTTTCCCTCTTAGATAGCCTGCACGTTGGCGGCAAGTAAACGTCAACTTTTCTCCTGTTCTTAGTTGATCGCGCTGTACATATGTGGGGAGTTGTAAGCCGTCTGATAGACCTGGGACTTTGCAGTTTTCTGTTTTTAAGAAGAGAACTTGTTTAATCAAGAGGTTTAAACAGTATAAACAGCAGCATATTACACTTACCGTTTATTTTGATTGCTTAAGCACTATTTGAAACACACACGTTTCATATGACATAATTCAGTTTGAACCAGTTACACACTGCTGTTGCCTACCTAAAACACTTGGCAATTCTACTTCTCAGTGATTAGAGTACTGTAAATGTAGAACACAAAGAAAATATACAATAAGGGACTGTTCGTTGTTCATTTAAGGGGCCACCAGAGGAGTTTTGGGATCTTCAGTCAAAACAGACCTGACCCTTCCTTCCCTAGCAATATGTTTTGGATGAGCCTCCACAAATGATTTAGAAAAAAGAGTTGACCCTCCCCAACAATTTATTGATGCCTTCAGTACTAGTTACACTTGGTAAAGACATGCAGCTAGCCATTGTTTTTTACAGCCATAACATATGTGGCTAAACCTCTGCATTCTCATCTTACACATCCCACTCCTCTGTTATGGTGTGGGGGCCATTTCAGTAGATTTACTCACTAACATTGTTGTGGAAACACAATAAGCATGGAAACTAAATGCACACTTCCTGCATTACTTCAAATACTAATTTACTCCTCTAGTAAACTAGTATTCACATGAAATAAAACATTGAGACCATTCAGCAAAGGACACTGGGTAATTCAACACTGGTTGCTATGGACTGGTCACTAGGCTTCCTCAGTCATTGTATATTTTAGCATAAGTAAGCAATTTGGGAGCTTGCATGCTACCACTCCTTCCTTCTCAAATGCCTTGAAAAGGCTGTCGTTTATATATATATATATATATATATATATATATATATAAATCACCGGGACGAAAGGATATTTGAGTCGGGTATGGCTGCAGCCTGGAGACCTCCCGTCTCATGCCCTCCCAGCTTGGTGCAGTCCACAAGCTTTGACTTTTCAAAATAAAAGCTTGTGTCTGAGCTGTTATGTTTTTGTACGGTGTTTTGGATGTTCAACAGTACGGCAGTCATGCTAATATATAAAATTATGTTTTAGGCAGATGTCTTAGTTACAACACGATGGAGCTAGCAAAGCAGTTTTGTGTTTACATGTGCGAGCGGGATTTATTCAGTTTGGGAAATCCCACGGTCTCTAAAGCTACAGGTCTGGCTGACTAAACAGGGAGGGACCCATCTGCTAGCGATAGGGGCCGAGACTGAGAGAGCTACATGGAGCTACATGGATAAATATGCACCAAACAAGCCACTTTGAAATGTTGCTGTTCTCATGAATACAAAAAATGGGTGACCCTCCCCTCAACAAAGAATAAAAAGACATGACCCTCCTCTCAACAAAGAATAAAAAGACATGACCCTTCCCTATTTTCCTCCAGTGGTCCATTCCATAAATACCGAACGGGCCCTAAGTTCACTACACTACACAAGACCAATGCTGGAGACAGATGACAGACATCAGTCATCATGTCAACATCGAGAATCACAACAAAACATGTAGTGTGCATAACACTGTTAGCTCAGCAAACAAACATAAAATACTGTATCCAGTACAGGTTACAATTACAGTAAAAAAGGGGGACAGGCAGCTAGCAGATAGTGAGGAGATGTTTGCTGTATGTGACAAAAAATGTTGTAGCCTAAAAAACGCGTGACACCGCTTAGAGCACCTTTAAAGGGTTTACCTTCACAAATGGGGAATGGATGATCCCACTGTCCATCTTGACCACATCTCAGCACTGAACTGCCATTCAGGTATTTCCCAGGTCCTTCACAGCTGAATGTGAGGAGGCGGTCAGGAAGAATGGGGTCGTCATTATCTGGTAAACCTTTTACTGTAACCCCTCCATCTGCAGGCGGGGGGTCGCAGCTCGATGGTGAAACTAAATACAAACAGTCCGTAAGGTCAATGAAGATAAAAAAACAAGCTGAACAAGGCAAGTTTTTGTTATGTAAATACACCAACATTTTATTAGCCAACATCACAAAGTAGAGTTGCAGCACAAAAAAGAGCTAAACACCACTGAAATCCTTTAGACTTACCACATTTAGTTTATTTTGCTTTGAACAAACAGATTGATGCTTATTTGCTCAAAACTGAAGTCAGTGAAATAGCTTAATGCAATTTTTTTTATAAACCTCTCAGTACCATCATCTGTTTTAATTACTCTAAAAGTTATTCACAAATTTCCAAATGTTTGGATACATATTGTTATCACCATCTTCAACAATTGTTTACAAATAGGCGTACAATTGAGTCAAAACCGCCATACACATGTGCCACATACTTTACAAAATGAAGCCTGTGTCTGAAAAGGACTTGGCGCATGTTTTCTTTCCCCAAAACTCTAAGATGGTAACGTTTAAAAAGTATAATTAAACACATCTTACAACAGTGTAAGCAGAGTACTGCAGTGAGCGTGGAACAGACAGTCAATTCACTTACGTTCCCTGTTGCACGTTCCCGGACGCACTGTCAGCCAACCCTCGCTGGAGCATACATATCTGATTGTTGGAATGGATGTAGTATAACCAGATTCACAAGTGAAATTTATCAGTTCTCCTTCTTGGTACTCTTTTGACAAATGGGCATGAGGAACATCTGGGAGCTTTGAACACGCTAAGAGACAAAAACATGGCGACATGAGAAAGGTCCTTACTGTCTTACCGTGTTTGCATCAAATACAGATGGATAAAGGGGTGAAAGGGATATGGACATGAAACATCACTGCAACGCTGAAGGATGTCCATGGCACTGAAGGACTCCTAAAATAATATAATAATAATAATAATAATAATAATAATAATAATAATAATAATAATAATAATAATAATAATAATATATATATATATCATAGTGGTGGATCTGGGTGTCTTCCCCAGGGAAGTTTTGAGCATCAACAACTTAATTTCCTGTATTCGGATACACTTTTATGCACCAACGTACGGTGGAAATATCTTTGAAGAAGATGAAGAACACAGATGACATTTCAAAATATATCAAAAATATAATGGAAAGTATGTTGTTGTGTGTCACTGAGCATTTTTAAGTGGGTATATGGAAATCCTGGAGCTTTCTTAGTGGGTATACTGCGTATACCTGCGTATCACGTAGACTACACCACTGAAATGGAAGGATGCATGTGTACATCAATCCATAAAAATCCTCATAAACAAAGCTAAAATAAAGCATGACAAAGACATTTCATCAAAGTGTAAGCTCATAAGATCACTTAAAACAACAATAAAACACAGTGTAAGAATTGAGGTAATAGAACAAATTGATAAATTATCTTTAAATTACCAAAACAATAATTAAGAGGATAAGGCTGTATGCTATCACATACCGCATGAACTGGCCTGCAGTATGTTTACAATAATGGTAATGACATATCGGTACACAAACTTGGGCCTTTTAAATATACAACGAAGATACCAATGTAATATCTAAGTTATTCCTCTCTTATCTATGCGTCACGTACAATACCCTAGTTTAATCTAAACACTTTCTCTTTCTTGTATCCATGCACCTTGTACTGGTATTTATTTGTCCTCGTACTGTTATGGTTGTGTTCCAGTTGGACTGTGTGTAGAACTTGTATGTATTTATGTGTCTTGTATGTGTTTATACTTGCTGCACACCAAGTTGAAGTCCACAGAGCTAAATCATAACACTTCAGTAAAAAAAAAGACACCTACTTACCATTCTGTGATGAGGAAACCACAATCCCCCACAGTTGGAGAAAGAGGATTACAGACAATCTCATGGTCCTTTGACAAACGTTTCCTGAGCAGAACTACTGTGTGTTTGAGTCCTCGGGGAGCCCTGAGGTTCACAACACGGTCTGCCCTGTGGGACTGTACAAAGCACAACACATTGCAACACACCAACACACATAATTCTCAGTACTGGATGTTCCGGATGTGCTCACAAACAGCGTCCTTTGTGCATCAGTCTAATTCATAAAAAGATGTAAAGGAACATGTTTTAAGCCAATGGTTGAAATTAATTAACAGTTATAAATTACCTTTGTTAAAAGATATTTGGCTTGTTATTAGTGATTGCTGCAGATTATGCTCACTATGTTTGGCCAATTCAGGATGTAAGTTGTTCTCCATAGAAGTCCTATGGAGAAGGCCAGGAAAGGTTGTTGGGCATACAAAGCACAGGACTTTAATAATAAATAAATAAATAAAAAAAAAAAAAAAAAAAAAAGGTTTCCGTCCTGTTTCACATATTTAAAATTAGTCCACTAAAACATGGTTGTAGTTTTGGTTGAATGTTCAAAAATTCAAGGCATATTGGGCTTCAAATAATTGTTAACTTTTTTCAATATTTATAAATAAATTAAATATAAATTTATAAATATTTCCTTTTTTATTTTTTTTAGAAATGGGAAAAAATGGGATTACAAATCCCACGAAAAGACCAAATCAACAATTAATAAAAGTGACTCAGATTTTGAACTATTATTAGGCTTCCCTGATGGTATACTTTTTAGGTTCCAGATCTTCTCTTTTCTTTTTAATTATGGTGCATATACTGTATGATGTAAGCAACACACTAACGTCTATAATACAGAAATGTTGATAGAATGACATTCACAATAGATGACGTGCATATAAACTTAGAATGAATGTAACATCTGCCTTTAGAAGCAGGTAAAGTTTATTTTCTGAAACTGACATTTACCCTGAAACATGAATTACAGTATTAAACGCTGAATGCTGCAGACTTTTTACTGAAAATTTAGCTTTATTTTCATAATGAACAATTCCAACCATCTGCAGGTCTGCATCATACTGCCAGGGGGACCATGAAACATTTTATGATTTATTCATTCAAATGATCATGACCTTCTTTTATTTTATTTTCTTTTTTACAAAAAGCTTCATAGTTCAATATTTAAATGTTTAAATCTAACATACCAAAGATAATGTGCTATTCTAACAAATCTATTAACTCTTAGAATCTGCAAATATGTTTAATGCATGACTTATACAGTATCTTTCTAATACATTTCTCTTGTGTTGTTCTTTGACATAAGTTAAAAAATTAGGCTATGTCAAATTATTTCACGGGACATACATAAGGGTGTCCCCGAAAATTCTCTGCAAGGGGACCTCTAATTTACTGCTTAAATTTGACTTTAAAGTGTATTCAGCCTTTTTTTAACATCAAGGGCAGGGGACTACAGATGAAAAATAGCCTTTTGGCTAATTCTGGCTTTTTTAACCCATGTAAAATCATGTCCCCTTTCATATCCATCCCATCCATCTTCTTCCGCTTATCCGGTATCGGGTCGCGGGGGTAGCAGCTCCAGCAGGGGACCCCAAACTTCCCTTTCCTGAGCATTAACCAGCTTCGACTGGGGGATCCCGAGGTGTTCCCAGGCCAGGTTGGAGATATAATCCCTCCACGTAGTCTTGGGTCTTCCCCGAGGCCTCCTCCCAACTGGACGTGCCTGGAAAACATCCCTAGGGAGGCGCCCAGGGGGCATCCTTACCAGATGCCCGGACCACCTCAACTGGCTCCTTTCGACGTGAAGGAGCAGCGGCTCTACTCTGAGCTCCTCACGGATGACTGAGCTTCTCACCCTATCTCTAAGGGAGACGCCGCCACCCTCCTGAGAAAACCCATTTCGGCCGCTTGTAGCCTGGATCTTGTTCTTTCGGTCATGACCTCCAGCCTTCATGACCATAGGTGAGGGTAGGAACGAAAACTGACCGGTAGATCGAGAGCTTTGCCTTCTGGCTCAGCTCTCTTTTCGTCACAATGGTGCGATAAATTTAATGTAATACCGCACCCGCTGTGCTGATTCTCCGACCAATCTCCCGCTCCACTGTCCCCTCACTCGCGAACAAGATCCCAAGGTACTTGAACTCCTTCACTTGGGGTAAGGACTCATTCCCTACCTGGAGAAGGCACTCCATCGGTTTCCTGCTGAGAACCATGGCCTCAGATTTAAAGGTGCTGATCCTCATCCCAGCCACTTCACACTCGGCTGCGAACCGATCCAGTGAGTGCTGAAGGTCACAGGCCGATGATGCCGTCAGGACCACATCATCTGCAAAAAGCAGCGATGAGATCCCCAGCCCACCGAACTGCAACCCCTCTCCACCCCGACTACGCCTTGATATCCTGTCCATAAATACTACAAACAGGATTGGTGACAAAGCGCAGCCCTGGCCTCTTCAACATTGCGTGGAAGTCTGGGACGGTGCCTAAGGAGTTGCAGACCGGGGTGGTGGTTCCCCTTTTCAAAAAGGGGGGCCAGAGGGTGTGTGCCAATTACAGGGGTATCACACTTCTCAGCCTCCCCGGTAAAGTCTACTCCAAGGTGCTGGAAAGGAGGGTTCGGCTGATAGTCGAACCTCAGATTGAAGAGGAACAATGCGGATTCCATCCTGGTTGTGGAACAATGGACCAGCTCTTTACTCTCGCAAGGATCCTGGAGGGAGCCTGGGAGTATGCCCAACCGGTCTACATGTGCTTTGTGGATCTGGAGAAGGCATATGACCGGGTCCCTCGGGAGATACTGTGGGAGGTGCTGCGGGAGTATGGGGTGAGGGGGTCCCTTCTCAGGGCCATCCAATCTCTGTACGACTAAAGCGAGAGCTGTGTCCGGGTTCTCGGCAGTAAGTCGGACTCGTTTCAGGTGAGAGTTGGCCTCCCCTTTCATAAATAAACTGAATTGAATTGAATCTTCAGCTTCTTCTTATCGGTATCGGCATGCTTAGAGAAGTGCTGCTTAACGAAACCTGTTAGGAAATTTAAGTTTATGTGTAGAAAATGCTCTTAACTTGTAAGACCAATCATTATCAGGAAACTGGGCCCAGTTTTGTAATTTATTATGTCTTTCTCTTCCAGGAGAGAAGAACAGCTTTCTCCAGTAAAGCTGACTTGAATCTTTCTCTGAGCACGTAAAAAAAAAACAACATCAAGATGGGACACATACTTTACTCCGATCATACATTTAGAGCCAGAAAACAGATATATAGGTTTTATTAAAATTAAGACACAAATATCTGAAGTATAGACATTGGATCATAATTGGTCTTACTTTTTACCGTGGTTAATCATTTACATGTTTGTCCAGCCAGATCATGTTTATCACATCCAGTTGACTAAAAACCTTTACTGGCAAGTGGGCAGGTTCATCACACCATCAATACACTTCTGACGCATGGACAATGTGTCGGTATGTCTTCCTTTAGTACAAATGAATTCGATAAAATCATTATGGGGTGAATACAGCTTATCGTCATGACGATATTTGAAGGAAATATTATATCTGTTCATGAGCTCTCTATCCACAGTACAGGGTTCTGCAAGAGATAACAGAAAAACAGCATTTTATTAATGGGAAATTACCTCACATCAAACTCCATTTATAATAAATGCTATTCTTAGATACCAAATATATTTAGAGCTTAAAAACTGAATAGGTTGTCTCAAATGTAATCAGTTACATGATCTGTGACAATACTTAACATATAGCGCATTACTGGCCAGGAAACTGTGAAACACTCGGTTACGTTGTAACCTTGGTTCTCTGAGTGGAGAGACGATCTCTCCAGCTCTAGGCCGCTCGGAGACGGTTCCGATCAAAGTATCAGTGATTCCACGCCACCACAGGTCCTTAATAGGAAATAGCATAGGGCGTGGCCGGGCAAGCCGGTGTGTCTTAAAGAAGTATCCACGTACCTGACCTCAGGGGGATCACCCCCGTACATATGGAACATGTAACGGTGGAGAGATAGTCTCGATACGATAAAGAACAGAAGGTTAATTATACCTTTTAGAGAGAATTAATATTATTTTGATCATTTACATTCTATAGTTATAGAGATTAGATATATCTGTGTTTTATTTAAAGTATATTGAAATCAATTAAAAGGGTGTTTAGTCAAATTGAATCACATGAATTTCACTAGAGTCAGACGCTGAGATGTTAGCCTACTGCTCCTGCTACTTTGCTGAGATTATTGAGTTTACCTGTTTTTGGTCTGCATCATGATTACTTTCATCTGCTGCCTTATTTATTTATGTATGTGAGAAATCAAATTGAATTATTAAATGTTGGTGCATCTAAATGGCTATTTTTCAGTTAGGCCTAGGCAAGATAACATCTTAGGAAAACTCAACTAGCTTTGAGTTGATATATCTATAGCTGACTAGTTTTCATTTGATAACGTAAAACAGATGCCAAAAACTCAAATACCTGTCAATTGTCACCAAATACTATGATACTGTGCTGGCTTTGGTGGGCTGAATTGTGGTTATTTCCAAAATTAACTTTTCCAATCTGCCATTGGCTGTTCAAGTGAAAACAATAACTGGCAAAAAAAAACGTTTTAACCACCCAAAAAAACTGCATTGGATGGTAGTAAATGCTGCAGCTATTGAAGTCACGAAACATACTCTTGGCGGTCAGTGCAAAATTCTCCTCTGTGATACCCGACCAGTACCACTGCTAATCGAGCTGGGTAGTGAGCTAGATAAGTAAAAAAACAGTGGACATTGAGGCGCAGTCAAAGAATTTCATTAGAATTATTGATGGTCATACGTTGCATGCCATGTAGGGGGGTGGATGAGATGGCCAAAATCTTCTACCATGGTATGTCATTTCGTATCACGCTTATGGTAAATATAACGCTACAGTAATTGTTCTGTAAATACATAAAGAAATGGTTCAAAATAACTATATCATACTTTATCACAATTGATTATTATCTTCTTTATTTATTTATTTTATAAAACAATTGCCTCACATGAGACAACACTTAAAACGTTTTAAGGTTCCTAAGAACAATAATTTCAAGTATCACAAGATTAAGGTTTAAAGTTTAAAGGTCAAATTTAAAAAAACACAGAAATGATAAATATTTTGTATTTTATACTATTCCAAAAGAAAAAAAGAAAAATTTCCTGCAGGATTTGCTCATCTTTTATAAAAAAAACAACAACTGATGAAACAATGTAAAATAAAAAAAAGCTACAGTGTGCAAATATCTGGTAATTACGGAGCCCCCCTGGTCCCACTTTGTCAAAAAAATTAATTATAACTATCTCGTGGCCTCAAGATAGTAACTCGTATCTTGAGGCTACGAGTTACTATCTTGAGGCCACGAGATAGTTATAATTAATTTTTTTGACAAAGTGGGACCAGGGGGGCTCCGTAGGTAATCAACTCTATCTTGTATCATTTTTTATACAAGCTATTGTAAAAGGTCGGGATGCCTCCTACTGCTCTGTATTTAAATGCCCAAATCATGTTACCTTGCAAGCAGCCGGATGCATTTGTAAGAATCACAAGATCACATGACAATGGGTCCTGAGGTCGAAACATGGATATTTGGTGGAAATGGTATGTCAAATTTGATTTCCTAGGATAGAAAAGGCATGGGGATGGCATGACCCGCCCTACTTTCCCTCTAATTGGCCAGTAATTTTCACCTGCTCTAGTTGGGTGGTTTAGTTTAAGCAAGAGGAGTGGGATTGGTTAGGGTAAGAATGTCAGGGTAAGCCAATCAGCGGCAGAGTAGGGCCATCATCATGCCTTTTCCATCATGGGAAAAAAATACTCATTAACAGTGGGGCGCCTGGATAGCCATGTACAAAGGCTCAGTCTTTGTCGCAGCGGCTGCAGGTTCGAATCTGACCTGCGGCCCATTGATGCATGTCATTCACCCATCTCTCCCCTTTCACATTTTCAGCTGTCCTAAAAGCCTAAAATGCCCAAAATGTATCTTAAAAATAAGTAAATAATAATACTCATAAACGGTACTGTATTGCCAAGTCTCTAACCGTGGACACCTTTCTACGGTTGCACGGTACCGCCATATCACCCAACCCCGATGCTGTTGCAGAGTTGATGCAAAACAAAATGTGGTCAATCAACTCATGTGTTGCAGTGATGAAAGTTTGTAGTGAAGTAGCTTTCATTTAACAATCCATCAATGGTGAGTGACCTCTTTTAATTTTATCCGCCAACATAGATTTTCAATAGCATTTGGTGAGGGGCGGGTGCTAATTTTGGACCCTGGTTCTACTGTCAGCATAATTTAACACACAGTGTTGCGTGTTAATTATTCTGTAGTTCTTGTCTATCTTCATTATGTTATGTTTAAATCAAGCGGCTACATGCAAACACTGGAAACAATATCAGCTTTAACATACTGTATGCAAAATCCTCAAAGGATGCCACATGAAAACTGTGAAAGGAGTTGTAACTTACTGAGGCATCTCATCTGTCCAGTCCATTCACCATTGATGCAGGTTTTGTAAGTCTCACCCTCCTTAATGTAGTAATTCTGACAGATGTATTCAACCGTTTCTCCATGTCTGTACTGGAATTTAAGAGCTCCCCTGGTGTCTGCATCTGCAAGGTATGGTGGTGTCCCACAACCTAAAGGAGCTAAAAGAACGTAAAACACACACACACACACACACACACACACACACACACACACACACACACACACACACACAAATAAGTAATTTCCTGAAAAAGCTCTTTAAGTCTTTTTCTTATTTAAGTCTGTATATGTCCACTCTGCCAGTTAATTAGGTACACCTAGATAAAATGAATACAACAGCTCTGCAATACATCATATACCCATCATTTTCCTAGATTAGGAGCAAGGGGAAAAGAAAAGAATTGATTTACCTCCACATGTTGGGAAGGGATCACTCCACTGTCCGCCTGCTAAACATTCAACCTCAGCTTTCCCTCTTAGATAGCCTGCACGTTGGCGGCAAGTAAACGTCAACTTTTCTCCTGTTCTTAGTTGATCGCGCTGTACATATGTGGGGAGTTGTAAGCCGTCTGATAGACCTGGGACTTTGCAGTTTTCTGTTTTTAAGAAGAGAACATGTTTAATCAAGAGGTTTAAGAAGTATAAACAGCAACATATTATACCTGAGATTCTGACTTTTTGGATTTAATGAACACAAATGTGACGTAAATTTGTGTCGAAATCTTTGTAACTTTACCTGCAAATGTATGTGATATACTACTTATCAGTTACTTAAGTTTCAATCTACGTAGATGTTTCCTTTTACTAAAGAGCCCTTAGTCAATATTTTGTATTAAAAATGGATTACATTGATTTTTCATGCTGTAACTTTTCTGTTTTTAGCAGACAGCTTCAGCGAAAAAACCCTAAAAACCGACACTTAGAGACAAGCTGTTGAACAAAGTGGAGCATTTCAAGAGCTGTGGGAGTATGGATGGAAATTAGCCCTTGGCTATAATCCGGCATGTTTACATGCATGTATTCCATATTTGTTCATTAACATGCACTGTCCCAATCAAATAAATAAATAAAAAACAAATAATATTTGTATGAGTTGGTGGAGACCAAAAATGGAGCTAAAATAGAGAGTGATGATAGACTTTCTGTACCTAGGTGGCCAGACATGACTTTAAATGAATGATAATTTTCTATATTTTGCTCCATATCTGCCGGATGTGTAAAAAGGCAAGTTAAAAGATGTCAATTAGTGTGAGTGTTGAACCACAGCTTGTTTCTGCTATCGCCAAGTGGCCAAAAAATCCATAATGATTAAAATGTCTTTAATATACAACTTTAGCTCTGAGCTTTAAGCTGGGGTAAGCCATTTTATTGGGCGGGAATTTCATAATAACCTTTCAGCATATTGTAATGATAGCGGTCCTAGAGTGAACTAGACTCACTTCCACTTGGCTCCATTTTCTGACTTTAGGAAATCTAACCCGTGACAGGAGACTTTGGACAATAACAGGTAATTTTAGAGAGCATTCCTATTGGCTGTTCTACAAATGCACATGCATGTCCTGGATCAACATAATGTATCTGTGGTGTAGCCAGACATTACTTCACAGTGCTGTGGAGATAGGTCTGGCAATGCAAGACTAGTGAAGGCCTGATTCAATGGCGAACAATCCTGCAGAAAAAGTTTCTATTCCAGCATTGGCAAAAACTGCCTACACTACAAAGCAACCTAAAAAGAAGGAAGATGGGAGGGGCTGAGGACAGAGAAGGCAGAGTTGCAGCAGGAGGGCTGTATTTTCAAATTCTGTCGTTTTTTTCTTCTTTTTACTGTTCCAAAAAACTGCCTACCCCAGTTTTAGTGTGACCATCTCCTGTGTCTCTTTTCTTTAATTAACCATATTGTATTCAGATTTTGTCCTCATCTAACAACCATCAAGTTGTAATATATCTGTTCTGTAAATTAATATGCAGGATTGCCTAAAAAAGATGGTTAAACTCAAATATGCAAATAAAAAGGTGGTTAACATCAACATAAATGGGATAAACCTCCAATCAAAGTGAACATACCACCACAAGTTGGAAAGGCGGCTTTCCACTTTAAAGTTAAACATTACATTTAAACATTAAATTGCTTCATACTCAACCACTGTACTGTATATGGATTGTTGCCGTGAAACTGTAATTTATGTCCAACTTTCATTGTTCCATGTGCTGGTGGTAGTCCAGCTACATTGATATAAAGGGCCATCTTGTCAAGTTCACAAGTCATATCTGTGTAACCGGCAGGTTAGTCTCGCATTGCCAGACCTTCCTTCACAGTGCTACAGAGGAGGGTCTGGCAAGTCCACACGGCATGGGAGAAAAACATGCTCTGGTTTATTGACATTTTTGGCAGTGCTAAGCACCAGACAGAGCCACGGTGCCTCTGCAAAACAGCCTCAGGAAGGAACTTGTTTTGGTGGAACGTGTACGTTCAAAGGTCGTTTTAGTCGTGCAACAGAAAACTCAGATTGGACAGATAGTCTAGCTAGCTGTCTGGATTTACCCTGCAGAGATCTGAGGAGCAGTTAACCATAGTCCTCAGAAATCCACCGGAGTTTAAAATTCCAACACAAAGAAAGCGGAAGGTAAGAGACATCTGGGCGAAAATAGTGAAATCCAGCGGAATTTCCGACGGCAACGGAACAAAGTGAAACACAGACTGCACAAGCTTTCTTGATTTGTATTATTTTAGTTCTTTGTTTTATTGACTTTTGCCTGTTTTTTATGAGACGGCCTTTTGATTGTTTTAGTGAACAGTTACTGTAATTTTGGCTTCATTGATTGTTTTTAGTTTTTAACATTGTGTTTGTGGAGGAAAATTCTAAATTGAAATAACCTGTTAATGTTTCTGTAAGAGAGCTACACGAGTACAGTGGATTGTAGGAAGCAATTGGCTAATTCTTCTCCAATGCGCATGTTTTAACGAGTGCCTTTGCTGTGTTTTATTTATTTTCTTTTCGTTTGCTGTGTTTTATGAAGTTGTATGCCACTTGTTTTAAGGTTCCCCTCCAGCTGAGTTTGGCTGTAATTACTCTCTAAGTTGCTTTTAGTATTTCCTCCATTTCCCTTTTGTTTAAAGGTTGTTTTATATTTTCTTGTTGATGACTATTTTAAATTCAGGCATTAGTGTTATTCTTTGGATGAAAGTCCCAAGCTGGTGTTGTTGACATTTTTACCTGCATTACAATTTAGCTGACACCCCTCCTGGTGTCTGGTTATGTCTGGAAAGAATAAAACAGAAGTTAACAAATGAAAAATACTCCGGTCAGTGGACAGGCGTTTATGTCCCACAGGGTTATGGTTATGTGTGTATGCAGATATTTAACTGCATTGTAACATGCTCTACAAAATAAAAAAAGTATCACATAAATATTGTCTACATAGTTCGTCCTTTCATCTTAAAAGGCTTACTTTCACAAGTGGGGAATGGATGATCCCACTGTCCATCTTGACCACATCTCAGCACTGAACTGCCATTCAGATATTTCCCAGGTCCTTCACAGCTGAATGTGAGGAGGCGGTCAGGAAGAATGGGATTGTCATTATCTGGTAAACCTTTTACTGTAACCCCTCCATCTGCAGGCGGGGGGTCGCAGCTCAAACCTGAGTAAACACAGTCAAAAAAAAAGAGAAGTGGAATGGGGCAAGAATTTGATGAATGTATAAACAGCCAAAGTCCCACAGAGAGCAGAGCGTCTCTGTAGAGTTACTAAGTGGGAGGACGGTGTGTTCTTCCACATTCATTTTTAGTGATATCCTCAATGTTCCAGGACTCATGGATAATGAAGCAACCTTAGAGATTTATGTTATTGAATTATTTCAGCTTTATTTCTGAGAAATCATGTTTCGTCTGTCATTTTGGTACAGTCAACGACACGCTCAAATGCTACAGTTCCTATGGTAATCAATAGTAATCAACAGAACCGTGAACAAAATTTATGCCGTTGTTTTTTTGAAGACTTACGATCACATATTGGCACACGATTGGTCCATTTGTCCAGCATACAAGTCCTGGTGTCATCCATACTTACCATTTGATACCTGAAATCAACAGTACGACAAAACGTTCTATTATGACATGAAAACTCCATCAGAGAAATCACCAAGGGGTAATGCAAAATAATGTGCAAAGTTAATATCTTTTCATGTCTCACTCATATACCATGTATAGTGTGTCTAAATACTGGCTATAAAGGCTGTGTCAGCAGCATGTCTAGTTTTATTGAATCATTCCAGATGCACCTACCCTTCATTACAAAAGTATTTGACTGTTGTTCCAAAAACAAACTCTTCCCCGTGGATTATTTGATAATAGCCATTGGGTGTGTCATCGGGAAGTACACATGGCTTTACTGAAAAAAAAATAAAAAAAGAGATTATTCATCAATGTTTCAAAGTTTCTAAAAAGTTAAATTATAGTTTGAACTTTATTCTTTAAGGCTTCATTGTTAGATTTGAGTTGAAAGCGTTTATTGGTATTTTAAGCCCCCAACGCACTAGGATTAGGCAATAGTTATGGTTAGGGTTAAGGTTAGGGTTAGGTGCCCTGAAGTCAACGGTCGCAGGGCTGCCTGGAAGGAGACATTGGGGGCTTAAAACACCATCAAGTGTTGAAAGCACTAACAAAATGGCAATGACCTGATTTAGTTCTTTTGATAAGAATAACTTTGTGCAGAAACCATAGTATTAATTTGTTGCTTTGAAGAAGCAGATTGATTTCTAGTTACTAGAAAGTGCATAATGCATTTTTTCCCCAACTCTCTCAGTACCATCTGACTAATTACAGTTACTCTTGGAAAGTACAATGACATTTTTTTATGATATTTCCAAATGTTAGAATGCACACATCATCATCTCTAAGTATGGACAATTCATTTTATGCAATTATAATTGTGTCAATAAGCCATCAAACTACTCTGGACCTTTGAAAAGTTGTAATAGGTCTTCTGTAAAGATAATGACTTCCAGCGTTAAAAGGATTCTTGTTTCTTGTAACTGGATTATTGCAGGGAGTCACCCAAGTTGCAACAAAATAGAGAGACGAGCAGAAAGCCGTTTAACTCACAGTTGCATCTTCCCCGACTGAGTGATAACCAGCCATTCTCTGTACATGCATATTTGATGGATGGGAATGATGTATAACCAGTTTCACAAACGAAGTGGATCACGCTTCCTTGTTGGTACACAGCTTTTTTGGTCACTTCTGACACACTGGCGTGAGGAACCTCTGGCGGATTTGGACATGCTAACAAACAGCAACAGGGAAAAGAAAAAGGAAATTGGCTAAGTTGTCTTCTCAACATTTGTGTGCTACAAATGCCAGTCAGAGTCATATCACAAACTATACATCAGAAGATCTTTAGGCACTGGGTAATATAACTTTGAGAATATACTGTACACTGTCCTGTAAGTAAGCCACCCATCACAACACACAGATCCCTCTTCCTTTAACCTAACAAACATATGCACTTTTGGAAAGCACATTTAAAAAAAATAACTACTGCCTTACCATTCTGTGATAAAGAAACCTCCACGTTCCCCCACAGCTGGAGAAACAAAAGGATTAAAGACAATTGCATTTGGACGAGCAGCTGTGCAGAGACCGAGTCTAACTGAGGCTAACTTCTTTGACGACTGTTGTTCTGTGTGTTTGTGTGTTTGTCCCAAGCCTCAGTCCTCAGGGAGCACCAAGGGTCAACACATGGCCTGCCCAGTGGGATTGCACAACACAACGCAGATGAAGACACACAGCACGCACTGTTCAATCTCTAGAAAAGTTCACGTACAGTATATTATATAATAATCACAATGACTTTTTCTGGTATTCTATCAAATTAATTCCTAAAATGTCTGCAAGGGAGTCTGCTTTTCAACCAGAAAACATACTGATAACATAACATAACTGAACTTTTGGGACCGATGTCAGAAAAAATTATTATGATAAATCACATCAATAACAACGACAAATAATAAATCTAATACACAGCATTAAGGCAAACATACATTGTCTAGCTTGAACAAGGCACATGACTGGTTTATGACTATCTTCAGCTGACTTTGCATAGAAATGTAGAATATAAAGCTCAATGTTTGATGTTTTAAAGTATCCACTGACGATGAAACAGTTTGGGTCCAGTTTGCTTACCACATTCAATGTGGCATCAGTAGTGTTGATACTAGATTACAAAGTCCAATGTAAAAATCATTAAGTGGAACAATCAGTCAATGAGAGAATATTTATGTTTTGTTTATGCTTTTGTTTCTTCTGTTAAAGCACTTTGTAAGCTGTTGTTTTTAAAGGTGCTATACAAATAAAGTTATTATTACTATAATAATTATATTAAGGGGAGACACTACAGGCAAAACCATAATTTTTCAATTTTGAGTTTATTTATTTCAGGTTTATTTATCAGGGACAATGTATCATTTGCATATTTAAACATAACCTTTTAGAAAACTTGTAATACAAAAGATATTTGTCTTAATGTAAGTAATCAACTGGGGAAGCTTCATGTTGATATCTATTACGTTTATCTCCAATTCACCTGCAGGTGTCTCCCCTTAAATGGTACTAAGAGAGCAATACTGTTCATATTGCATGATTTATACTTAAAATAACATCAAATGAGCAATGCTGCTGAGGAAATTTGAGAATTGAATTCTTTCCAAACTGTGTCAATGTCACGTTAATTTCAGAACATTGCATTGATCTACATTCAACATCCCAAACATTTACCATAACCTAACCTTGATTCTAATATTAACCAAAAAACTAGCAAGTATTCAGCTCAACAACCCAATAATAAATGGTTAACTTTGTTCCCAGATTGGATGTCACTGTGTCAACAACTTACAGAGGGCCGGGTCAATATTTAAATTGCACTTTTATTTAATTTGTTGCAGTTTGCTGAGTCACTATCTTCTTCTTCTAAATATTTGCTCTAAACACAGTGGGGTGGGGGCTACTGACATTTACAAGATTTAAATTCACAGAAATCTACAAGTTGAAATTTAAACTTCACATAAGAAGTGGATCAAACTTTTTTGAGATGAAAGATAATATAAAACAGACTTAAAAGAATATAGAAGACAAAACCTGGTTTAAAAAAAACCTGAAGCCACTTTGTTTGGAAAGTGTACATTTATTCCTTAATGGAAGGGGCTAAATGCCCATCCCAATAACTTTGTTAAACCCCATGTGTTTAGTCATTATAAGCATTATTATTCAGAATAACACAAATAAAACAAATCAATCCTTCGTAATTTTCATCTTTATTCACAATGGCAAAGCCTTTTTTGATCTGATTTCAGATCACTTTATTACACAAATGATTGATCCAGCCAACACATGTATCAGGATCGTGTTTTATGTAACAAGATGAAACAGTATGAATAATGCACACGGCAAATGCAGTTTTGTTTCTCCAATCAACTGATTAAAAAAAACAATAATTAAAAAAAGTTGTCTTTCTTGGCATTTTCTTGGCATTTTTATCGAGACTTCTTCAAAATCAGCATCAGGACCTGCGAACTGTGGGAGAGAAATGTCTTTGTTCAGCATCACATCTCAACATGCAGTGGGTGTAAATCATGCATCCAGTTTTTATTAATCTAAAGTTTGATTGAAAAATTTGACAAAAGGACATGTGCCCTTTTCTTGGATAATATTACCCTATGCATGTTTGATTTGTCCATGTGTTATTTGGTACATATACTATAACTATAAGTGCTCATATTATGCTTTTTGGCTTTTCCCCTTTCCTTTATTGTGTTATATATCTTTCTGTGCATGTTATAGGTTTACAAAGTGAAAAAGCCCAAAGTCCCCCCCAAAGGGACTTACCATCTCCAACAGAAAACACTGTTCACAAACTGCTCCAAACAGCTCTATTGTAGTCCAGCCTTTACTTCAGAGACAAACGTGGTCACTTTGGAACACACGTTATAATGCTCGCCTAGCTGCTAGCATGGCACGCCCTCATACTCTGCTTCTGACTGGCTAGTAGTCCTTACCTAGGTACTGTCAGGGCACGCCCTCATACTCTGCTTCTGACTGACTAGTAGTCCTTACCTAGCTACTGTCAGGGCTCTCATACTCTGGTTCTGACTGGCTAGTAGTCCTTACCTAGCTACTGTCAGGGCTCTCATACTCTGGTTCTGACTGGCTAGTAGTCCTTACCTAGCTACTGTCAGGGCTCTCATACTCTGCTTCTGACTGGCTAGTAGTCCTTACCTAGGTACTGTCAGGGCCCTCATACTCTGCTTCTGACTGGCTAGTAGTCCTTACCTAGGTACTGTCAGGACACGCCCTCATACTCTGCTTCTGACTGGCTAGTAGTCCTTACCTAGCTACTGTCAGGGCACGCCCTCATACTCTGCTTCTGACTGGCTAGTAGTCCTTACCTAGGTACTATCAGGGCACGCCCTCATACTCTGCTTCTGACTGGCTAGTAGTCCTTACCTAGGTACTGTCAGGGCACGCCCTCATACTCTGCTTCTGACTGGCTAGTAGTCCTTACCTAGCTGCTGAGCATGTGTGACTCCCAACAAAGATGGAACAGAAGTGTGATGTCTCACTCTGTAGCTAAAACAGAGAGCTCAACACACAGGGTGAAAAGAGGAGCTGCAGCAATGTGCAGTACAACAAAAATATGGCGTTTTCTGAAAATTAAACCACATAAACCTATTCTGGTACAACCTCTAAATACAATTATGAACCTGAAAATGAGCATAATATGAGCACTATAAGAATGCATTTTTACACTGAGCAAGGACTGTGGATTTTGATCCCCATATTTCTACAGTGTATATGCAATACAAAGTGATCTCTTTACAGTCTTTAGAGGCTGGGGCGGGTGATTACAGTGACCCAAAACTCTTTCAACCCACATATGATTAGTTAGTATTGTATTGAACGCACAGGAGTTGTAGGGAGGTGATTTAGGTGGATGGAGTCTGGTGTGTGGTTAGGTTTAGGCTAAAGCACTTTTGTTAAGGCCAGGGACAGATCATGGCATCATGTCTCAAATCCCTAAAGATTATTTCTGTATTGAACAAAGACCACAGTCTTTCTCCAACCTTAACCAGGCGTAAGTGCCTGCACATAAAAGGTGTATTAATGCTGTAGTTGTTATACAAGCAGCTATTGTTTTGCAAGATTGGAAGTTTTGGCTGACGACAAAGGAAGTACGCTGTAAGTGAACAATTTACATTTCCTCGCTTTGTTGAAAATCTATTGGGGGTTGCATCATGTCACCACAACATATTTGCTGTTGCAAACTAGTTATGTATATACACATAACTTCTAGGGGACAGGGTTGCATTGTCTGAATTGAGAGACATTTCAGTAATAGAAATGAATTGTTTTAAAAACAGTAAAGCGATAATAAAATGTGTCAACATTGAATTTGTTGTCCTGAACGTCCTTACCTGTACACTTTGGATTCCCAATCCAACCATCTCCTCTACAGGTTAGAGTGAATTGTCCTCGATAACCCTCCCTGCAGCGATAACCGACCTTTTCATTGTAGCGGTATGTCTGCCTGTATTCGCTGATAATATCTGCCTCTGGGATATCCTTTCTGTCACATGTTATTTCTAAAAAACAAAACAAACAAACATGTACACATCAAGTGTTACCCCTACAGGTTGTCTCACTGGAACTACAGCTCGCGCGGCTGTAGTTCCAGTGAGACAACCTGTAGGGGGACCGAAGAGGGAAAGTTACATAGTATGCCTTTAAATACTATTTTTCACCCTATACATTCATAATGACATTCAGAATCTTGAAAAGTCAGCAGGCTACACAACACATCTTTAAAACTGGAATATTCTCAAAAACCTTTTGTGTGACTTTCTGAAATGCATTTTATACATACGTGTGCATGTTACGTTCTTCTCCTCCCATTTCCCATCATTGCATAGAATTGTGTCTTCTCCCTCAATGTTATAGCCATCACGGCACTGATAAGTCACTGAAGAGTTAGACAAGTATTCCTTCTGATAAGATGTCCGAACAACTGCATTCTCAACTTTAGGTGGGGGTTTGCAGAACTTGGCAGTTGCTGCAAGAGTTGAAAGCATGTACAGTGTTGGGTTACACCCTGTCATCTTTTTATAAATGCTTACATCTGATAAAGTAAGACGATGAAAGAAGAAAATGACTCACGTGTACAAATATCTTTGGGTAATCTTTCTTTTGGAATCCATTTTCCCCCGCGACAAGGTAAGTATTCAACCTGAGTACTGTATCCTATGTTACAAATAATCCTAGCTTGGCTTTCCCTTTGTGTACGTACCAGTTTCCCATTTGGAATCACAGGAGTTTCTCCACACTTTGTGTTCTCTAGAGTGGATATAATTACAAACAATTAGGTCTGTCTGTATATTATTGCTAACAAATGTGATATCACCAATAAATAAACAGTAACAAAAAATTAAGAAAGCCCCTTTATAAATAAATCAAGTTTTAACAACTTAAAACTAACACGTATTTTGTTCATTTAGCCTATAAAAACTAAAATATGCCATGGCTGCGATCATATCGGATTTAGCTTTCTATGAGGTATAGGGCTGGATGCGTTCACTGCCAATGTGTAGCGTAGGAGTGGGTGGGTTTGACCTCTCTTTCAGGTAATACTCACTGTTTATATTCCTAGGAAATCTTTATTGATTCCAAACTGTTAATTCATTTTCTACCTTAAAATGATGTACAGCTTCAGGTTGATTTTTTGGTTTACTTCATGCTCGTTAGATCTCGACCCGTAGGGTGATAAAGATAAATTACCGATGCATTGTTGAAGTCGATCGTCATTACATTTGGCCTCAGCCCACCAGCCTTTGCTGGAGAAAAGCTTAAAACCTTTATTGCAGGTGTAGTACATTGTGTTGTTGTATGGGCCGACTGCAAATCCATTTGGAACAGGCTTTTTACATTTATCTATAAAAAACAAGGAAAGAGGTTATATTTAGACAGCATCAATGGATAAATAGCAAATGTTAGCATGCTAACAGGTTAAACTAAGATACTTAACATGGTAAACATTATACCTGCAAAACGGCAGCCTGTTAGCATTGTCATTCTGAGTATGTCTGCATGCATTAACATAGAGCTCAAAGTACTGCTGACATCTTTAATCAAAAACACTAATGCAATTTAAATTTCACATTACTATAGAATAATTTTTTTGTTTTAGCCATTTACCTCCACCAAGAAGGTTCTGTTTTCAGCTCAGTTTGTCTAATTTGTCAGCAGGTAAAAGGAAAAACTACTGGCTCTATTTTCATGAAACTCAGAGGAAGTGTGTAGCACGGGGAAAAGAAGAACACCTTACATTTTGGAGCAGATCCGAATCACAGGGCAGATAAACAAATTATTTTTCACTTAGACAGATAATATCAGTTTTAAAATGTGGATTAGTTTGGCATTCTGTGGAGTAGTAGAATAAGGTTGGTTAGAAGAAAAAACAAAGCTTGCAAACCTCAAAACCTTTTTATGTTTTTATTTTTATTTTACAGTTACTGCTGTTGTTTAGAAAACTTTGTTTTTGTTTACAGATTCTGTGTGACTATAACTCAGTGATTCATTTCCCAATAATCTGTTTAACAAAATACATTATATTGTGGTGTAAACATGACTGTACTGGATTTGGGATTGACGGGGAGAATAAGTTTGACAGGTTTGGCTGAGATGGTAAATGCACAAACGTGGCAAACTTAAATACTAATTTTCACCCTATACATTATATATTTATATATATTATAGGTTTGGCTGAGATGGTAATTTCTCAAAATCAATAAATTGCGTGCATGTATAAACAGTAAAGCAATAACAAAATGTGCCAACACTGAATTTGTTGTCCTGAACGTCCTTACCTGTACACGTTGGACTCCCGATCCAACCATCTCCTCCACAGGTTAGAGTGAATTGTCCTTGATAACCCTCCCTGCAGCGATAACCGACCTGTTCATTGTAGCGGTATCTCTGCCTGTATTCACTGATAACATCTGCCTCTGGGATATCCTTTCTGCCACATGTTATTTCTAAAAACAAAACAAAACAAACATGTACACATGTAGTGGTGTAAGCATGACTGTACTGGATTTGAGATGGACTGGGAGAATAAGTTTGACAGGTTTGGCTGAGATGGTAATTTCTCAAAATCAAAATCAACTGCATGCATGTAAAAACAGTAAAGCAATAACAAAATGTGCCAACACTGAATTTGTTGTCCTGAACGTCCTTACCTGTACACGTTGGACTCCCGATCCAACCATCTCCTCCACAGGTTAGAGTGAATTGTCCTTGATAACCATCCCTGCAGCGATAACCGACCTTTTCATTGTAGCGGTATGTCTGCCTGTATTCACTGATAACATCTGCCTCCCGGATATCCTTTCTGCCACATGTTATTTCTAAAAACAAAACAAAACAAACATGTACACATCAAGTGTGTTCTTACATCAGCAGTATGAACGACTGCTGAAACAAAACATTTGTCATATAAAAAGGCTGGTCTCCAAGAGAAAGAGAAGCCTTTATTGATCCCCAGAGGGGACGTTCAGTTGTTGCAGCAGCAGCACAAAGACAGAAATAAATACAGATAAATAGGGATAGTAAAATAAATAAGGAGTTATATACAAGTAGAATAAGAATAGAAGTAAAAATAGAAACTATACAAGAGCAGTTAAAGACAAAGTCAAAGTAAGGTACCTCCCTTTGTCTCATCTCAGATCTTGTAGTGCTCCAGAATGAGCACATTAATATGGAACATTAAAATGTATGAGAGCTAACATGCTGTGCTTTTAAAACAGATTAATATCAGTTTTAAATGTGGATTAGTTTGGCATTCTGTGGAGTAGTAAAATAAGATTGGTTAGAAGAGAAACCAAAGCTTGCAAACCTCAAAACCTTTTTATTTTATATTCATTATATAATGGTGTAAGCATGACTGTACTATATTTGAGATTGAATGGGAGAAGAAGTTTGACAGGTTTGGCTGAGATGGTAATTTCTCAAAATCAATAAATTGCATGCATATATAAACAAAAAAGCAATAACAAATGTTGTTAAATGTTGCATATGCCAACACTGAATTTGTTGTCCTGAACGTCCTTACCTGTACACCTTGGATACCCATTCCAACCATCTCCTCTACAGGTTAGAGTGAATTGTCCTTGATAACCATCCCTGCAGCGATAACCGACCTGTTCATCGTAGCGGTATGTCTGCCTGTATTCACTGATAACATCTGCCTCCCGGATATCCTTTCTGCCACATGTTATTTCTAAAAACAAAACAAACAAACATGTACACATCAAGTGTGTTCTTACATCAGCAGTATGAAAGACTGCTTTTATATTACATTTATTTCACACTCGTTAGTACACATAAAAACATAGTTATAGAAATAGCGATGTGGGGAGTATGGACTTGTAAGCAAAGACATCAAGAGATTGACAGCGTGTGACAGGGTGCAAGTAGCAGAAAGGCTAGAATAGTAATGATCTGCTCACTATTCTGGGGCTATATTCCAAAAATAATATGGGCACCTGCTCCTTTTTTAATGTGATCACCAACAGTTATTTCTGTATTTATGTTGTGGGGTTAGGGGTGTGTATGGGAGTGAACGTGAAGTAGCCTTGTAGTGAAGTGGTGTGGAATACAATGCAACATAATACACTATTTGCAGATTTATTTCCTCTGCAATGAGCACCATGTTACCAGGGCAGATTAATAATGAAGTGACTAAAGAGGAAAAAGGGACTTTTACTCCCTGATTTACTTACAGAGTTTAGTTCCTGAGACTTTTCTAGTGAAAAATAGCCATTAGAGTAGAAATATTAATCCTAACTGGACCAAAAGCTTCTTCTCCACTTTCACAAATATGGATACCAACATTAACAGTCATATATACAAGATTAACTTCACTATACCTTGACAGAGTGGATTTGGTGTCCATCCATTTCTGGTGCATGTGGCCTGGGTAGCACCATCTGTGCCCTTGAAGCCTGTCTCACACCTATATCTTGTAGTCTCACCCATTTTTGATTGAGGATTTCCCCAATAACTGACATCCCAGGAATAAACATGTTGCGGTCTTCGATTGCTGCATACGACCTCTAGAACAAGAGAAAGACTTGTGTATCTTCAGTATTAAAGATTGATAATCATCATCATCACAGGTTAATGAACCATACACACACAGTAGAGAACAACAATCTCACAGTCTGTCTATGGTTGTACCTGTGCATACTGCTCTGATAGTCCACTCTCCGTCCTCTTTGCATGTAGTTACTGCTGATTCCTGATTGTTAGAAATCCCGTACTTCTCTCCACAAATGACTCTCAGTGTCTCACCAGGTAAAAACACATTTCTGGAAACAGATTCATACCTGGTTCCCTCGACTGGCGGCAGTATCAGTTTACATGTTATTGCTGCATTTGTTGGGAAATGAAGCATATCATATGTTAGCACCAATTTCCACTAGTCAGTGTGATATAACCAATAAATTGCATTAATCAGTTTATTCTTACGTTCACACGCAGGCGTGGGGGTCCACTCGGCTCTTATTCCTACTTTTGTGCATTTTGAGGGTCTGTTTTCAGTTGGTTTATATTGATTTTTACACATAAAGTGCAGGACATCATGTTCTTTGTACTCTTGGATAGAGCGATCAGGCACATGACCATTTTCAATCGGAGGTACTATACATTTAATCTCTGTTGAATAATACACACAAGCATTAATATTATTACCAATTTTCACAAAAAGGCAAATGATCAGTACTGATGAACTTCATTCGAGTGTAAAATGATGTGCCTATTTTGAACATTCAGAAATCATTTTTTCAAGCTTTTGCCTAATCCTGATGGAAGAATGGGCAAAGACATATTTATTTTCCAATAATAGCTTTAAATGCATTGGTTTGTTTTTCTTCAAGCAAAATTATACCGTCCAGTTCGTCAACTACTGCCACTATAGTGGCATCAACAGAAACTTCTGCATCAGCTGCAGCCATTAACTCTGTTGGTTGGTATGATGTTAGACTACATGGTGGTCATGACGTGGTTAGTGCTTGTGTTTGGTGTTACTAATGAGTTGCCAGGTGATTGGTTGCTATGGTGTTTTATGCATGTATGCATGCACCTATGCATTTTGGAGGTTGGCCATTCCACTCTCCATTTTCATCACAATACAACTCTGCTGACCCAGGATTTGACAGGATTTCACTGTTGGACTTGCAGCTGAACCGAACTACATTGCCATAGGTCGCTTCCTCTGGGTCCCCATTCACCTGGACATTATTGTCCACATGAATCACTGGGCACTGTTGGGCTGGAAGCAAAAATATCATAACAAATAATTAAATTGGATAACAAAAAAACTTTCAAATGTATCGATCTATAAGCAGGTAAGCAATAACATTTTTTTTTATATTTCAAAAGGTATGACACAGAGTGAAACTTTCCCCATTTATGTGTCTGGTACCGGATGAACAATACAATATTCAAGATCTTACCTTCACAGACAGGAACCACACCATCCCAGCCTTCATTCATGCAATGCCGGTAGTTTGTGCGACTGACCATTTGATAACTGAAACGAGTATTAGGTAAAAACAAATTTAAATTACACTCCTTGTTATGCAGGGTTTACTACAGGGATATAGTATAATATGTACAAAGCACACCAGAAATGTACAAAGATACATAAGAAACAGTATACATTTGTGATTATCCATACCCTTTGTGGCAGGTGTATACAACTTTTGACCCAAAGACAAAATCTTCTCCTATTTCCAGATTAAAATCTGAAAACTGGGCATCGCCGGGATGACCACATGATTTTGCTTAAAATATAAGAATGAGAGAGAATGTGAGTAAATATAGTGTATTGTACCAAATTGCAGTGATGAGGCAAGTGGTTCTTCCATTCAATAATACGCTGTGTATTATTTTATACTATATAATATAATATGAATTCCATAATATCAATCCAATAACGATGAGCCTGTTTTGCCATTGTGGACTCATTTAAACCACAACACTACATACTGATACAGCATAACATGTTGTATATAATACAGTTCACCACTCTTCATGGCAGAATAAATATTCATTTCAAACAGTAAAAGATTGTAACTCACGTTGACATACAGTGCCTTTAGACACCCATTTGCCCTCGACACAGGTCAGTTTGAAAAAGCCACTGTAGCCAACATCGCAGCCCACTCTAATTTGTTTTCCAGCAGGGTAGCTGGTCTGAAGCCCAGTTATGTCAAAATTTGAATCAAACAAGGGTCCGTTTAAAAAATGTTCAAGTGTACAGTCTGTGGGACAGCAAAAAACAGAAATATAAATAATTTGCATTTTTACCCTCACAACAAAACATCAAAACAATAATTTAAATGGTAAGTGCTTGGGCTTACCTGGAATCTGAGCAAAGGTCAGTGTATGCACCCACAAAAGTAGCACACAGATTTGGTTTATTACATGCATTTTATCTTCATTACCCTGAACCGCCGAACTGAAGTAGAAACTGGAGACTGAAACACTATTACACACAAACGCACACACAGACAGAAGAGAGCTGTGGATTGCACAGGCAACAAGAGATTGCTCAATGAATTACGCAAGTTTGTTCCAGCCTCCAAATACAATCCCAGGCTCACAGGAGACAGAAGAAATGAGGTGAACACATTCACAACACCTTATATGACACACTAGATCCTTGAAGGATGTCTTCCTTAGTCTCTACCTTTTGAAAGGGTATTTTATTGGAATGTAACTTGTGTTTCAATGGTTTAATGACCCTCCGTAGTCAGGCTTTGCTATGTTTATCATTTAGTAACAACAAATGTTTTTTTCCTTCTCTGCAATCATTTGCAGAAATCAATTGAGCTAACAAATGCAATGTATTTCTGAGAGTCGGCTCGACTCTTCTCATCTAGGGTAAATATATATTTAAAAAAGCAAAGCAGATATTAATTTCAAGACTGAATCAAACATATTATTTAAAATAAATCTGAAACTGACCTAAGATTCTTTTAGTGTGCATAAATGGCCCTGTTAAGGCTACGCGTTATACAAATGTTTGCTTGTTGATGGCCTTGTAGAAAGGTAGAGAAAGCTGCCAAAAGGCTAGGAAACAAATAATGCAGGTCCTAAGCTCAGTTTGAGCAATGTTGGATTAGCCTTTATTTCTCAATATGGCTTCATGTTATTCATAAAAAGTTGTTCTGAACAGAAGTTAAGTGTATGCCTCACCGAAAATACATATATTGCACAAACCATGCAGCGGAACATTTGTTACCAATTTGTGACAACAAACTGTTAGGATCACATTTTCCCACCCAAAATCAAGGTTTAATTTATATCTGCCTTACAAGAAAATTACAATTATTTGCCTCATCATTCATGTATGTCAAAGCACTTTGAGATTAAGTCAATGTGTTGCTAATATTGTTGGAACTATTTCTGTTGACTGAGGATTGCGAGAGCTGTGTGCTTTGTAAAAGACATTCCTCCTCCATTGCTGACAAAGCAGAAAGGACAGAGACAGTTGTTGAGTAATGTTCAACTGGATGTGGATTTGGAGGGCAAGTAGTTTAGTCAGATGTGTGCAACAATACACTGTTATCATTATCATTTCATTGTTTGTTAACAGTAAAATAAGCTAACTTAGATTTAATTAACTTTAAATTGATTATTTATTAGTGACGGTTATTATAAAGTGTTACCAAAATAACTTTTTTTTAATAACATTTTATTTTGTTAACTGGGTGATCGGTAACCCACTCTGTTCGACTGTGGCAAATGCAATATTTCCATATATCCCCCAGAAACCCCTGTCAGACATCAATCAATAAACACAATACTGACAGGAACGGGGCTAGAAGGGGGGCACGGGGTAGCACTCACCCCCCCTGGTATATGATTGACAAATTTTTTGTCGTGTATTCTGATAAAATGCCCCCCCTCCCCATCCCCCCCCTCTCCCCCTCTCCCCCTCCCCCCCACCACATACTAATTTCTCCACATGATTCCTTTCACAAAAAGAACCAACTGCTCCAGAAATGGCTCAACAGGGACCTCCTGAGGTAGTAAATAGGTGTTGCTCCACAGAGACAAACCACTGACAGAAATAAAAAGGACATTGTAAACTGGAAAGCATAGTCACTGCAACCCTTTTCAATAATGGAATAAACTACTTTTCCACTAAGCAAGTTCAACTTTTCTCTCGTTAAAAGTGTTGTACTGTACTGTTTTGCCAAATGATACATATCAGCATCGATACTGCTGCATGAATAATACCTTTAATCAGGTTTATGAAGTCAATCAGTGGGGCAGAGACAGATGACGGATACATAGAGCGGAGGTTAAAACAGATGGCACTGAATATTCAAATGATATGCAGTTACCGACAAGCAGAATGCAACAAACTAAGATGTGTTCTGCTAGAAACAGTCCATCTGCTGGGTGTGTTATTTGAAAGATGTTGTAGAATTTATTTAGTAAAGACCACCACCACTCCGAATTTCTATTACTTTTCCCAGCTGTAAGCAGCTCCTCCATTTCCTTTGTGCCATGCATGATGGGAGAATAGGGACCACTGACAGCACACTCACAAATTGACCTTATTTATTATGCATACTGACTGTTATGAGTATACTTTTCCAATGTGACCACACTACATACTCAACGTATCCTCATACAACAGTTTGTATGATATCTTAGAAAACGTTATGCACCCCTTTATTTGCGTTACCTTACACAAGCCTTCAGTGTGACTGTGCAAGCCCCTGCAGTGCAGAACCTGTTAAGGCAAGAAAACGACTTGGTTAGTTTCAGGAAATATTGTAGCTTGGGTTAAAATAAGTATGCTGCTTATGTAACCTATGTATGTAGTGTTAGTTAAGTTCAGGCTGTCCTCATAAACTGTTCCTACATATATCTATGAAAATTACTACACTGTAATTCATATGTATTCCTTATGACTGTAAGCCCCACATTGACAACTATCTCTCCGTAGTCATTTTGACCATCTATCCAACCCTACCTTCTCCCTATGCAGACTTTGTCGCTCTTTGTACTGCGTCTTCTGACTTCCTCCGAGGCAGTCCTCCTCACTCACTTATACATGGGTTATATATGAATAAATAGTGCATTAGTTTTTAGGTAAAAGTACGAACAGTGAATAAGAGCAGCCTGACACACCTAAAACCTGCTGAGAATGAATGTGTAGTATGGATTTGGGATACACATTAAAATTAAATGTTTTATATTTTGAATTATATTAAATGTTTTTATTTATTTTTTTTTTTTTTGGGGGGGGGGGGGGGGGGGGGGGGAATGCAGTCCATGGATAACACAGAACTGATTAGTCCATCCACAGAAAATTAAACCCTAACCAGTTTGAAAAATAATTTAACAAAAATATCAATCCTTTGCCGTTTCAAATGCAAGGATGTGGTGCTTTTCTTGGTTTTATATATCTGTAGCTAATATCTTGGGGTTTTGGACTGTTAGCTGGACAAGACAAGCAATATGAAGACATCTCCCTTAAGACTCTGGGAACTTCTGGCATTTATTTACTATTAGGATTATCAGCAACTATTTAGTACATACAGTATTTACTGAAGTACTTCTACTAAGTTTCATATTCTAATACACTTTTTAAAACATCGCAAAGCATTAGAACTGTATGTTTAACATTTTAAATACATCTTTAAAGGTCCAATGTGTGGAAATTTCTCCCATCTAGCGTTGAGATCATATATCGCAATCAACTCTCTCGTGCCACGCAGTTCAAAGTACGTATTACAGCTACGGTAGCCTTCACGCTTCAGAAAGCCGGTCTCTTGCTCTTCTCAATCTCCTTTTTCTTTTTCTGGGCGAAGAAGAATACTCCTGTTCCTGAAATTTGGATTTTGAATACGTGTGGTCCTCCATGTTTCCTTCTTCTAACTTGCCGGCGCCGGGAAGCTACGATACCCGTTAGCAGCATTAGCAGCAGCTGTGAGGTTATCATGTGACAGAGAAAACTCGAAAGGCGGAGCAGTATGTCCTGTATGTCCCTTACCGGCTAACGTATTTCAAGATGGAGCATGAATATGGAGCGTCTACCCCAGTTCATGTGCAAATGTAAAATTTCAAGCCAATAGGAAGACTTGGAATTGATGGTGGAGGTAAATATTCATGAAAAAGGACAAGTTTGTGAACGGGCAACACAGATTTTGATAACGAACAACTAAAAACGTTACACACTGGACCTTTAACATTTTCATGTCAATGACCACATAAAAATCATTTAAAATGCAATACAAGCTAACAGTCATGTACCTTAGTTAATAGTTCTATAGATTTTTGTTGACCCTGTCAAAGAGCTGCTGATTCAACTCCGCTGCTTTTAAAAGCTTTAGTTTGTTTGCTTAAGCAGTACATTGTTTCACCTTTATAGTAAGACAACACAAGTAAAACAATCTATTTCTAATTTTATGTTTTGAGGGTCAGTCTTGTTAAGAGAACTGCTGCAAGGCAAATATGGGAACAGAGGCAGATTTAAATCCCACTGGGCCACCCACACTGCTCTATTCCCAACGGGGCTAACCATGTATGGTTAGGGATGTAGGCCTATAGTGATGGTGCATTGGCTAGAAATATCAACCTACACTATGGATTACTAAAGGGTCATAGAAGACGTGTGTCCCATCGATACGGAATAATGTGTAAAAACTGAGGCAATGTCTGCAAAACAAATGTATATACGGAGAAAAAGAAGATTAATTGGCAAAAACTCCACAATGTCACTGTTTAATCATAGAGGTAATCCAAGCAATTTTTTTTTCTCCAAACATTGGGCCTTGATTACACAATATACTGTGGTTGTGTTTGCATCTTTTCTATATTCCTCCACTAGAGGACAGAAGTGATCCACAAGGGTGGAAAGAGCAGTAAACTGAGGAGGAAATGTGAAAAAAACAACTAAATAAATATAATACAAGAATCAATTGGAATATTTTTAAATTACAGATTCTCTATTATTAATGCATGGTCGCAGGAAGAAAAATGGACACCAGCTGGTTTTATTACTTCCAGTAACCCTATTATTGACCTAAGGTTTCCTACTCAGCCGGTTGGTTTTGGTTGCATGTTAAGAAAAAAAAAATTCATAAAAGGACATAAAGGAAACGCAATGCTTGCTGTCTGACCTTTACACTGTTTATGTATATGTTTTAGCATAGAACTCAACTCTGTGCTTCACACTCATTTAGTTGCACATATCCACACAAAGGGGACAGATGGAATACTGAAGAGCTAAATCCTGACTATTTAGACTTTTTCTGACTGCTGTTGATTTTATTTTTTTAAACCACACATGGACTTTAACTCATGCTGTTTGTTTGCCCTTCTAAATTTGAAGACATAAGAAAGTCATGGTACTAATCATCTTTTTTATTTTTAAATTATTAGCAATGGTTTATTTAAAAAAAGAAAGATTATAGGCCATGCAGCATTCTCATCAGCAAAGGAGAAGGAATTTATAATAAATCTAGACTAATTTTGGCAAACTTCTACCAAGACCAATATTCAGTAAAAACATGATGTGAAAATGTTAAGGATTTAAATAATGTATCTGACTGACATAATTCACCTAAAATGTGTCCATCAATAATGCTGCTACCTTTTAATTGTAACTTTATTTTTAAATGGACAGATTTTTAGTTCTGGTTGGATTACCCACGACTTTTTTGCATCTGCCATCTAGAGCAAACATTGTAATGCTCCTGATGAACAGGGCTTCTTAGTGGATCCGTTTGAGGTTGTTGCTAGCATGTTGTCTTTGGCTGCTGAAATAATCCGAGCCTGTTTATTCAACAGGATAAGCATGAATGTTTAAGCCTCGTGCAAATAAACAGCCAAGCCCTCCCTAAGGATTTCAGCTTAATGCTAATGATATACAGTAGGCAGAAACAATTTTTTTTTACAGGTTAATGATCTGGTTGTTTCAGTCGAGTGGGAGATTTCCCTTTCCTAACATAGCAAAGGCTGATGTGTGAAAAGGAAAATTGTCACGATAAGCTTACGTCTCAGCTGTCATCGGCTTTCCACAGAGTCAATACTCATTTATGTGCCAGTGCTTCTCCTGCTTTGATCCTCATTTTTCTTACAGCTGACTATCAAGTCAGGTCCCTTTAAAACACATGGCTGTCCGACTGAAATCTGATACGTCTCTTCACAGCTGAGCCTCAAAAGGAATGATGAACGATTCAGATACAAAAAACAAGGGGTCTCTGCGGACTGCAGACTCAAAAAGCCCAAATGTTAGTCCGTGCATCGACAACATTATTTATTGAAAACATGTAGACAGGCAAAGCTGTGCATTCAACACCACTGCGACTAGTCAGAACTAACTTCAGGGTGGGCGATGGGCCAAATGTCAATAGAGATAGAAGGTAGGTGAGATCACTAAATTTTGCCAAACAGCCAAAACAGTATTGACTCCATGCCAATAATTTGTGCTGGGGAAAGACCTGTATTGCTGATAAACAGGCAAAAGATATTGACTGCTCTATTGCATGTCATGTATTGACCAGTGAGTGTTGTCCATCTCTATTGTACATACTAGATCCTCCTCGAAAGCTAGGTCTTTAAAGCGGCTATAATCAATACATTTTATAATAAAAATGTTTAATCAAATGGCAATATGAAGGGGTTGTTCGTAGTGATGAACGTACAGAGAATTATCACCTGAATCTGCAGCTCCCCTGTGCTTTATAACAAGTTTAAGCTAATTGTTTAGAGAGAGAAAACCTGCACTTAGCTTTTTCACAGGCATTTTGTATTCATAGTTAGACCTATATCATGATGTATTTTTATAGGATTTTCTAGGAATATACTGATTATCGCAGAATTGCTGTATCATGATATCGGTATCGTAAGCCAAATATTGTATCGTGAGGTACCCTATGTTTCCCACTCCTAGCTATAAATCCATTGAGCACTCTCACCCAAGCAAAGAGGGAGCAGATACTCTGCAGCATAATGACCCGGCCTTATATCTACATTATCATCTCAGCCCAACTGGCTTGACAGGCAGCTTTATCCGAATGCCATGTCCCGCTCAGTTATCTAACCACTATCACTGTATCACGGGCTCAATAGTTTTACCAGTAACCAGGGCTGGACTGGCCATCTGGCATACCGGGCATTTTCCCGGTGGGCCGACGCACTTTTGACCCGAATCGCCGACATAAATAGGCCTTTTTTTTTTTTTTGGGCCGCGCCCAAAAAAGAACTCCTAGCGGCCCATTGGTTAATTTTCTTTATTGGCACTGGCCTGACCCAATCAAATCCAGGAACCCCCTTCCCCACTCCGGCCACAAATTTACGAATAGTTATGCTGGAAGTTTAGCATCCACGTTAAAATGGACAAACGACCACCAAAGCACAAGGGAGATGCAGAGAAATTATGGGAGAAAAATATTAAGAATCTACAGGCGGATGCCTCAAAATGTGCCAACATTTCTGACATGTTTGGGACTGTAGTAGCTGCTTCAACATCAGCATTACCTGAAGTAGAGGTGGCTGGCTATACAGAGAAGCAGAAACAACATCATGACAGGGAAAAAGCCGAGGAGGAGGAGAGTGACCATGACAGGGACGTGGGAGCGAGTGAGGAAAAGATGGAAGAGAGAGTAGATGACGATGTGGTAAGGAGTAGGCAAATTAACAGGGACTCTCAGGAAGGGAGGGAGGCTGTGTGGCTCGATGGTGTTTTTTGCCTCCAACAGCGCCTTCCAGGCAGCTAACCCTAACCTTAACCCTAAACATAACCATTGCCGCGCTGCCTGGGAGGAGACAGTGTGTGTGTGTGTGTGTGTGTGTCAACAACAAGCAGTTTGGCTGTAACATTAAAGTTAGTGGCTGTCAGGTAACCTAACTGCTTAAGCTTACATTGAATATGCTAGCGGTTGGCCTGTTGGGTAGCTGAAAACTCTGTGTGCGCTATAAAATCAGTGTTGGTATAAGCATCAGTGTTCCTTGAATTGCTTAATTAGCTCTTGTCCAGGGCAAATACTACTCTCAGCTTTATTGTAGCTTTTGCGAAGGGTTATGGTTATGCTTATTGTATTCAGCAGACACTTTTGTCCAAAGTGACAAAATATGAATCTTACAATAGTTAAAATTAACAGTAAACGGTTTTTAAAGTTGCAAAGCCAATATTAAGCAAATTAGTAATAATAACAATAATGGCAATACAATATCAATAATAATACAAAATTATAAAAATACCATAAATATACAAATCATAACTTTAAGAATGAATGAATTATTTAAGTGTAAGATCAACAGATAAGTCTTGAGATCCCTCTTGAAGGATCCAAAACGATCACATGAACGCAAAACACTAGGCAACTCATATCATAGAATGCAAGCATATTTTAAGAGGACTGTCTGCAGGGAATGTGTCTGACCAATCACGGTGGGTGTGGGCCGCCTGGGCCAAAAACGCCAGCAACGATTTTTTGTCCCAGTCCAGTCCTGCCAGTACCGCCTAATTAGCAATACCTGTGCTATGAGAAAGTTTTCCTGAATTATGTCTCTTGACCCTTCTTACCAAATGAAAGAACATGGTATTAATTTGAATTTGCACCCTTTCAATAACTGGTGTTTGGTTGAGTTGTCCAAACGCCAGAGAAGGCTCATCGGTGGGTTCCAGGGTGCCCCAGCCTTAGCCTATAAAACCTTTGGACACACCTTCTTTCACTGTCTTCCACTGCAACCCATTGCTGAAGGAAGCGCGCAAGCGCTTGTGCTAAAAACTTCCACTTCTGGACAAAGTGGATTTATTTCTAGGTGTTCTGAAGAACACCACTGGATCCT